>JAWDJD010000001.1:457657862-457800362 GCA_035047305.1 Bradypodion pumilum | reverse complement strand
CGATTTTCTCTATGGCAGGCCATTCAAAGTCGTGACCGACCATAAGCCCCTCTTAGGAATCTTCACCACAGATAAGCCAACCCCGCAGATGGGTGGGGGACCACTCCGAAAAATCTCCCCGGTCTCCTAACTCAAAATCTAACAACTCCTCGGAATCTCTCTCTTCCAAGTTGTCCCTGTTACCTGGGGGGTCAAAAGGATATGGGTTTGTCTCATTTCCCTTACGCTGATGATCTTGCCTGAACAGTCTGGGTATGTGTGTGTGTGTGTGTGGGGGGGGGAGGGGTTTGAGTCCCCTGAGCACCAGGTAACTTCTGACCCTCTGGAAACACATACTAATAAACAATGAATGAAATAAGGTACTACAACACCAAAGCCATTCACTTCATGGCCACCAACCTTCTAGACCAGGGATTCTCAACCTGTGGCCCATGGGCCAGATGCGGCCCACAGCATCATTCATGTGGCCCCCACTGCCTCCACCACACCAGGAAGTGCCAAGTGGTGGAGGAAGGACAAAATGGCCGTCTGGCCCCTGAAGCTGTCTGAGAGAGCGTGACCCGGCCCTTGGCCTAAAAAGGTTGAGAACTCCTGTCCTAGACAGTGGCTTAAATCAAGGAAAAATTATCTGCTTACTACTCTAGCTCTAAATATTAAACCAGAAAAATCTAGGATAAACCTATGGAAAGCAAAAACAACATACCTTGATGAATAGATGAATGCCAAAGAATGTCTTCCACTGGGACAAGATTCTGGCCTGCCTCTTTGGGAGTCAGTTAATAGACTTCAAAGGAAGATCAAAGAGTAACCAATGAAAATGGAGTTACAGTACCTAGATGCAGGACAAATGTTCTTTGAATGTAGAGAAATGCATTCAATTCAATATTTGTGTGAATTTATGCTCCATCATGTGTACAAAAGAAGAACTAGTAAATGCTATTGAAGTACCCCACTTCTGGTCAAAAACAGTCTAATCTAACAGTCTAATATAGTAATATTTTAATTTGTTTGAATGTTATTTATAGTTTATATCTTTTTGATTGTAAACTGTGCATTACTTTGACGTGAAGAGAGAAAGATTAATATTTTTGTACCACAGATAAGTTGTTGATTCTGAGAGGGCCAAGTGAATTCACAGTAGAGGCTAAAATGGAACTTGGGAATCTTCTGACCCTTACCATTACACTAAACTAACTCTTTATATGTTTGCCAACCAGCTGTTTTAAATGCTTTCTCTGCCTTCAGGCAGAATAGGCCATGGCTGTTGTTTCTTTAAATGCTGTACACAGATTAGTATATTTTAAGTGCTGCTAACAATACTTAATGATGAAGAGATGCTGAGTAGAAGCCATGTCCAATCTGTATAGCTTTTCAAATGAGCTCTGTGCCTGGGCTTGGATGTTGGGGGTTATAAACGAGGGCCAATAAGTTGAAACTTAATTCCAAGAAGAAGAGGTTTATGATGAGGTGATGGGGTGTAATGTATGTTCTGGATGGAGTTGTACTCCCTGTAAAAAAGATGTGGGTAGTAGTTTAAACCATGAGGACTAATGACCTTCGGCGCCAAAGTCCACGGAGAAGGGTGATGGTTCCCAAATGGATTAAATCCCACTTGAATCCATCTTGATGAAGGGCAGCAGCTTTATCAATGCTGTCCTGAGGCTGATGAGGACTTTGCATGCCAAAAGGGCTCAGGACCAGAAAGTGACTCGTGGAACTGGATCAGTGGTATGGGTGTCATGCTGTGATGTGGAAGGTAGATGAAAAGTCACTGCATTATATTCTTAGGACAGTCTTCACGGCTGATTCCATGATGATTGCCAATATTTGGATTCAGATATGGTACAACAACAACAACAACAATTTGTTCTTTTCCAACCTTTGCATTGGATGGCCAATGCCTTCTGCCAGCCATGGATGGTCAAAAACCTCTCACTAGACTACTACAATATGTTGCATTTGGATCTGTTTTTGAAGTTTTTTTTAAAAACACACACACATTATAATAATAATTTTGTGTCAGAAATTATTCTAGGTTGAAAGGATTTTTGCTGGAGAAACTCATTAAAACATAGCTTACTGGGCTGCTAAAGCAGAACCATCTATACTTAGCACCTGTTACACAGTGCACTGGTTCACTTCTCGGCACAATTTGAAGTACTAGTCAATATCCATAAAGCCATCATGCAGAGTTGGAGAAACTTCTAGATATTGTCCCATTGGTCATAATCATTGGGACTACTAGGAGTTCTAGTTCAACAAAATTTAGAGGGACCCAGCCTTCCTATCTCTGCTTAAAGTTTCTAGCTGTTTGAAGGACCATCATCCCTATGAGCCTCTCTAAATCCTCCATTCTCCATGCTAGATCTTCGTTCATAACCTTTACCCCATTGGAAACATCAGATAACTAGAAAGGGGGCTGTGAAAATGCAAGAGGGATCAGCCTAATAAGTGAATGACAAATATCAAATGCTATTGTTTCCTACAAACACATATATTTGTCTGATAATATAGAGACTGCAAGGGAGATCTACAGTTGCTAAACTCCTAATTTTTAAAATATCTGCTGGTTTATGTTTCCCTGTAGAAATGAAATAGCCTAGATTTTGGCAAATTTGGCATTTATTTGTGGAATCCGCCAGCGATGGAGGTGACCGAAGCAAGCCAGTACCGGAACATTATAGTTTTTGGAAACAGTGAATAAAAATGAATGACACCGCATCCTCTAGGGCAATGTACAGTCACGTTGGGTGAATTAGTATTTTTGTTTAGAATTTATCAAGATGGTCAAGGAAGGAGAGTTAATAAAATGATAAGTAAGATAGGGTAGATTGAAATTAGATGGGTTATTCAAACTTATTACTCTACTGATAATTATTAGTTGGTTAAGGAGGGTATGAAATGCGGAACAGTATAATCAAGGTATATTACCTGTATCTTATTATTCTTAGTATATATGGTTATCTTATCCTTATATTCTTTTATGCATTTCTTATCTTTGTATTGTATATGTAATTTTTGTTTATACAATTATTTTGTATTTTTTAAACATAATAAAAATAGTTTTAAAAAAGAAATGAAATAGCCATTTGATGGAATACTCCAGCCACATAATGAGAAATGAAAAAATACAGATTGGTATGGCTGATCATTCAGAGTTAAACAGGCGGGCAAAGAAGTGCACAAAGGAAGAGAACTTACTGGCTGAGGAACTTGGGGGGGGGGGGGACTGGTTTAGATGCAACCCAATATTACCATTTATACCTTCTGCATCCAAAGTCAAAATAGCATGATGACATCCAGCCTCCAGGAGAATGAGAATGAGAAGCAGCAACAACAGAAGAAGATGGAGATATATTACCAAGTCCCAGCACCATCTCCTGCTCCCATTCTTTCAGCCCTGATAAACAGCCAGTGTCCACATTCAAAAGGCTGCCTGTCAGCAATAAACTGCCTCCTTTGTTTCAATTATGGGTATAATCCAATGAGACAAACACCAGCCTGGTGGATGACTTCATCCTGCAGTCTAGCCTATGTGCTGAAAGGAAACTAGAAAACATTCATGGTGGCTAGGCCAGCTTTCTCCAGCCGTGTGCTACTCACATAGTTTGTCCCATAAAATCCTCTTACCCCAGCCCGCCTGGCATATCAACAGGAATGGCCGATCCACAGACCTTTGAAATAACTACTTACAAAATAGAGGTTTAATTGTAATCAATTCCTTTTTACAACTAAGTTACATTGCAGTTATAATGCCATAAAGAATCACTTCATTAGTTTTGTGATGTTAACAGTAGGTACTGTAGTTATTTTTGTAACTATAGGGAGAGTGGCCTGACTACTAAAGTGACACCCGTACCATAGACTAGTAGCTCACAGTGGTCTGATTCTTTTAAAAAAACCTTTGTTGTTCAGTTGCACAGTCGAGTCCGACCCTTTGCGACCCCATGGACCATCGCACGCCAGGCACCCCATCCTCCACCATCCTCCTCAACGTGCCCAGCTCTGTCCTTATTGCATCAACAATTCCATCTAGCCATCTCATTTTCTGCCGCCTCTTTCTTCTGCCCTTGACCTTTCCCAGCATCAAGGCTTTCTCAAATGAATCCTCTCTTCTCATTTGATGCTGGAGAAAGTACTTTAGCGTCATCTTCAATAGTTCACCTTCCAAGGAACAGTCTGGGTTGATTTTTTAAAAAAAAGATTGACCTATTTGTTCTCACTGACCAGGGTACTCTCAAAATTCTCCTCCAACACCACATTTCAAAGGCATTCTGCGCTCAGCTGTCCTTATGGTCCAGCTCTCACAACCATACATTACTAAAGGAAACACCATTGCTTTGACTAAGTGGACTTTTGTTTGCAAGGTGATGTCTCTACCTTTAACTATGTTCCCCAGGTTTCTCATAGCTTGTCTCTCAAGAATTAGTTGCCTTTTTATTTCATGGTTGCAATCACCATCTGGAGTGATCTTGGATCTTAAGAATGTAAAGTATGTCACTGCTTCTACTTCTTTCCCATCTATTTTTCAGGGACTGATACGGCCTGTTGCCATTACAGAATCTTGGTTTTCTTGATGTTAACTCTCAAGCCAGCTTTTACACTCTCTTTTTTTCAACCTAAGCAAGAGTTTCTTTAGGTCTTCTACACTTTCTGCTATTAGGGTAGTATCATCTGTGTATCTCAAATTGTTGATGTTTCTCCAAGCAACTTTAATTCCAACTTGTGATTCATCTAGCCCTGCATTGCGCATTATGTGCTCTGCGTATAAGTTAAATAAGCAAGGTGACAAAATGCAGCCTTGTCTTACTCTTATTCCTTTTCCTATTCCAAACCACTCTGTCATTCCATATCCTTTCCTGACTGTTGCTCCTTGACTCATGTACAGATTTTCTCATGAGACATATAAGGTGTTCTGGTATTTCCATCTCTTTATTTACTTGCCACATTTTATTGTGGTCCTTTAGTGTCTTAGTGTCTTGCACGGAAGACAAAGAAGGAGTCGCAGGAAGGACTAACACAGGTTTATTCATTGATGCTCAGCAGGAACATGAGGTAATGGGGCAGATACATCTCATTATATACCATAACACACTACATTTGAATCTTGTTGCACGGTAGCTCATTGGCTGCTACCGGCGTGGCCTCACCCAGGTCATGCCTCTCTTCTGCAGTTGTTTTCTCTTCTGCAGTTGTTTTCTCTTCTGCAGTTGTTTTCTCTTCTGCAGTTGTTTTCTGTAGCTCCTGATCATGTGGGGAATTTCCCGCGGCTGTTTGTGATTTGGGCAATGTGGACCATGTGAGACTGAACGCTCGCAGCTGCCCTCTATGGGCGGCTTGCTCGCGTTCCTTAACAGCTGAGATACATTGTGATTGTGGACTGGTTACATTCATATATTTAAAGTGACATTGTACATGCATACATAACATCCCTCCCCCCTAGGATGGGACGAAGTCCCTCAACCATTGTGGCTTGCCGCATGTGCGCCTGGGGCGTGCGGCCGCCTGACTTAACACAGGGGAGCCGGAGACTCCTGGTTCCGCGGAGTCCTGCCCTGCAATGGAAAGGGGGGACTCATTAGCGGCTCGGTGTGGCATCTGTGGTACCCTTGCATTGGGGGACGGGAATGGAATGAATAGTTGGGAAGTGAATCCCTGCCTGCCGCTTGAGGAGTTTGGGGACCCCCCCAGTACGAATCTCGGGACCGACGAAGAGGCCCTCGTGGCCTCGCCACCCCCCGCTGCCTGTCCGGGCGTTCTAGAGACTGTGGTGGGCGGACTCGCCCCTGTTGCCTGTCTTGGGGGTGTTGGTCTCCGGGGGGCAGGAGCTATTGCATACTCCAAAACAAAAGGGCTAGGGGGACTGGAAGTACCAGGGGCTGAACTGAAACCCCTCTTCTCGCTAGGACGGGTGGGGGACCACTCCGCTACATCCCCCTGGTACTGCAACTCATAATCATCATCAAACTGATCCCTCTCTTTGAAAGTATCCTCCTCTGTGTCTCCCCCTTGGGTAATGCGGGTGGGGGAGGACCCTAACGCTGATTCCCCCTCACCGGTGACTCGCCTTCGGAGTTGGTTGGCGTGCCTTCTCCAGAGTAGACCTGAACTAGTCTCGACCCTGTAGGATACCGGCCCCGTTTGCTCAACAATTGTCCCTGGCACCCACGCTGGCCCCGAGGCCGCGTAGTTTCTGCAGTGAACCGGGTCCCCTACTGCAAAACTTTTGGAGCTCTCTCCCCCTATGCTTATGTTTCTCCCTTCATCCTCAACCCTGGACGGATCCATCCGGTCAAACAGTGTTACCGGACGCCTCCTCATGAGGAGTTCGGCTGGGGAGAAACCTGACGCTAAAGGGGTTGTCCTGTAGCAGATGAGGAACTGGCACAGATGCAGGTTCAACTCACCGGGACCCATGCGCCGCAGTGCGTCTTTCGTAGTGCGCACTTGGCGCTCTACCTGACCGTTTGTGGCGGGGTGAAACGGGGCAGCGGTTATGTGCCTGACGGCATTCCTCTCCATAAACGTCTTGAACTCTGCCGACGTGAAGGTACTCGCGTTATCGCTCACAAGGACGTCTGGCAGGCCGAAGCAGGCAAACAGCTTTCACAACTGTTTAATGGTTGCGGCAGAGGACGTGCTGTTCATGGGGATTACCTCCAACCACTTGGAGTAGGAGTCGACTACCAGGAGAAACATGGACCTGTGGAAAGGGCCGGCGAAGTCGACATGGATCCGGGACCATGGCCCGCGGGCCGTATCCCATTCCCTATGGGGTAACCGGGACTCCTCGGGCCGAGAGCTCTGGCAGCTCTCGCACGTGCCCACTAGGCGTTCTATGTCCCCATCTATCTGGGGCCACCAAAAGAAACTCCTGGCCAGAGCCTTGGAGCGCACGATCCCGGCGTGGCTGGTGTGCAGTAGCCTCAGCACCTTGGCCCTCAGCTTCTCTGGGATAACCACCCGCTGGCCCCAGAGTAAGCAGCCCCTTTCCAGAGAAAGCTCTACTCTGCGCCTGAAAAACGGCTTGAACTTTTCCTCGGGGGGAGTAGTGGGCCACCCTTTCCTCACCCAGGAACTAACTTGGGCCAGGATCTTGTCGGCCGCCGTGGCCTTGGCAAGGTCGGCCGGCACAATTGGGGGTGAGTCGAGAGACTCAATCAGCAGGACTTGGTGTTCCTGCTCTACCTCACACGTGGGGTCCCCTAAACTAGGGAGAGGGGATCGGGACAGGGTGTCCGCATGGGAGATCTCCTTCCCTGGGCGATAGACCAGCTCATATTGGTAGGCGTTGAGAAAAATGGCCCAACGCAGCATCCTGGGGGATAGAATTTGTGGGGTTGGTTTGCTGGTAGTGAAGATCCCCAGCAGCGGCTTGTGATCCGTCACTACCGTAAACTCGCGGCCGTATAAGAAATCGTGGAACTTCTTGGTTCCTGCGATTATTGCTAGGGCCTCCCTATCTGTTTGCGCGTAATTGCGCTCAGCTTTCGAGAGGGACCTTGAGTAGTACGCCACCGGGGCTTCCCTCCCGCTCTCCAACACGTGGCACAGGACCGCCCCCACCCCCACTGGGGACGCATCACAGACTAGCACCACTGGTTTTTTCGGATCAAAATGGGTCAGGACCGCATCCGAAGACAGGAGTGACTTAAGCTCCTTGAATGCCCTCTCCTGCTTGTCCCCCCACCGCCAAACCGCGTCCTTCTTAAGTAGCGCGTGCAGTGGCTCCGCGACCGATGCCTTCCGAGGCAGGAAGGAGTGATAGAAATTTAGGAGCCCTAGGAATGACTGCAGCTCCGGTTTCACGGTGGGGCGAGGGGCGTCTCTCACGGCCGCTACCTTGGACTCGGAGGGTTTGATTCCGTCCGGGGTTACCTTAAACCCTAGAAACTCTACCTCCCTCGCGAAGAATACGCACTTGTCCCTCCTCAATCGAAGTCCTGCCCTCTCGAACACTGAGAGAACCCCATCTAGCCTCTTGGCTAACTCTAATTCGCTCCCCGCTGTTATCAACACGTCGTCGAAGTATGGGAGGATCCCTGGAAGCCCCTTTAAAAGGCGTTCCACGAGGGACTGGAAAATTCCGGGGGCCGAATTCACGCCAAACTGAAGGCGCGTTACCTTAAACGCCCCCTTGTGCGTTACGATCGTTTGCGTGGCGGCAGCAGCCGGGGTTACAGAGAGCTGCTGATACGCCTGGGCCAAATCTAACTTGGCGAAAAACCTCCCCCCATGTAGCGTGGCCAGCAAATGGCTGACCACGGGCACCGGGTATGCATTTGGCCGAATGGCCTTATTTATCGTACATTTATAGTCCGCACAAATTCTGACCTCCCCATTTGACTTGAGGGCTGTAACAATCGGCGTTTCCCACTCCGCCGAGTCAACTAGAACCAAAATCCCCTGCCCCACCAATTTGTCCAGTTCCGCCTCAATCTTGTCCTTGAGGGCGAAGGGCACTCTCCTTGGCTTGAGGGCCGGATTTCTGGGTCCAGCTCAAAGGAAACCGGGGGCCCCTTGTATTTCCCGAGCCCCTTCTTGAAAACGTCCGGGTGTGCGTTGGGTCAGTCTCGATGGCGTTAATGCCAGACAGTTCGATTCCCAGGGGAGCAAACCACTGCGTTCCCAAAAGGCAGCACCTCCCCCCTTTTAGGACCACTAGGGGCAGTTTCTCGGAGTAGTTCTTGAACTTCACCTTGAAGTTCCCCACCCCCAACACTGGGATCCCATTTCCCTGCACGTCCCGTAGGTTGGATCTCATGGCCCGCAGTTTGGGCCGTTTCTCTGGGGGAATGCGCATAAACTCTTTTTGGGACAGGATGGAATAAGAAGACCCCGAGTCTATCTCCATCCTCACTGGGACCCCCTGCAACAGTACCTCTATGAAGAACCGCCGGTGCTCCAGGCCCACGCGGTTCACGCCGTCTTCGCTGTGGCCGGCTGAGACCTTCCTGGTGCCGGCCGCCTTTCGTTGGTGCGTCTGGGAATGGCTGGAACTGCCCTTGTCCTCGACTCGTCCGCGCCTGCATACTCGGGCGATGTGTCCCTTCCGGCCGCAGTTGTGGCACTCGGCCTTCCGGAACGGACACCTCGTGCGGTCATGGGCCACCCCACAACCGTCGCAGCGGCGGTCCTGCCGTTCTCGGGTCTGCCGCTTCTCACCTCGCTTCTTGATCCTCTGGACGTCGTCGTCCTCGCTGGAGTAGGGATCCGCTGTCGTGGAGGACTCCTCGGACAACGTTGGTGCGGCGGCGGGCGGCTTGGGGGCCCGCCAGGCCGTCTTCGCTGGTGTCCGCCGGGCCGCCTGCACTGGTGACTTGGCCCTCTCGGATGTGGCCCCTCGAGACTTGAATAGCCGGACGCAGCTCCTGGCCTCCTCGGCTGCTTGCACCTCCCGCAGTACCTCGTTGAACGTGAGGCGATGGTCGCGGGTCATGAGCCTCCTCTGAAGCTCCTCGTCCCTCAAGCCGCACAGCATGCGGTCACGGAGGGCCTGGTCCAGGTCGTCCCACTGGCAATGCACCGCTGCAAGCCTGAGGGCTGCCGCATAGGCGGACACGGATTCGCCCGGTCGCTGGTCTCGCCTGTGGAACGCGACCCGGGCTGGGAAAATCGAGACGGGTGGCTGGAAATGCTCACGCAGTCTCTCCAGGATACGGTCGATGGGCACCTCGTCCACCTTCCGGGGGGCCACCAGGGTCATCAGGATCCGCAGCGTGGCCGGCCCCACCTGAGACAGGAAGTGGGAGCGTATCTTCGCGTCGTCGTCGATGCCTGCAGCCTCCATGGCGTGCCGAAACTGGCACTCGTAGAGCTCCCATTGTTCGGGCTTGCTGACATCGAACTGGTACGGCTTGACCTTGGGATTCGCTATCGATCCCACCTTTGTCGCCAATTTAGTGTCTTGCACGGAAGACAAAGAAGGAGTCGCAGGAAAGACTAACACAGGTTTATTCATTGATGCTCAGCAGGAACATGAGGTAATGGGGCAGATACATCTGATTATATACCATAACACACTACATTTGAATCTTGTTGCACGGTAGCTCATTGGCTGCTACCGGCGTGGCCTCGCCCAGGTCACGCCTCTCTTCTGCAGTTGTTTTCTCTTCTGCAGTTGTTTTCTCTTCTGCAGTTGTTTTCTCTTCTGCAGTTGTTTTCTGTAGCTCCTGATCATGTGGGGAATTTCCCGCGGCTGTTTGTGATTTGGGCAATGTGGACCATGTGAGACTGAACGCTCGCAGCTGCCCTCTATGGGCGGCTTGCTCGCGTTCCTTAACAGCTGAGATACATTGTGATTGTGGACTGGTTACATTCATATATTTAAAGTGACATTGTACATGCATACATAACAGGTCCACACACTCAAAGGCCTCGGGGTAGTCAATGAAACAGAAGTAGACTTGTTTCTGCTATTCCTTTGAACCATAAGTAACTCTTTAGTCACATTTGACTAATGTGGAAGCAGTACATTATTTTGAACAAGTGACAACAATGGTAATTAATTTACGAATCTTGGATCTATGAAAAATTACTTTTAAAATTAATTTTCCGAGCAGACCTCATCACCAATTTATTCCCATTCTTGAGGGACTTACTCTTCCATTGCCTAATTTTCTTCATGAAACCTGAGTTTGGTATAAAGCAGAATAAAATACACTAGTTGAAATCCTGTTGGTTAGTGTAAGAAAATTAATAACTTTAAATCCACTCCTAACTGGCAAATACACAAACCACACCATAATTCCTGGGAACAGGAGACATGCTGTTTTGGTGTGTATATACATTTCCCTGAAATCATGGTAGAGGTTTCGATTTGCTGGTTAGGATCTGTTGTGTTCTGTAAGCTGTGCCTTTAACAATGTACCTTTGCCATGTGTTACCAATGTAACTTTTCTGTATGCAACATTATAACCATCAGCTGTATCGATGTAACCTAATAAGGGGACGCGAGCTAGTGACCACCAGAGGGCAGTAGCGAGCGTCCAGCTCCCATGGATCATAGTCACCTGGTTCAGCAGCGCGGGAAGATTCCCCGCGACCTCCTCACCTGGTCAAGAAGGGCGTGACCTCCTACGACGTCACGCAGGCAGCAACCAATAGTCTGTCGACGAGCCACATTCAAATGTATAGCCAGCTGTATATATTGAGCTACTCATCCGCCATTACCACATGTTCCTCCGGATCATCATGCAATAAACCTGTGTTAAGCCAACCCTTCGGCTGTTTCTTTGTCTTTGGTCCTTTACACTAAATTGGCGACGAAGGTGGGATATGGCAGCCCACGGGACCAAGACATGCGCCGGTTTCGAAATCAGGAAACCGGGCGACTGGGAGATCTTCGAGATGGACTTCCAGGCCGCACTGATCGAGTCCGAAGTCACGGAAGAGGCGAAGAAGAGAGCCATCTTCACCAGAATGCTCGGACAAGAAACCAAAAGGACCTTGGTGGACCTGATTGCACCGAGGAGGGTGAGCGAATTCAAGGCCAAGGAACTCATGCAGATGCTGCGTGAGCACGTCCGGCCCGCCACGGCGATGTTTCCCGCTCGGAGTGCGTTTTGGAGGCGAGTCCAAGCGCCCGGGGAGACGGTCGCCGCATTCGTGGCGGCCCTGCGGCTGGCGGCCGGCCCGTGCAAATGGGAGAATGCCGAAATCACCCTCCGGGACTGTGTGCTGTGCGGCCTGAATGACGCCGAGACCCAGCGTACATTGATGAACCAAGAGCCGCCTCCCACGTTGCAGGAGGTCGTCAGAGCGGCCCAGGCCGCAGAAGCTACGAAGGCCGGGGTCCAAGAACTTCAGGACTGGCGGCCAAAGTCGAGCAAGGCAGAGGCTCCGGTATAGGCGGCCCGCCGAACTTCGAGGTCGTCCGCAGAGAGCAGCGACGACGAGGACATCCAGAGGGTCCGGAAGGAGAGCCGGCGATGCGACGGCTGTGGAGCGGCCCACGACCGCGGGAAATGCCCCTTCCGGAAGGCCGAGTGCCACAACTGCGGCCGCCGCGGACACATCGCCAAGGTGTGCAGGAAGAAGCGCGAAACCCGGAGGAGCTCCGCAGACCGTTCCGCCGGACAAGACCGCCCAACGAAACCCAAGGATGGCGCCCAGGCCACGCGGAAGCAGGACGGCATGGGCCGCATCGCCGACGGCAGCGAGGACAACACCCCAGTGTTCAGCGTGTCTACTAGACACCCCCGCTACTTTGTTGAGGTACTAGCCCAAGGGGGAGGAGAAGGGGACCGTGGGCCCCCACCAAGGGGGGAGGAGGATATCCTCGTAGATACCCTGGGGGATCTTTCCGAGGAGGAGGAACCCGACCCCATACATATCTCGCGGAAAGTCCCCACAAATGCGGGTACCCCTACCAACTTAGATTTTGATTTTCAGAACCGGGGGGGGGGGGTTTTCGGAGTGGTCCCCCACCCGTCCAAGCGAGAAGAGGGGTTTTTCGTTAGCCCCGACGGCCCCCGGTCTGCCCACAATGGAGTTTTTCCCTTCCCCTAAGGCCGCCAGACAGCAGCAAGCCACTAACAAGTCTCCCTCTCCCTTTTCAGGACAAGGGACCAGGGAGCAAAGAAGCAATAACGCCCCCGGGGGGGTAGCCCTCTTCACGGCCCAAACGCACATGCAACAAGCCATCTTGGCTGAGAGACTTCGTCTCATCCTAGAGGGGAGGGATGTTGTGTTCTGTAAGCTGTGCCTTTAACAATGTACCTTTGCCATGTGTTACCAATGTAACCTTTCTGTGTGCAACATTATAACCATCAGCTGTATCAATGTAACCTAATAAGGGGACGCGAGCCTGTGACCACCAGAGGGCAGTAGCGAGCGTCCAGCTCCCATGGATCATATTCACCTGGTTCAGCAGTGCGGGAAGATTCCCCGCGACCTCCTCACCTGGTCAAGAAGGGCGTGACCTCCTACGACGTCACGCAGGCAGCAACCAATAGTCTGTCGACGAGCCACATTCAAATGTATAGCCAGCTGTATATATTGAGCTACTCATCCGCCATTACCACATGTTCCTCCGGATCATCATGCAATAAACCTGTGTTAAGCCAACCCTTCGGCTGTTTCTTTGTCTTTGGTCCCTTACACTAAAGGATCAGAATGAAAATTACAACTTTTCTTAACTCTAAACTACAGGATTTTGACCAATCACTAGGGCTGTGCATCAGTTTCTGTCAAATCCCAAACTAAATCAACCCAAACTCCAGACTGAAGCGGAAGGGACAAAGTGAAATAATCCCACATAATTTCAACTAATATGTGGATTTGGACCTTTAAAATGAGTGGGTAAAAGGCAGATTGGGGGAGGGATTGTGTGAAAATGAGATGACTATCAGAAGGGCAAGGAAGGGAAAGATCTTTGCTTTAACAAATACCCTGAGGCAGAAATTTCACCACCACTCTCCAATCACAGTGGTTGCAGGCAGCACCAATATAAGTTGTCCCCACTCACTGCTTCCTAGGGTCACACACTGTTCCTATCTGCACTCCCCAAATAGACTTCAGAGAGAAGGGGAGAGAGTGACATCAGTTCTTTCTTCCTGCTACCGAGTGCCGCAATCAGTGTGTGTGTGTGTGTGTGTGTGTGTGGGGACTACGACAAGGGGGACTGCCATCTGGGACCCGGTGCTGGCAGGAGGCCAGGCAGCAGTGTGTTAATTTTCTTCTTTTTAAAACTTTTTCTTTCTTAATTTTTTTTTAACTGGCGGCAGGCCGCACCACTGCGCATGCTGCGCCAGAGGGCTCCACCTTGACCTGGATATCCAGGTTCAAGGCTTCAGCCTTTAGCCCACAAGGCGCCAGAGCCAGCGAAGGCAGCTGCTGCTGCGGAGGAAGGGGCAATTGGGGTGCTTGGTGGTCTCGCCTCCCTCTCTTTAGTGTAAGGGACCAAAGACAATGAAACAGCCGAAGGGTTGGCTTAACACAGGTTTATTGCATGATGATCCGGAGGAACATGTGGTAATGGCGGATGGGTAGCTCAATATATACAGCTGGCTATACATTTGAATGTGGCTCGTCGACAGACTATTGGTTGCTGCCTGCGTGACGTCGTAGAAGGTCACGCCCTTCTTGACCAAGTGAAGAGGTGGCGGGAATCTTCCCGCGCTGCTGATCCAGGTGAATCTGAGCCATGAGAGCTGGACGCTCGCTATTGCCATCTAGTGGTCACTAGCTCGCGTCCCCTTATCAGGTTTACATTGATACAGCTGAAGGTTATAATGTTGCACACAGAAAGGTTACATTGTTACCACATGGCTAGGTACATTGTTAAAGGTACAGCTTTACAGAACACAACATCCCTCCCCCCTAGGATGAGACGAAGTCTCTCAGCCAAGATGGCTTATTGCACGTGCGTTTGGGCCGTGATGAAGGCTGACCCCCCCGGGGGCGCTACTGCTTCTTTGTTCCCTGGTCCCTTGTCCTGTAATGGGAGAGGGAGACTCGTTAGTGGCTTGCCGCGGTTTGGCGGCCTCAGGGGAAGGGAAAAACTCCATTGTGGGCAGACCGGGGGCAATCGGGGCTAACGAAAAACCCCTCTCCTCGCTTGGACGGGTGGGGGACCACTCCGAAAAACTCCCCCGGCTCTGAAAATCAAATTCTAACTCAGTTGGGGTATCCGCATTTGTGGGGGAATTCCGCGAGATATGTATGGGGTCGGGTTCCTCCTCCTCCTCAGAAAAATCCCCCAGGATATCTACGAGAACATCCCCCCTTTCCTCCTCCCCCCTTGGTGGGGGCCCGCGGCCCCCTTTTCCTCCCCCTTGGGCTGAACGGGTGGGGGAGAACCCTAACGCTGATTTTTTCTCTGCTTGGTCTGCGCCCTGCTCATCGGGGACCCTGCGTCGGAGCTGGTCCGCGTGCCGCCTCCACAGTAGCCCTGTGCTGGTCTCCACGCGGTACGACACGGGGCCGGTTTGCTCCACAACTACGCCCAGTACCCAAGCTGGGCCCGTGCTGGCGTAATTCCTGCAATGCACGGGGGCGCCTACACTGAAACTCTTTGTGGCCTCTAGCCCAATGTTCCTTCCCTTGTCTTCTACCCTCGTGGGGTCTAGCCTCGTAAGGATGGTGGTCAGTTTCCTACGCATTAAGAGCTCTGCGGGGGAGTATCCTGACGCCAACGGGGTCACCCTGTACCCTAGCAGAAACTGACACACTTGTAGGTTCAGATCCCCGGGGCCCATGCGCCACAACGCGTCCTTCATGGTGCGGACAAGGCGCTCCACTTGACCATTGGTGGCAGGGTGAAACGGGGCGGAGGTGATATGCCGAACGGCGTTAATCTCCATGAATGCCCTAAACTCGGAGGACGTGAAACAACTAGCGTTGTCGCTAATTAATGTGTCGGGTATGCCGAACGTGGAAAAGAGCCTCCGCAAATGCTTAATGGTCTGGGCCGAGGAGGTGCTCGTGACTGGGATAACCTCCAACCACTTGGAGAAGGCGTCCACGACAAGAAGAAACAGGGTGCCTCTGAACGGGCCCGCGAAATCAATATGCACCCGGGACCACGGCCCCTTAGCCGTGTCCCATTCCCTGTGGGGAAGGCGGGCCTCCTCTGGTCTGGAGCATTGGCAACTTTCACAAGTGCTGACCATGTGCTCAATGTCGGCGTCCAACTGGGGCCACCAGAAGTAACTCCGGGCCAGCGCCTTGGATCGCACGATGCCGGGGTGGCTGACGTGCAGCAGTTTGAGCACCCGCAGCCGAAGGGAAGTGGGAATCACCACCCGCTGCCCCCACAAGAGGCACCCCCTCTCTAGGGACAGCTCTAACTTTTTCCTGAAAAATGGGGCGAACTCCTCCGCTGGGGAGGACACCGGCCACCCTTTCTGCACCCAGGAGCTAACTGCCACTAACGTCTTGTCCTTCTCTGTCGCTTTGGCAATGTCGGCGGGCATTACGGGGGGCGAATCCAGCACCTCTATCATAAGAACCTGATGGTCACGCTCCCCCTTGCTCACCTGGCTGGGCGTCAGGGGGAGGGGAGACCTTGATAGAGCGTCCGCATGGCTGATCTCTTTCCCGGGCCGGTAGACCAACGTGTGCTGATACGCGTTGAGAAAAATAGCCCACCTGAGCATCCTCGGGGACAGGATCTGTGGCGTGGGCTTATCTGCGGTAAAGATGCCTAGCAGGGGCTTGTGGTCCGTTACAATGGTGAAGGGGCGGCCATACAGAAAATCGTGAAATTTTTTCGTCCCCGCAACTATCGCTAGTGCCTCCCTGTCTGTCTGTGTGTAATTTCTCTCCGTTTGGGACAGGGACCTGGAGTAAAATGCTATCGGGGCCTCCCTTCCGTCTTCCAGCATGTGGCACAGCACCGCCCCCACCCCCACCGGGGATGCATCACAGGTCAGGACTACCGGGCGTTTGGGGTTGAAATGGGTCAGTATGGCATCAGACGCTAGGAGACTTTTTAGCTCACTAAATGCCCTTTCTTGGTCAACGCCCCACTTCCATGCCTGGTCTTTTTTTAGCAGTTTGTGTAGCAGTTCAGCCACTGCTGCCTTCCGGGGGAGGAAGGAGTGGTAAAAGTTGAGCAGCCCTAGGAACGACTGCAGCTCGGGCTTGGAGGTGGGGCGGGGGGCTTTCTTAATGGCGGCCACCTTGGATTTGGATGGTTTTATCCCCTCAGGAGTCACACAAAACCCTAGGAACTCAACCTCGGTCACGAAGAAGACGCATTTGTCCTTTCGCAGTCTCAACCCCGCTTTTTCGAATATTGTCAGGACCTTCCCCAACCTCTTGGCCAATTCAACCCGACTCCCCCCCGTTATTAACACGTCATCAAAATAAGGCAACACCCCCTCTAGCCCCTTCAGGAGGCGTTCCACGAGTGACTGGAAAATTCCAGGCGCCGAATTTACGCCGAACTGAAGGCGCGTCACCTGGAACGCCCCCTTATGGGTGACTATGTTCTGCGCAGCAGCTGCGGCAGGGGACACCGTAAGCTGCTGGTAGGCCTGTGCTAAGTCGAGCTTAGCGAAACACTTTCCCCGTGTAACCTGGCCAGCAGATGGCTGACTACCGGCACCGGATACGCATTCGGGCGGATCGCCTTGTTGATGGTGCACTTGTAATTGGCGCATATGCGGACCTCCCCATTGGCCTTTAGTGCGGTTACAATTGGAGTTTCCCACTCCGCAGAATCAAGAGGCACAAGGATTCCCTGGCCCACCAATTTGTCCAGTTCCGCCTCTATCTTGTCCTTGAGTGTGAACGGCACCCGGCATGGTTTGAGTCGAATTGGGCGGACCTCCGGGTCCAGGTCGAATGTCACTGGGGGCCCCTTGAATTTCCCCAGTCCTTTTTTTTAAAACTTCGGGGTGCGCCTCGCACACCTCCTGAATCGGGTCAGTCCCAACGGCGTGCATCCCAACGGCGTGCACCCCCCCAATAAACAAACCCAGGGGCTGGAACCATTGAGTCCCGAGGAGGCTGCAATCTCCCCCTTTAAGCACGACTAGAGGGAGAGACGCGGCGTGCTTCTTGAATTTAACCTGAAATTCTCCAACCCCCAACACTGGAATGCTGTTCCCTTGCACGTCCCGTAGTGTGGACCTCAACGCTTTGAGCTTGGGTCGCCTGTGGGGGGCAATTCTCAAAAACTCCCTCTGGGAAATGATTGAATATGAGGACCCCGAGTCAATTTCCATTCTAATGGGAACCCCTTGAACTAGTACCTCAACAAAGTAGCGGGGGTGTCCTACGGACACGCTGAATACTGGGGTGTCGTCCTCGCTGCCGTCGGAGATGCGGCCCACGCCGTCCTGCTTCCGCGTGGCCTGAGCGCCGTCGTTGGGTCTCGTTGAGAGGTCTTGTCCCGCGGAACGGTCTGCCGAGCTTCTCCGGGTCTCGCGCCTCTTCCTGCACACCTTGGCGATGTGCCCGCGGCGGCCGCAGTTGTGACACTTGGCCTTCCGAAACGGGCATTTTACGCGGTCGTTGGCCGCTCCACAGCCGTCACACCACCGGCTCTCTTTCCGGACCCTCCGGACGTCCTCGTCGTCGCTGCTCTCTGCGGACGACCTCGAAGCTCACCGGGCTGCATGCACCGGAGTCTCTGCCTTGCTCGCCCTCGGCCGCCAGTCCTGTAGTTCTTGGACCCCAGCCTTTGTAGCTTCCGCGGCCTGTGCCGCTCTGATGACCTCCTGCAACGCGGGAGGCGGCTCTTGGTTCATTAGTGTGCGCTGGGTTTTGGCGTCGTTCAGGCCGCACAGCACACAGTCCCAGAGGGTGATTTCGGCATTCTCCCATTTGCACGGGCCGGCCGCCAGCCGCAGGGCCGCCACGAATGCGGCGACCGTCTCCCCGGGCGCTTGGGCTCGCCTCCAGAACGCACTCCGAGTGGGAAACATCGCCGTGGCGGGCCGGACGTGCTCACGCAGCATCTGCATGAGTTCCTTGGCCTTGAATTCGCTCACCCTCCTTGGTGCGATCAGGTCCACCAAGGTCCTTTTGGTTTCTTGTCCGGGCATCCTGGTGAAGATGGCCCTTTTCTTTGCCTCGTCCGTGACTTCGGACTCAATCAGTGCTGCCTGGAAGTCCATTTTGAAGATCTCCCAGTCGCCCGGTTTCCTGATTTCGAAACCGGCGCATGTCTTGGTCCCGTGGGCTGCCATTATCCCACCTTCGTCGCCATTTTAGTGTAAGGGACCAAAGACAATGAAACAGCCGAAGGGTTGGCTTAACACAGGTTTATTGCATGATGATCCGGAGGAACATGTGGTAATGGCGGATGGGTAGCTCAATATATACAGCTGGCTATACATTTGAATGTGGCTCGTCGACAGACTATTGGTTGCTGCCTGCGTGACGTCGTAGAAGGTCACGCCCTTCTTGTCCAGGTGAAGAGGTGGCGGGAATCTTCCCGCGCTGCTGATCCAGGTGAATCTGAGCCATGAGAGCTGGACGCTCGCTATTGCCATCTAGTGGTCACTAGCTCGCGTCCCCTTATCAGGTTTACATTGATACAGCTGAAGGTTATAATGTTGCACACAGAAAGGTTACATTGTTACCACATGGCTAGGTACATTGTTAAAGGTACAGCTTTACAGAACACAACACTCTCCCTGCACTCCGTTCGTCATGCCCATCGCTGTGTGTGAGGCGGACGGGTAGGCAGGGCAGGAGGGAGGGAAGCAGGGGAGTCTTTCTCTCCTTCTCTCTCTCTCTCTGTGTGTGACTTGCCTGTGCGTTTGTGTGTGTGTATGTATGTGTGTGTGTGTGTGTGTAGATAAAGACTAACTGCTGTATTTTCATGAGAGCTTTTGTGGATCAAGTCCACTGGTTCATAGACTATAAACAGGGATGAGTACTAAACCCTATAGTCGGATACGACTGGCTTTTGAGCAACAGAAACCTTTACCTTTACCTTTATGTGGCAGGAATGACACATGGCCAAACTTTGCCATGCCCACAGATTTGGCCACACCCACAGAGGGGCATGGCCAAAATGTGTGTGTGAGGCCCCAATAGGATTGCTCAGTCTGGGTCCCAGAAATTTCTGACGGCGGCCCTGCTGCTACCGCCTGCTTGCACAGCCTGGCTACTCCTCTGCCTGCTATGTGAATAATGCATTGGGACAAAGGCTCCTTGGGATGAGAGCATTATTCCCACAGCTAGGCTATAAAGTGGGCAGTGCAAGCTGGCACAATTACCCTTTTCCTTTCCCCTCTTCCTCATCCTCTAAGAAGCAGTTGGGCTATGTAGACAGCAAGGTGGTAGGAAAGAAGGAGGGGGTATGAATGGGCAAGGTTAACAGAGAACCAGGTGCACATGCTTTTATTAGTCTGTGCTTTGTATTTTGAAAAAAGGAAATGTCAACTACCATGAGAACCCCTGTCTAAAACTTACCATATTCACTGGAGATAGGTTCCAAGATAATCTTCAGATGCTTAAAACTGCAGAAACCAGTGACCCCTACATTATACATATTAGAGTAATATAAGAATTTGCCTGATAAAGATAGAAGACGGAGTAAACAATCTGCTGCCAATCAGGCAAAGATCTTTCAAGGGCACTCATGAAATAGTTTCCATGGAAATACCGTCCATTAAACACCATTCCTTCCAAGCAGGAATACTCTTTACATTACATTGTGGATAGTGGCCTCTCATGACCAGCTCTGGTAATTCTTCTCTTCTTGTTGTGTTGTATCCAATTCCAAATATTGGTAATTATCATGGCAATCAGTAATGAAGATTGTCCTTCGTAGCCTTCCGATAGTCTTCTGCATCACAGTGTGACACCCGTACCACTGATCCAGTTCCACAAGTCACCTTCTGGTCCTGAGCTCTTTTGGCACACAAAATCCTCATCGGCCCCTGGCCAAGATCGATGAAGCTGCTGCCCTCCATCATGATGGATTCAAGTGGGATTTAATCCACTTGGGGACCATCACCCTTCCCTGTGGACTTCACCACCCAAGGCTGTTAGTCCTCAGTGTTGCCAGTAACTTACTGCCAGTAACTCAACGCTGATCGTCAGGTGGCAGTTAACTAACCTGACAACTGTGAGCTCTGGTAATACATCTTGAAAAAATATATTATATATTAGATATTTCTCAGATTTTTTTCGGAATACCTTTGGGCTTGTGGATAACTAAAACTGGTGTTACCCAACCCATGGATGGGGAAGGGCTACTATATAGCCATTTTTTGTTTTACAATTCAACAGGGAGCTACTGATCAAAATTTCCAAATTAATTTGAAACACAAAGGAAAGCAGGTGGGCTCTGAATTAGGACCCTTCCTGAAGGACTGAATTGGCCACTGAATCAAATCAAAAGAGCCATGCAGAGATCTAATAATTATCTAGAGCAGTGATGGCGAACCTTTTAGAGACCGAATGCCCAAACTTCAACCTAAAACCTACTTATCTATTGCAAACAGGGGAGGGAGGAATTGCTCCCATTGGGCTGCTGGGCAGAGGGGCAGAGTGAGCTCTGTGCAGGAGGGAGAGAGGAAACACTCCCATTGGGCTGCTGGACAGAGGGGCGGGGCAAACTCTGTGCTGGGGGAGGGAGAAATAACTCTCATTGGGCTTCTGGACAGAGGGGCGAGGCAAACTCTGTGCTGGGGAGGGAGAAATCACTCCCATTGGGCTGCTTGGCAGAGGGTACTGGGGTGACAGCCCACAAAGAGGGCTCTGAGTGCCACCTCTGGCACCCGTGCCATAGGTTTACCACCACTGACCTAGAGTGTTTTAATAAGTGACCTTTGGCTCATGATCCATTTTACTTGAAAAAGAAATCGAGACATGGGGGATGAACGAGGAGGATAAACTTCCCTATTTTGAGAGATCCAGTGCCAACCAATGGGTGGCAGAAGTCTTTGATTTTGAACTGAAGCTTCTAGAGTTCAAACAAGCTTCATTCATGAGTAGCTGCTGCCCTTACTACTACAATAGGCCAAGACAAGGCTTTATAGCACCACTGCAGTGGCCACCAAAGCTGTTTGCGGAACAAGTTATTTTCATATTTCTTTACAAGTGGGTGAGAATGGATTTGACAACGAGTCTAATGTTGTAGGAGGTGTCAGACAAATTCCAGTGAATCTCTGAATTTGACTCTTTAGTGTCTTTTCCAGGAGACATAGAAGGAGTCGCAGTAAGGACTAACACAGGTTTATTGGTTGATGATCAGAACGAACATGTGGTAATGGCGGAGATACCTCACATTATATACAGTAGTACAATATATTTGAATCTGGCTGCATGGTAGCTCATTGGCTGCTACCGGCGTGACGTCATCCGGGTCACACCCATCTTCGGTGGTGGATCGGTAGTAGTTTGCTGTTGCAGGGAGTTCCCGCGTCTGCAGGTGATTTGAGGAATGATAACCATGTGAGTTGAACACTCGCAGCTGCCCTCTATAGGCAGCTTGCTCGCGTTCCTTTAACAGCTGTGTTACATTGTGATTGTGGCCAGGTTTACATTCATACATTTCTTCAAGCGACAATGTACATACATATCAAGCAACATTGTACATACACAACATCCCTCCCCCCTAGGATGGGACGAAGTCCCTCAACCATTGTGGCTTGCCGCACGTGCGCCTGGGGCGAGCGGCCGCTTGGCCTAACACAGGGGAGCCTGGCTCTGCGGAGTCCTGTCCTGCAACGGAAAGGGGGGACTCGTTAGTGGCTCGGTGTGGGCTCTGTGGTAACCTTGCATTGGGGGATGGGAATGGAATGAACAGTTGGGAAGTGAACTACTGCCTACCGCTTGAGGAGCTAGGGGTCCCCCCCAGCATGAATCTCCGGACCGACGAAGAGACCCTCGTGGTCTCGCCACCCCCCGTTCCCTGCCTGGGAGTTCCGGGGACTGTGGTGGTTGGACTCCCCCCCCCGATGCCTGCCTTGGGGGTGTTGATCTCTGGGGAGCTGGAGCTATGGTATATTCTAACACAAAAGGACTGGGGGGACTGGAGGTACCAGGGGCTGAACTGAAACCCCTCTTTTCGCTAGGACGGGTGGGGGACCACTCCGCTACACCCCCCTGGTACCGTAACTCATAATCATCATCAAACTGATCCCTCTCTTCCAAAGTATCCTCCTCTGTGGCTGAGAACCAAGGATATGCATTTGTATCCCCGGGTTCCGCCGTGTCTCCCCCTTGGGTAATGCGGGTGGGGGAGGACCCTAACGCTGAATCCCCATCACTAGTGACCCGCCTTCTGAGTTGTTCGGTGTGCCTCCTCCAGAGTAGACCCGAGCTAGTCTCAACCCTGTTAGGACACTGGCCCCGTCTGCTCGATGACTGTCCCTGGGACCCACGCTGGCCCTGACGCCGCGTAATTCCTGCAGTGAACCGGGTCCCCTGCCGAAAAACTTTTGGAGCTCCTTCCCCCTATGTTTATGTTTCTCCCTTCATCCTCCACCCTGGATGGATCCATCCGGTCAAAAAGTGTTACCGGGCGCCTCCTCATGAGGAGTTCGGCTGGGGAAAATCCTGAAGCTAGGTGGGTTGTCCTGTAGCAGATGAGAAACTGACACAAATGAAGGTTCAACTCACCGGGGCCCAGGCGCTGCAGTGCGTCTTTTGTAGTGCTCACTTGGCGCTCTACCTGACCGTTTGTGGCGGGGTGAAATGGGGCAGCGGTAATGTGCCTTATGGCGTTCCGCTCAATGAACGACTTGAATTCTGCAGACGTGAAGGTACTAGCGTTATCGCTTACAAGGACGTCTGGCAGGCCGAAACAGGCAAAAAGCTTGCGCAACTGCTTGATGGTTGCGGCGGAGGAGGTGCTGTTCATAGGGATTACTTCCAACCACTTGGAGTAGGAGTCGACTACCAGTAGAAACATGGACCCGCAGAAGGGGCCAGCGAAGTCGACATGGATCCGGGACCATGCCCCGCGGGCCGTATCCCATTCCCTATGGGGTAACCGGGACTCCTCGGGCCGAGAGCTCTGGCAGCTCTCACACGTGCCCACTAAACGCTCTATGTCCCCATCTATCTGGGGCCACCAAAAGAAACTCCTGGCCAGAGCCTTGGAGCGCACGATCCCGGGGTGACTGGTGTGCAGTAGTCTCAGTACCTTGGCCCTCAGCTTCTCTGGGATAACTACCCGCTGGCCCCAGAGTAAGCAGCCCCTTTCCAGCGACAGCTCTACTCTGCACCTAAAAAATGGCCTGAACTCTTCATCGGGGGGAGTCGTGGGCAAGCCCTTCCTAACCCAGGAACTAACTTGGGCCAGCATCTTGTCAGCCGCCGTGGCTTTGGTGAGGTCGGCCGGGACAATGGGGGGTGAGTCGAGAGACTCGATCAGTAGGACTTGGTGATCCTGCTCTACCTCGCATGTGGGGTCCCCTACACTTGGGAGGGGAGATCGGGACAGTGCGTCCGCATGGGAGATCTCCTTTCCTGGGCGATAGACCAGCTCATACTGGTAGGCGTTGTGGAAAATGGCCCAACGTAGCATTCTGGGGGATAGTATTTGCGGTGTGGGTTTGCCGGTAGTGAAGATCCCCAAAAGTGGTTTGTGATCGGTCACTACCGTAAACTCGTGGCCGTATAAAAAGTCATGGAACTTTTTCGTTCCGGCGAAGATGGCTAGGGCCTCCCTATCAGTTTGCGCGTAATTGCGCTCGGCCTTTGAGAGGGACCTAGAGTAGTACGCTACCGGGGCTTCCCTCCCGCTTTCCAACACGTGGCACAGGACCGCCCCCACCCCCACTGGGGACACATCACAGACTAAAACCACTGGTTTTTTCGGGTCGAAATGGGTCAGGACAGCGTCCGAAGACAGGAGTGACTTAAGCTCCTTGAATGCTCTCTCCTGCCTGTCCCCCCACTGCCAAGCCGCGTCCTTTTTGAGCAGCGCATGCAGTGGCTCCGCGACCGATGCCTTCCGAGGCAGGAAGGTATGATAAAAATTTAGGAGCCCTAGAAATGACTGTAGCTCCGGTTTTGCGGTGGGGCGAGGGGCGTTCTTCACAGCTGCAACCTTTGACTCAGAGGGTTTGATCCCGTCCGGGGTTACCTTAAAGCCTAGAAACTCAACCTCCCTCGCAAAGAATACGCATTTGTCCCTCCTCAGTCGAAGACCTGCCCTCTCGAACACTGAAAGGACCCCGTCTAGCCTCTTTGCCAACTCTAATTCGCTCCCCGCCGTTATCAACACGTCGTCGAAGTATGGGAGGATGCCTGGAAGCCCCTTTAAAAGGCGTTCCACGAGGGATTGGAAAATTCCGGGGGCCGAATTCACGCCAAACTGAAGGCGCGTTACCTTAAACGCCCCCTTGTGCGTCACTATCGTTTGCGCGGCGGCAGCAGCCGGGGTTACAGAGAGCTGCTGGTATGCCTGAGCCAGATCTAACTTGGCGAAACACTTCCCCCCATGTAACGTGGCCAGCAAGTGGCTGACCACGGGCACTGGATATGCATTTGGCCGAATGGCCTTGTTAATGGTACATTTATAGTCTGCACAAATCCTGACTTCCCCGTTCGACTTAAGGGCTGTAACAATCGGCGTTTCCCACTCCGCCGAGTCAACTAGAACCAAAATCCCCTGCCCCTCCAATTTGTCCAGTTCCGCCTCGATCTTGTCCTTTAGGGCGAAAGGCACCCTCCTTGGTTTGAGGCGGATGGGCCGGATTTCTGGGTCCAGCTCGAAGGAAACCGGGGGCCCCTTGTATTTCCCGAGCCCCTTCTTGAAAACGTCCAGGTGCACGTTGCACACGTCCCGCATTGGGTCAGTCTCGATGGCGTTAATGCCGGACAGTTCGATTCCCAGGGGAGCAAACCACTGCGTTCCCAAAAGGCAGCACCTCCCTCCTTTGAGGACCACTAAGGGCAGTTTCTCGGAGTAGTTCTTAAACTTCACCTTGAAGTTTCCCACCCCCAACACCGGGATCCCATTTCCCTGCACGTCCCGTAGGTGTGACCTCATGGCCCGGAGCTTGGGCCGCTTATCTGGGGGAATACGCATAAACTCCTTTTGGGACAGGATGGAATAAGATGACCCCGAGTCTATCTCCATCCTCACTGGGACCCCTTGCAACAGTACCTCTACGAAAAACCGCCGGTGCTCCAGGCCCACGCGGTTCACGCCTTCCTCACTGTAGCTGGCTGCGACCTTCCTGGTGCCGGTCGCCTTCCGTTGGTGCGTTTGGGGATGGCTGGAACTCCCCTTGTCCTCGACTCGCCCGCGCCTGCATACTCGGGCGATGTGCCCCTTTTGGCCGCAGTTGTGACACTCGGCCTTTCGAAACGGGCACCTCGTGCGGTCGTGGGACGCCCCACAACCGTCGCAACGGCGGTCCTGCCGTTCTCGGGTCTGCCGCTTCTCACCACGCTTCTTGATCCTCTGGACGTCGTCGTCCTCGCTGGAGTAGGGGTCCGCTGTGGTGGACGACTCCTCGGACGACGTTGGTGTGCCGGCGGGCGGCTTGGGGGCCCGCCAGGCCGCCTTCGCTGGTGTCCGCCGGGCCGCTTGTACTGGTGACTTGGCCCTCTCGGACGCGGCCCCTCGGGACTTGAACAGCCTCACCCCACTCCTGGCCTCCTCGGCTGCTTGGGCCTCCCGCAGTACCTCGTTGAACGTGAGGCGTTGGTCGCGGGTCATCAGCCTCCTCTGCAGCTCCTCGTCCCTCAGACCACACAACATGCGGTCACGGAGGGCCTGGTCCAGGTCATCCCACTGGCAGTGGACCGCCGCAAGCCCAAGGGCCGCCGCGTAGGCGGACACGGATTCGCCCGGTCGCTGGTCTCGCCTGTGGAACGCGACCCGTGCTGGGAAGATCGAGACGGGCGGCTGGAAATGCTCACCCAGGCTCTCCAGGATACGGTCGATGGGGACCTCGTCTACCTTCCGGGGGGCCACCAGGGTCATCAGGATCTGTAGCGTGGCCGGCCCCACTTGGGCCAGGAAGTGGGAGCGCATCTTCGCGTCATCGTCGACGCCCGCGGCTTCCATTGCGTGCCGAAACTGGCACTTGTAGAGCTCCCATTGTTCGGGCTCGCTCACATCGAACTGGTATGCCTTGACCTTGGGATTCTCCATCGATCCCACCCTCGTCGCCAATTTAGTGTCTTTTCCAGGAGACATAGAAGGAGTCGCAGTAAGGACTAACACAGGTTTATTGGTTGATGATCAGAACGAACATGTGGTAATGGCGGAGATACCTCACATTATATACAGTAGTACAATACATTTGAATCTGGCTGCATGGTAGCTCATTGGCTGCTACCTGCGTGATGTCATCCGGGTCACGCCCATCTTCGGTGGTGGATCGGTAGTAGTTTGCTGTTGCAGGGAGTTCCCGCGTCTGCAGGTGATTTGAGGAATGATAACCATCTGAGTTGAACACTCGCAGCTGCCCTCTATAGGCAGCTTGCTCGTGTTCCTTTAACAGCTGTGTTACATTGTGATTGTGGCCAGGTTTACATTCATACATTTCTTCAAGCGACAATGTACATACATATCAAGCAACATTGTACATACACAACAGACACCCACCTCCCTCAGTCAGGGGACTGCAGTGGCTCAAGTGGCTAAGACGCTGACTGGGAGGCAGAAGGTTTGATGTTTGAAGATTGATATGCGGTAGGCAGCATTCAGGGGGCCAAACACATCTTTATTGTAAGGTATGCAATCTGAACATGAGGTAATGGCGGAGACACAGCTCCTTATATATGCTTGCAGTACATTTGAATCTCGCCTCATGGGTGCCTATTGGTTGCAGTATCAGTGACGTCATTGCGATGTACTGAATACCTTACAAGGTTTACCTGTGGCGGGAAAGCTTCCCGCGGTACTCAGTGACTGGGTGATCTGAACCATGTGGGCTGAGCTTCTACAGCTGCCTCTAGAGGCAGCTGAATTGCTAGCATGAACAGCTGAGTTACATTGTAAACACCGGGACTCATTCACAGTTCATTTGGATACAGGTTACTTTTCAATACAAGGTTACATTTCTTAAAGGCACAAGTTCCATACATAACACCCCTCCCCCCTAGGATGGGACGAAGTCCTTCAACCATCATGGTGGCCCGCAAGTGCGTTTGGGCCATCCAGCAGCTTGGCTGGGCTTGGAGGAATGGGGTGTTCCGGGTTCCGCAGACTCTCGTCCTGCAGAGGGGAAACGAGTAGTGTTAGCTGTGTCTCGGGAGCACTGGCTCGAATCAGGAGAAGAAACCGGGAGGGAATACTGCATATCAAAACCTGGAAGGGGAGGAGACTGGCTTGAGGGAAGTTCCTACCTGTTAATCTGAGAAGGGGATGACTCGCCTGCACGCCTCCTCATCTGCATGGGAGCAGAGGTGGACTCGAAAACTAGAGGACAGGAGGTTGCTGGGGAGAACTCAAAGCCCCGCTGCTCGCTTTGACGAGTGGGGGAACACTCTAAAAACTCCCCCCGATCCTGTAACTCATAATTTAAACTATCAAGGTCTGGGTTCTTGAATTCTTCCCAGTCTCGCTGCAAAGGATGGGCAAAACAGAAATCAGGAGCTATTGGTGGCCCACTTGCCATGTCTCCCCCTTGGGATAAGCGGGTGGGAGAGAACCCTAACGTTGAATCACCCAGGTCCTCGGTCCCCTGGGTGTCTGTGACCTGATGCCTGAGCTGGTCAGCGTGTCACTGCCACAGTAGCCCCGTGCTAGTTTCTACCTGGTAGGAAACTGGCCCTGTCTGATCGATCACCACCCCTGGGACCCACGTTGGGCCGGAGGCTGCATAATTCCTACAATATACTGGGTCCCCAACTGAGAAAACCTTGCTGTGTGCAATTTCAATGTTCCTCCCTTTATCCTCCACCTTGGTCGGATCCAACTGGTCGAAAAGCGAGACCGGTCTCCTGCACATTAGGAGCTCTGCTGGCGAGAGTCTGGATGCCAGGGGGGTTATTCTGTAGCATAGGAGAAATTGACACAATTGTAGCTCTAGGTGCCCATGGCCCATTCGCCAAAGTGCCTCTTTAGTGGTTCGCACTTGGTGCTCAACCTGGCCATTTGTTGCAGGGTGAAAAGGGGCAGATGTAATGTGTCAAATTGCGTTCCTCTCCAGGAATGCCTGGAATTCGATGGAGGTAAAGGTACTGGCGTTGTCGGAGACAAGCACATCGGGTAATCCAAAACAGCTAAATAGCCTCCTCAACTGTTTAATGGTTGCGGCAGAGGAGGTATTGGGCATTGGAATGACTTCCAACCACTTTGAAAAGGATTCGACCACTAACAGAAATAGCGAGCCCCGGAAAGGACCAGCAAAATTGATGTGTAATCGAGACCACGGTCCGCGGGCTGTGTCCCATTCTCTGTGAGGAAGTCGGGACTCTTCTGGTCAAGAACTCTGGCAACTTTCGCAAGTGCCCACCATGTGCTCAATGTCTGCATCTATCTGGGGCCACCAGAAGTAGCTCTTGGCCAAAGCCTTTGAGCGCACAATTCCCGGGTGGCTAATGTGTAGCAATTTGAGCACCTTTGAGCTTCGGGAATTACAACCCGCTTGCCCCAGAGGAGGCAACCCCTCTCTATCGAAAGCTCAACCCACTTCCGGAAGTAAGCTTTGAACTCCTCCGCTGGGGGAGTTGCGGGCCACCCCTTCTTTACCCAGGAAAGAACTAGGGACAGGACCTTGTCCTTCGCCGTGGACTTGGCGAGGTCTGTGGGTACTATTGGGAGCACATTGAGGGACCATCAGTAACACCTGATGATCCTGTTCTACCTCGCACTCGGGTTCCCCTAGCTCTGGAAGGGGAGTTCGGGAAAGTGCATCAGCGTGGCTGATCTCTTTGCCCGGGCAGTGAACCAGTGTGTACTGGTACGCATTAAGGAATATGGCCCACCTAAGCATTCTAGGAGACAGAATCTGGGGTGTGGGCTTAACTGTGGTGAAAATACCCAGCAGTCGCTTGTGGTCGGTCACAATAGTGAACCCTCGACCATAGAGGAAGTTGTGGAATTTCTTGGTACCAGCGACTATCGCAAGGGCCTCTCTATTTGTTTGCGCGTAGTTGCACTCTGCCTTTGAAAGGGACCTTGAGTAAAAGGCAACCGGGGCTTCCTGCTCGTTTTCCAACATGTGGCACAGCATCGCCCCCACCCCCACTGGTGAAGCATCGCAAACCAACACCACAGGCTTTCTGGGGTCTAAATGAGTTAGGATTGCCTCAGAAGACAACAGCTGTTTGAGTTCCTTGAATGCCCTTTCCTGGCTGTCCCCCCACCGCCAGACCGGGTCTTTCTTTAAAAGACGATGCAGGGGCTCCACTACAGAAGCTTTCCTTGGCAAGAAGGAATGATAGAAATTTAGGAGCCCTAAGAATGACTGTAATTCTGGTTTTGCGGTGGGGCGAGGGGCCTTTGAATCAGAGGGCTTAACTCCTTCGGGGGTTATCTTGAACCCTAGGAACTCTACCTCCCTCGCCAGGAACACACATTTGTCCCATCTCAATCTTAACCCTGCTTTCTTGAATACTCTTAGGACTTTGTCCAATCTCTTTGCTAGTTCTGACTCACTCCCCGCAGTGATCAAAACGTTGTCAAAATAAGGCATCACCCCAGGGAGACCCTTTAGGAGGCATTCCACGAGAGATTGGAAAATTCCTGGGGCCGAATTTACGCCGAACTGGAGGCGCATCACCTTAAAAGCCCCTTTGTGTGTTACTATCGTTTGCACAGCTGCTGTAGCGGGAGTTACGGTGAGCTTCTAGGTTTGCAAAACATTTACCCCCATGTAAAGTTGCTAGTAAATGGCTAACTACCGGCACCGGATATGCATTAGGGCAAATAGCCTTGTTAATCGTGCATTTGTAGTCCACGCAAATCCGGACCTCCCCATTTGATTTTAAGGCTGTAACAATCAGTGTCTCCCACTCTGCGGAGTCCACCAGAACCAAAATTCCCTGGCCCACCAGTTTGTCCAGTTCTGCCTCAATCTTGTCTTTGAGGGCAAAGGGCACTCTCCGTGGCTTGAGCCAAATGGGACGAATTGCTGGATCCAGGTCAAATGAGACTGGGGGCCCCCTATACCTACCGAGCCCCTTCTCGAAGACTGCTGGATGCGCATCGCACACATCCTGCACTAGGTCAGTCTCTATGGCATTGATGCCGGATAGTTCAATACCCAAGGGAGCAAACCACTGGCTCCCCAGGAGGCAGCTGAAACCCCGTTTCAGTACCACTAGGGGCAGCTTCTCCATGAATCTCTTGAATTTAACTTTGAAATCCCCCCCCCCCAAAAGAGGAATCAGGTTGCCCTGCACGTCTCGCAAGGACATCTTGAGGGCTTTGAGTTTTGGGCACACGTTTGGGGGGATGTGCAGAAACTCTTTCTGGGACAGGATGGAGTAGGACAAACCCGAATCCACCTCCATCTTAACTGGGACCCCCTGTAACAGTACCTCAACAAAAAACCATCGGTGTGCGATGGACACATGGCCAACAGTCGGCTCCCTGGCAGAAATTGACCCGATGGCCCCTCCGTTTCCTTGAGGGTGGTCAGCTGGCTCCTGGTCTTCTCTCTGCTGTCACCTGCAAACCTTGGCAATGTGACCTCGGCATCCTCAGTCGTGGCACTCCGGGGACCTGAATCTACAGTTATGCCAATTCTTGCTTGGTTATAGGGTGACCCCCCTGGCATCAGGTTACTCGCCCGCAGAACTCCTCATGCGCAGGAAGCTGACCATGATACTGACCAGGCTAGACCCCACAAGGGTGGAAGACACTGGGAGGAACATTGGGATAGCGGGCACAAAGAGTTTCGAAATGGGCGCCCCGGTCCATTGCAGAAATTACGCAACCGCAGGACCAGCCTGGGTTCCGGGGGTAGTCATTGGGCAAACTGGACCTGTGTCGTACTGCGTTGAGACCAGCACAGGTCTACTCTGGAGGCGACATGCAGACCAACTCCGGCGACGGGTTCCCGGTAGCCAGGGCGTGGAAGCCGCACATCAGGACTCAGCGTTAGGGTTCTCCCCCACCCGTTCAGCCCAAGCGGGAGGAGAGGGGGGGCCAGTGGTCCCCACCAAGGGGGGAAGGGAATAAGTTTGTCCCCATAGATATCCTGGGGGATGCCCCCACAGATTTCCCAGAACATAAGTTTGACTTTGAGTTACAAAACCGGGGGAGTTTTTCGGAGTGGTCCCCCACCCGTCCAAGCGAGGAGCGGGGTTTTTCGTTAGTCCCCAATGCCCCCGGTTTTCCCACAATGGAGTTTACCCCTACCCCAAAAGCCACGGAACCGCAGCAAGTCGCTAACGAGTCTCCCTCTCCTGTTGCAGGACAAGAGCCCAGGGAACACAGAAGCGATAGCTCTCCCGGGACAAGCCAGCCAGCCTTGCGCCCAAAACGCTCATGCAGTAAACCATATTGGATGAGAGACTTCGTCTCATCCTAGGGGGGAGGGGTGTTATGTATGGAGTGTAATGTGCCTTTAAGTAATGTAACCACATGAATGAGTGGATGTAACAATCTCTAATAGTAACACTGTAACCTTCTGTATGAGGACGCGAGCTAGTGACCACTGGGGACAATAGCGAGCGTCCAGCTCACATGGTACAAATTCTCCAAATGCCTACAGCCGCGGGAAGATTCCCGCCACTACCTCACCTGGACAAGAAGGGCGTGACTGAGAGTGACATCACGCAGACAGTAGCCAATGAGCTACCGAGGAGCCACATTCAAATGTATAGCCACTGTATAAATTGAGCTGTTCGTCCGCGATTACCACATTTTCCCCCTGACCATCATGATGAGTTAAGCCAGACTTCAGCTGTTTCTATTGTTTTGGTTCTTGAACAATAAACACATGACCACAGAAACGTCTGCAGAAGCAGACAACGCTGGCTCTTCGGCTTTGAAACAGAGATGAGCACTGAACCCTAGAGTTGGATACGCCTGGCTTTTGAGCAAGGAAAACCTTTACCTTTACTTTACCTCCCTCAGTCATTTGTTTAATTCCAAGAGGGTGTAATAAAATGCAGCCTTTTAAAAAATAATAATTGCAAAATCACTCACTAGCCAAAAAAGGTTCTCTCAAACAATGGTTTGGAGTATGATCACTGTATCTCTAGCTCTAACAATGACAGATCCGGGAACCAACCGGGCTTGGCTGGAGGGGAAATTGGGAAGATAAGCGGGCTCCTTAAAGATGAACAATAGCCCGGGCTGAGGGCAAACAGAGTTGGGCAAGCAAGCACTCCAAGTTTTGGGCAGGAACAATGGGTTTTGCCAACCCAAGGCAATCTAGTGCGAGTTGTCCATTAACCACCAGGCAGCCACAGAGTAGCCCCCAGTCATGAGAATCACGGGACTCATGGGAAAATGCCACGTGTGCAAGCCTTGTGTGCAGGGGCGACACGAGTGCCCTAGGCATGTATCCCAGCCCCTAGGCAGGGTAATAAATACGTACCCCCCGACTCTGGTCGGGGCTGGACTTCACCACATGGCTGCCTCCTCACGTCTTCCTTCCGACCGCCCATAACACACCTTTGAAGGCCAATGCCTGCTAGTTCCCCTTTGATCCTTGTCGAGGTATTTCCTAATACCGGTTGTTGGATCTTCTGAAGACCTGTTGCATAAATAAAGCTCAGGAGTCTTTAAAGCTTTTATCATTGAATAATTTATTAACAGATCTAACCATCACATTCAACTATATCTTTTCTATGAGAGCAATATAACTAGCACAGTCGCCTATGTGATAAGAAGTGAGACAGAAAGAGAAATGTATCCTTTATATACAGTCTGGTTGAAGTTATTTGATGACGTCAGCAAGGAGGGAAAAATTTAAAGTATAATAATCACTGATCGGTTCTTTTGAGATGTTTGAAAATATATTGAGCATTCGCAATACAGCATAGTGCTGACAATCCTGTTACCAAAGTTCACTTGTTGTTTTTGGATTCTATTTTTAAAAACTTGTTATGGTTTTAGGGCCCTTTAATAGCAATAAAGGTTTGCCAGATTAGCACAATTAACTTTGGCTGGAAATTACAATTTATGATCTGCCCTAATTGGCCAGCTCTCTTAATAGCACCATTTTGTTTCGTGCAAAAGCAGATGCAACTCAGGCAGTTCATTTTCCTAATTTCATTTGCAGGGGATCAAGACAGAGGGACCAGGCTGGCCTCACAGGCAGGGAACTTGGCAGGAAGTAGCAAAGCCCTCCTGGGCTCTTTTATTGATGTCGTCAGTGGCATTGCCCCCAAACAGGCATAGACCAATAATGTGCAAGGACAAAACCTCCATTCCCAGCCAAAATTACAGCAATAACAGCCAAGGGGGAAAGAGATCCTCTTTCAGAGGTATGATGCTTTTTTATGTAGTGTCCAGCACTGAGGTCATGCGGAATGTGTTATTAGCAAGTGTCAGTGAACAGATACCTGCAACCAGTGCACTGAAAAGTTACTTTCAAACTACCATTCCCAGAATCCCTCAGCTTCACTTTGATTCAGAAGGACAGATTAATTTTTCTTTTCTTTTTTTCTGTATGGGGGGCAGTGAGCCAGGGATCATATTTTATAGTAGGTTTTCTCGACTAATGAATTGACAGGTGTGGTATATAAAAGCCTCCTGTAAGAATGCCACTGACGTTTCCAGTCCACTGATTTAGAGGAGAACACCCTTCAAGAATGAAGCCTCCATGGCTCAGAGGAAAGTACTAATGGTCACTAGAAAATAACAGGGTTTATGTACTATTTCTCTAAAATCTCCCAAGCAAGTTGTGGGGCAGGAGTTCTCAACCTTTTAATGCCGGGGGCCGGGTCATGCTCCCTCAGACAGCTTTGGAGGCTGGTTGGTCATTTCCCCCTTCCTCCATCACATGGCACTTTCTGGTGTGGTGGAGGTGGTGGTGGGCCACATGAAATGGTGCTGCAGGCTGCATTCGGCCCACAGACCGTAGGTTGAGAATCCCTGTTGTAGAAGTTCTAATATTTCCAGGCCTCCCAGGATTCTTCTTTTTCTTCTCGGAATTTCTACCCCTCATAAAAAAACAGACCTCTGTCTGTGTGTCTCAGCTAATTGCCAACAATGGAATATTTTGAAGTTTGTTGTTGTAATTAACAGAACTGGGCAAAATTTGTGCTCAAACCATTGTTGGACTGCAATTCCCGTCGGCTCTAGCAAACAGAGCTAGTGATTATTGCTATCCAACAACTTCTGTAGGGCCACAACTTCTCAATCTCTGATTTAGGTGAATGTAATTGTTGGAACTGCAGTGGCTTAGTGGTTAAGATGCAGAATTTGATGACTGGAAGGTTGGCAGGTGTTGTGTATTGAATGTAATTGTAACCACATGAATGAGCGAATGTAACAAGCTGTATCTTGCAATAGAAACAGTGTAACAAACCACAATAGAACGTGAGCTAGTGACCACTAGGGGGAAGTAGCGAGCGTTCAGCTCACATGGTATACATTCCTCAAATACCTTCAGCTGCGCGGGAAAGATTCCCGCACTCACCGCACCTGGACAAGAAGGGCGTGACTAAGGATGACGTCACATGGACAGTAGCCAATGCCCTATTGAAGAGCCATATTCAATTGTATAGCCACTGCATGAAAGGAGCTGTTTGTCCGCAATTACCGCATGTTCGTACTGTACTCCATGCAATAAAGATGTGTTAGGCTAGTCTACAGCTGCTTCCATTGTCTTGATTCCCAAACACTAAATTGGTGATGAGGATGGGATATGGCTTCCCACAGGTACAAAACACATTCACAGCAACCGGTTTTCGACGTAAACCAGCCCGAGCGATGGGACTGGTTCGAGATGCATTTCAGGAGTACGGTAGCGGTTGCCGGCATCACAGATGCGGGAAAGAAGAGAGGCCTTCTCATCACAATGCTCGGCTATCACGCAGTGCAAGCGCTGATGGACCTGGTGGCACCAAGAGAAGTGGAACAGATTGCTGTAGCCAAACTGCTGGTTACCCTGAGAAACCACTTCAAGCCCAAGGTATCCTTCTTCTCTGCCAGGGCTGCGTTCGCGAGGAGGGACCAAAAGCCAGGTGAGTCTGTATCCTCCTGGCTCTTGTCCTGCAATTAGAGAGGATGACTCGTTAGCGACTTGCTGCGGACTTGCAGCTATGGGTTGGGCAGGAGAAGGAGGGGATAGGTTTCTGATGCGGATGTGGGCAAACCGGGGGCACTAGGGGCTAAAGAAAAACCCCGCTCTTCGCTTGGACGGGTGGGGAAGCACTCCGAACCCCCCCCCCCCGGTTTGGTAACTCAAAATCTAACTCAGGGGCAACAGGGGCAAACTCATTCCTCTCTTTCATGGGGCTGGGGAGAACTGGTGTATCTAAAGGATACGGATTCGAGCCTGTTCTTCCCCCCCTTGTTTGGGACTGTTGCCCTTCGTTTTCTCCCCCTTGGGATAAGCGGGTGGGGGAGGACCCTAACGTTGAGTTCTGCTGCTGGGAACCCCTGTCTGGCCCCCCAATCACTCTATGCCTTAGTTGGTCGGCGTGCCTTCAACAGAGGAGACCCGTGTTGGTCTCGACACAGTATGAAACTGGTCCCGTTTGGTTAATGACTACTCCCGGCACCCAGGCTGGCCCTGTAGCTGCATAATTCCTGCAGTGTACAGGCTCACCTATCCCGAAGTTTTTTGTGGACCTGAGCTCTATGTTTCTTCCCCTATCCTCCACCCTGGTGGGATCCAACCTGGTTAACAATGAATGCAATTTCCTTTTCATGAGGAGTTCAGCAGGGGAGAATCCAGATGCCAATGGCGTCACCCTGTATGCCAACAAAAACTGGCAGAGCTGGAGGTCCAGATCCCCCAGTCCCATGTGCCGCAATGTCTCCTTCATTGTTCGCACCAAGCGTTCCACCTGGCCGTTAGTTGCGGGGTGAAAAGGGGCTGAGGTTATGTGCCGAATGGTGTTTGATTCCAAAAACGCTTGAAACTCTGCAGATGTGAAAGTACTAGCATTATCACTCACAATGACATCAGGTATTCCTAAGGTACTTATCAGCTTGCGCAGCTGTTTTATGGTTGCGGATGATGAAGTATTGCGCATCGGAATCACTTCCAACCACTTGGAGTATGCGTCTACTACCAGTAGAAAAAGGGAACTCCTGAATGGACCTGCGAAGTCTATGTGGAGGTGAGACCATGGTCCCCTGGCTGTGTCCCATTCTCTGTGTGGGAGTCAGGACTCCTCAGGGTGGGAGCTCTGGCAACTTTTGCATGTGTTCACCATGTGTTCAATATCCGCATCTAGCTGTGGCCACCAGAAATAGCTTCGGGCCAGCGCCTTAGAGCGCACGATCCCTGGGTGGCTGATGTGTAGGAGCTGCAGTACCCTCGCTCTCAAGGACTCTGGGACAACTACTCTCTCTCCCTGTTGTGTTCTAACAGTGTAACCTTCCACATGTGATATCAATGTATCTGAACCAATGTAACCTTGCCTATGAGTAACAATGTAACCTTCAGCTGTATCACATAAACCCTGTAATAGGACGCGAGCTAATGACCACCAGCTGGCAGCAGCGAGCGTCCAAGCTCTCTTGGTTCAAACCCATCAAAGACCGCAGCGCGGGAAGTTTCCCGCCGCTACCTACACCTGGACAAGAAGGGCGTGACCAGCCATGACGTCACGCGGACCAGTAGCCAACGGGCTACCGTGGAGCCACATTCAAATACGTTACTACCATATATATAGAGCTGTTCGTCCGCCATTACCTCATGCTCCCTCTGTCCACCATGCAATAAACCTGAGTTAACCCAGCCTTTGGCTGTGCCTTGTGTCTTGACTCTCATACACTAAATTGGCGACGAGGATGGGATAATGGATCCCCATGGAGCCAGGACACAGAGCGGGTTCAACATCACCAAACCGCAAGACTGGGAGCTTTTTGAGATGGACTTCCAGGCGGCACTGGTGGAACTCAAAGTCAAAGAAGACGACGAGGAAAGGAAGAGGGCCGTCCTCACCCGCATGCTTGGGATGGAAACCAAGCGGACGCTGGTGGGCATTCTTGCACCGAAGAAGATGAGTGATTTCAGAGCCGGTGATATCATGAAATTGCTGCGTGAGCGTTTCCGACCCTCGAGGGCAATGTTTCCCGCTCGGAGCGCGTTTTGGAGGCGAGTTCAAGCGCCGGACGAGTCGGTAGAAGCCTTCGTAACGGCTATGAGGGTAGCCGCCGCCCCCTGCAGATGGGACCACTTCCTAGAGATGGCCCTCAGGGACGGAGTGCTGTGTGGCCTGAAGGACAAGGAAGTACAGCGCAGCCTGATGAACAAGGAGCCACCACCCACACTGGAAGAGGTTGTAGAGGCCGCGGAAGCCGCGGAATCCACGAATGCTGGAGTAGATGAGATGCACAAGTGGCGTGAGTGGCGTCCGAGGGCCGGCAAAGCGGAAAACTCGTTGCACGGGAAGTCCGGTCAGTCGGTGCATGCAACCCGACCGACCTCGAAGTCGTCTTCAGAAAGCAGCGATGGCGAGGAGGTCCAGAAGGTCCGGAGAGGCGGGCGCCGCTGCGATGGTTGCGGAGCGGCCCATGAGCGCGTGAGGTGCCTATTCAGAAAAGCCGAGTGTTTCAACTGTGGACGTCGGGGGCACATCGCCAAGGCGTGCAGGAAATGGAAAGAGGACCGGAGACAGTCGCAAGACCGTTCAGCCAGACCGGACCGTCCAGCGAGGTCCAAAGATGGCGCCCGGGCCACGAGGAAGCAGGACGGCGTGGGCCGCATCTCGGACGACAGCGAGGGCGACGCTCCAGTGTTCAGCGTATCTGCGGGACAGGCCCATTACTTCGTTGAGGTACTAGTACAAGGGACCCCTATTAGGATGGAAATTGACTCGGGGTCCTCCTATTCTATAATTCCCCAGAGGGAGTTCTTGAGAATCGACCCCCACATGCGGCCCAAGCTCAAAGCGTTGAGGGCCACACTGCGGGACGTACAGGGGAACAGCATTCCAGTGTTGGGGGTCGGGACATTCCGGGTTCGGTTTAAGAGACATTCTGCGGAACTTTCCCTAGTGGTGCTCAAAGGGGGAAGTTGTAGCCTTCTCGGAACACAGTGGTTTCAGCCCTTAGGTCTGTTCATAGGGGGGGTGCATGCCGTAGGCGAGGACCCAATACAAGCGGTGTGTGACGCACACCCCGCCGTTTTTAAAAGTGGACTGGGAAAGTTCAAGGGACCCCCTGTAGCCTTCGACTTAGACCCGGAGGTCCGCCCGATAAGACTTAAACCGCGCAGGGTACCGTTCGCGCTAAAGGACAAAATAGAGGCGGAACTGGACAAACTGGTGGGTCAAGGAATTCTTGTTCCTGTGGATTCCGCGGAGTGGGAGACTCCAATTGTAACAGCACTGAAGGCTAACGGGGAGGTGCGCATTTGCGCTGATTATAAGTGTACCATTAATAAGGCAATCCGCCCTAATGCATACCCGGTGCCAGTGGTCAGCCACCTTCTGGCCAGGCTGAATGGGGGAAAGTGTTTCGCTAAACTCGATTTAGCACAGGCCTACCAGCAACTCCCGGTAACCCCCGCCACAGCGGCGGCACAAACAATAGTCACACATAAGGGGGCGTTCCAGGTGTCGAGGTTACAGTTCGGCGTGAACTCGGCACCTGGCATTTTTCAGTTGCTAGTGGAACGCCTCCTGAAGGGGCTGGAGGGGGTGTTGCCATATTTTGATGACGTGTTGATAACGGGGGGGAGTAAGGCCGAGCTGGCTCACAGATTGGATAAGGTCCTGACCGTGTTCGAGAAAGCGGGGCTGCGACTGAGGAAAGACAAATGTGTATTTTTCGAAACAGAGGTTGAGTTTTTAGGGTTCCGTGTCACGCCCGAGGGAATTAGGCCGTCCAAATCTAAGGTAGCCGCCATTAAGAAAGCCCCTCGCCCCACTTCCAAAACCGAGCTACAGTCGTTTCTGGGGCTTCTCAATTTCTACCATACCTTCCTTCCACGGAAGGCGTCTGTTGCCGAGCCGCTCCATCGGTTACTTAAAAAAGAGGAAAAATGGCTGTGGGGTGATGAGCAAGAAAGAGCGTTCACAGAGTTAAAGCAACTCCTCACATCCGAGGCAATCCTGACTCATTTCGACCCCAAACGGCCCATAGTTTTAGTCTGCGATGCGTCCCCGGTGGGGGTGGGGGCGGTGCTTTGCCACGTGTTACACGACGGAAGGGAGGCCCCGATAGCGTTTTATTCAAGGTCCCTGTCCCAAGCAGAGCGGAATTACGCACAGACCGATAGGGAGGCACTAGCGATAGTAGCGGGAACCAAGAAATTTCACGATTTTCTGTATGGTCGGCCGTTCAAGATCGTTACTGATCACAAGCCCCTGTTAGGAATATTCACTGCAAATAAGCCCACGCCACAGATCCTGTCCCCGAGGATGCTGCGGTGGGCTATTTTTCTTAACGCATATCAACATGAGTTAGAATACCGGCCAGGGAAGGAAATCAGCCATGCAGACGCGCTCTCACGGTCGCCGTTACCCTTGTCGGACGACCAGAAGGCAGGGGTAAGAAGAGACCGCCAGGTATTGCTAATAGAGGCTTTGGAGTCACCCCCGATAGTACCGGCCGACATTGCCAGGGCGACCGGAAAGGATAGAACACTAGAGAAAGTATGCTCGTGGGTGCAGAAGGGGTGGCCGGCGTCATCCCCAGGCACGGAATTCGACCCATTTTTCCGAAAGCGAGTTGAGTTGTCTTTAGAGAGGGGGTGCCTTTTGTGGGGCCAACGGGTGGTGGTTCCTACGTCCCTGCGGCCGAAGGTGCTAAAGCTGTTGCATGTCAGCCACCCGGGAATCGTCCGTTCCAAGGCGTTGGCCCGGAGTTACTTCTGGTGGCCCCAGCTGGACGCCGACATAGAGCATATGGTTGGCACTTGTGAGGCATGTCAGTGCTCCCGACCGGAGGTGGCCCGCCTCCCGCATAGGGAATGGGACGCAGCAAGGGGACCGTGGTCCAGGGTGCACGTAGATTTTGCTGGCCCGTTCCGAGGAACCATGTTTCTCCTGGTGGTGGATGCATACTCAAAGTGGCTGGAGGTCATTCCGGTAAAGAGCACATCCTCCGCCACTACCATTCGCCAGCTAAGGAGGATCTTTTCCACGTTCGGTTTACCCGACACTTTGGTCAGCGATAACGCCAGTTGCTTCACGTCTGCTGAGTTCGCAGCGTTCATGGAGGCAAATGCAATTCGGCATGTCACATCCGCGCCGTTTCACCCGGCCACGAATGGCCAAGTGGAACGGTTGGTGCGCACCACAAAAGATGCGCTGTGGCGCATGGGCTCGGGAGATCTAAATCACCAAGTTTGTCAGTTTCTATTAGCGTACAGAGTGACCCCCTTAGCGTCTGGGTACTCGCCGGCGGAGCTGCTGATGCGGAGGAAACTGACCACGCTTTTGTCCAGGTTAGACCCGTCGAGGGTCGAGGACAAAGGGAAGAACATAGGTTTAGCGGTCTCGAAAGGTTTCGGCGTAGGCGATCCTGTACACTGCAGGAACTATGCCAACGCGGGCCCAGCCTGGGTACCAGGGACGATAATAGAACAGACGGGGCCAGTGTCATATCGGGTGGAAACTAGCACCGGTCTCCTCTGGAGGAGGCACGCTGACCAACTGAGGCACCGAGTGAGTGAGGGGCCGATCAGTGAGGCTCAGCGACAGGATTCAGCGATAGGGTTCTCCCCCACCCGTTTAGCCCAAGGGGGAGACAGAGAGGGACACCAGTCCGAAGCCAGGAGGGAAAGCAGTGATCCCGACTCATATCCTTTTGATACCCCAGTCCTATCCGAGCCCGGGGGGAGGGAAAAGGAGTGTGCGGCCGCCGCTGCCGCTTCCCCCGAATCTGATTTTGATTTTGCTAGCCGGTGGGGTTTTTTGGAGTGTTCCCCCACCCGTCCAAGCGAGAAGAGGGGTTTTTCGTTAGCCCCTAGTGCCCCCGGTTCGTCCCAAACAAAGCACACACCTTCCAACAAAGCCGCAGAACCGCGGCAAACCACTAACAAGTCATCCTCTCCCGTTACAGGGCAGGCAGCCAGGGAGCAAGGAGGAGGGAGCGAAGCCAGGGCAGGGCAGCCCGCGCCGAGACCCCAGCGTGTTCGAAATAAGCCACCTTGGCTGAGAGACTTCGTCTCATCCTAGGGGGGAGGAGTGTTGTGTTCTAACAGTGTAACCTTCCACATGTGATATCAATGTATCTGAACCAATGTAACCTTGCCTATGAGTAACAATGTAACCTTCAGCTGTATCACATAAACCCTGTAATAGGACGCGAGCTAATGACCACCAGCTGGCAGCAGCGAGCGTCCAAGCTCTCTTGGTTCAAACCCATCAAAGACCGCAGCGCGGGAAGTTTCCCGCCGCTACCTACACCTGGACAAGAAGGGCGTGACCAGCCATGACGTCACGCGGACCAGTAGCCAACGGGCTACCGTGGAGCCACATTCAAATACGTTACTACCATATATATAGAGCTGTTCGTCCGCCATTACCTCATGCTCCCTCTGTCCACCATGCAATAAACCTGAGTTAACCCAGCCTTTGGCTGTGCCTTGTGTCTTGACTCTCATACACTAAACTCCCCATAGGAGGCACCCCCTTTCTGTGGACAACTCAACCCTCTTTCTGAAAAACGCAGTAAACACATCTGCGGGGGGAGCCGTGGGCCACCTCTTCTGTACCCAGGATCTAACAAGGGCTAGTGTTTTGTCCTTTGCTGTGGCTGCAGCAATTTCCACGGGAAGTATGGGGGGTGCATCTAGGGCTTCTATGAGGAGGACTTGGCTGTCCTGCTCTATCTCGCACTTCGGATCTCCCAGCTGGGGAAGAGGAGACCTTGAGAGTGTGTCAGCATGGCTTATGTCTTTCCTGGGGTGGTACACTAATGAACCCCTGTACGCATTGAGGAAAATAGCCCACCGAAGCATCCTTGGGGAGAGGATCTGTGGAGTGGGCTTGTCTGAGGTGAAAATACCCAATAGTGGCTTATGGTCGGTTACAATGGTGAATAAACGACCATACAAAAAATCATGGAACTTCTTTGTGCCCGCCACAATAGCAAGGGCCTCTCTATCTGTTTGGGCATAATTCCGTTCTGCTTTAGACAATGATCTCGAATAGAAGGCAATTGGGGCTTCTCGCCCGCTCTCTAGCACGTGGCACAGGACCGCCCCCACCCCCACTGGTGAGGCATCGCAGACTAGGACTACTGGCTTCTTTGGGTCGAAATGGGTCAGGATGGCCTCCGAGGAGAGAAGCTGCTTAAGTTCCCTGAAAGCCCGTTCTTGACTCTCCCCCCACCGCCAAACCGCATCCTTCTTCAGCAGCCTATGCAGGGGCTCTGTGATCGACGCTTTCCTGGGCAGGAAATAATGGTAAAAATTCAGCAGCCCCAAGAAGGATTGCAACAGTTTGAGACCCGGGTGCTGCCCATTGGAGGGAGTTCCCGTCTCTGTCCCAGCTCCTGACAACCTAGCAGTTCGAAAGCAAGAAACTGCAAGTAGATAAATAGGTACCACTGCAGTGGGAAAGTAAATAGCATTCTGTGCACTCCGGTGTTTAGTAATGCCTGCCACATGTCCACAGAAACATCTGCAGACACAGCTTAGCCATGATGGTTTCTGATTTTGTAGGCACCGCTGTAGTGCTGTGGGTCAGGTGTTCATGCTATTTGAAAGAGGCAGGTTGGCATCTTTGGTGTCTTGCATGGAAGACAAAGAAGGAGCCGCAGTGAGGGCTAGCGGCTGCCAGTGATTGGGGGAATTTGAACCATGTGAGCTGAACGCTCGCAGCTGCCCTCTATGGGCAGCTAGCTCGTGTTCCTTAAACAGCTGGGTTACATTGTAATCATTGTCAGGTTACATTCATACATTCTTAAAGTAATACTGTTACATACACAACAGCATCCAAGATTCTAGACAGTAATAGGTAAGCTAATGATATATTTTTCAAAAAAGCATTTGCAACCTCCTAGATGAGCTGGGGGACTGTGGTGGCTTAGTGCTTGAGACACTGAACTTGATGACTGGAAGGTCAGCAGTTTGAGACCTGAGTGCTGCACAACAGAGTGAGCTTCCATCTTGGTCCCAGCTCCTGCCAACCTAGCAGTTCGAAAGCAAGAAATTGCAAGTAGATAAACAGGTGCCACTTTGATGAGAAGATAAACAGTGTTCCATGTACTCCAGAACCCTAGAGTTGGATATGACTGGCTTTCAAGCAAGGGTAACCTAGACCAGTTGGACAATGTCTTCTCTAATGAGAAATACAATTAATAAACCAAAAGAGACATCTGACGTATACAGATCACCCAAACTTAGCTAAATGTCCTGCCCACATCTTCAGGGCTTAACAACTGGAATTTATCCAAAAGAACTTGCCCAAGTAATGCTGTTAATAAATGTATGGACAAATCTCTGTTGCATAGCATTATAAATTTGACTTCGGTAGGGCAATTGAATAAATCGGAATTTAGTGAATCAATGCCTCCATAAATTCCATTGATTTAAATGGCCCTATTCTAACTACAGCTTACTATGCTGAAGTACACCACAGTTAGAATAAGACCATTTGAGTCAATGGAATTTATGGATGAGTTGACTCATTAAATCCCCATTGATTCAATGGGTCTACTCTAGTGCAACTGTAACTATAGGTGGTAACTGTAAGTAAAGACATTTTTCTACTAAATGCTTCCAGAATGTTGTTATCATACAAAATGCTAGTTTATGTCATGGAAACCAAGGCAGCAGGACATTGATGAGACTGGGTGTATCTCTCCACATTTTCTATGCTTCTGTTGCTTTTCTAACTCAAACTCTGCTGACCAAAAAAGAATAACCCAAATCCCCCAATATAGACTAAATCAAGCCTGAACTCTCGTTAGAAGGGAAAATGTTTCAATATCTGGAATATCATGAGTAAACTAGACTCAGAGGAAAAAGGCAATAATGCCAGGAAAAGTAAGAGGTACTAGGAAAAGAAGATATAAGAAGAATATAGCATAAGATGGATTCAATCAATAAAGAAAGTTACAACATTGAGTTTGTAAGATTAGAACATGGTGTTAATGTTAAAGCAATCACAAAGCAATCACGCTTAGTGCGCTCTCTGGGTGGTGCACACGTTAATTAGCATTTTGCCCCAACATGCTGGGTACTCATTTTATTGACCTCGGAAGGATGTAAGGCTTAGTCAACCTTGAGCCCTGGTCAGAATCGAACTCACAACCTTTTGGTTGCAGTACAGTGGTTTAACCACTCAGCTACCAGGGTTCCTATGATCTTTCGGAGGTCATTGATTTGTAGAGTTGCCGTGGTCTCCTTTCTCCAACATCGATGTGCTTACAGTGCATTATGGGTGATCTATGACACCTGTTTCTTCTCTCACGAAACTGTCATACAAATCTCAGGGGAAAGAGCAATGGGGGTAGAGATGTAAAATTTCCAAAATTTTTGAAGCTTGGAAAAAAACCAGTTTTTTCTTGGGGGAAACAGAAAAAAATGGAGATTTTTGGAAAAATTGAAAAAAATGATTTATAAAATATTTGAACCCCTTATCTTAAAATATTTTATTCATCATATTAAATAAAACATTCCATAATATATTTTTTATTTTTTCATTTTTTTCAATTTTTCAGAAAAGAACAAAAAAGTCTTCAGGAAAAAAAAACACAGGAAAAAACTGGTTTTTATTCCGAATTTTTTCATTTTTTTCCTGGGCTTTCACATCTCTAAATGGGGGTGGACAATGTTTGAAAAGGGGTTGTTAATTTAGGCCCAGATATTTTCTTTTCTATTATTTTTTAATTGTGTGATTTTAAGTTGTCATTTTATGATTGTATGAATTTTAAGATGTTTTTAATATATTGTTGGTAGCCACCCAGATTTATAATAATGATAATGATAATGATAATGATAATGATAATGATAATGATAATGATAATGATAATGATAATAATAATAATAATAATAATAATAATAATAATAATAATAATAATAATAATAATAATAATAATAATAATAATAATAATAATAATAATAATTTTCCTGTCCTGTCCACAAGAAAATTGATGCATGCCTGAAGAAGTGATCCTGAATCATGAAATCTCGCACAATGTTTCTTTAATTAACAGTTCGAAAGCAAGAAATTGCAAGTAGATAAATAGGGACCACTTCGGTGGGAAGGTAACAGCATTCCGTGTGCTCCAGTGTCTAGTCATGCCTGCCACATGACCATGGAAATGTCTGCAGAAGCAGACAGCGTTGACTTTTCGGCTTTGAAACAGAGATGAGCACTGAACCCTAGAGTCGGATACGACTGGCTTTCAAGCAAGGGAAACCTTTACCTTTACCTTTAGTGCTGTTGTTCTGTAGTCTTGTGTTGTTTCGCTGTGGCACTCTCCTATGGGGTTGAGGAGTTCTTTAAAATGTTCTCTCCACCTTTCTATAAATTCTGGGTGATCTATTAGTGGTCTCCCATTCTTGCCATTAACAATTTCCATGGGGTTATAAGTCTCCCCTTTTTCGCATACTTAAAGCTATCTTGAAATTTTTTCATGGGGCTGTTCTCCTGTTATCTGTTAATGATTTTCCAAAGCATAGCCAGGATTCTTGTTTTGCTTTTCTGATTATCCTGTTGGTATTTCTACATTGCAATCTATAGTTTATATAGTCTTCCTGCCTCGATTTTATCCAACATTTAAATAATTCTTTTTTTCAGCTTTACTGCTTTGTTGACCTCTTCACGCCACCATGAGATTTTCAGTGTTATGTACATAAAATTGTGTTTTTAGTGGCTGAGATTGACATAAGAGAGCTTATTTGTGGGATGGGAAGAGTCAAGCTTGCTTGGATGTAGCCTTTCTTCTTTGCTTTTGTTTAGTTACTTTTAAATGTTTTTAAAATCTTGTACTGCACTCCAAAACTTCTTCCTTCTCTTGGTGGCATTACTGGATCTCCTGGAGGCATTATTCCTTTAATTTCATTTCCACATAATGGCATGGTCAGTCCCAGGAGATCAGAAATGACTAAGACAACTTTGCTATAATCAGTTTGAGTTTCTTCTGCTGAATCTGGACTTGATTACTTCTTTTCCAAAGGGTGAAGTACAGAGCAATGTGGATATGTCTGCCAAAAGCCCGTTGGCGCTTTAGTGTGCTTCAGTGCATCTCCATGGTGACCCATAAATACTATGGAAGAATGAGACATGCCTGTAGCAATAGGAAAGGTCACTATTTGAACCCTGGATTGTTATAAACAAACAAAGATAGCCGTGTGATCCACATACAAAATAATTGCAGGAGCAATGGGCCTCAGTAAAACATCGTTTACTGTTTTATGAATAAGGGCAACTTTTCTCCTTTTATTGAAAAAAAGCTTGGATCTTGTGTTTCTGTATTATATAGTAAAGGTAAAGGTTGCCCTTGCTGAAAAGCCAGTCGAATCTGACTCTAGGGTTCAATGCTCACCTCTGTTTATAGCCAAAGAGCCAGTGTTGTCTGTGTCTGAAGATGTGTGGCAGACATAACTAAACAACTGAGTCCACAGAACACTGTTTACCTTCCCACCAATGTGGTACCTATTTATCTACCTGCAATTTCTTGCTTTCAAAATTCTAGGTTGGCAGGAGCTGGGACAGCGACAGAGCTCACTCTGTTATGCAGTACTTGGGTCTCCAATAACTTCCAGTCATCAAGATCAGCATCTTAACTACTAAGCCACCACAAACTAGACTTGCACTATTCCTTGCTCAATCAGATGCAACCTTAGTAAGACTAATCTTCCACAGGTTGAATATCACTGGAATCCATGAAAGCTTGTGCCAGGAGGGGTTTTGTTATGAATGTTAACTGTGTTTTCTGACAGGAGCAGAATGTATCTTTTCTCATGTATCTATTCTTTTGCAAATAAGTGGATCGAAAATGTGCACACTCTGTTAGTCAATGGACTTGTTGTATTATTGTTACTGTTACTGTTTATAGGAGCAGAATGTATCTTTTCTCATGTATCTATTCTTATGCAAATAAGTGCAAATAAGTGGATCGAAAAATGTGCACACTCTATTAGCCAATGGGCTTGTTGTATTATTGTTATTGTTTATAGTGTATATAAGTCCGAGTTTTGCCCCATCCAAACTGTGTTCAAACCCCACTAATAAAGAGCTGAATTTCACTACTTCACTCGTCTTCTTCTTTATTCCCTAAACACGAAACTGGCGACGAGGATGGGATGGCATCCCCACACGGCACCAACATTGGCCCATTTGACCCAGTGCGTCCAGAGAAATGGGCAACATACGAATGCCGGTTCTGCCTCGCAGAAGATCACCGACGAAGACCAGAAGCGCTCCTGTTTCCTCACTCAGTGCAGTTCTGAGACGCTTGAGCTGGCAACCCACCTCGTTCTCCCAAGGGACGTGGATGTGGTGCCGCTCGCAGAAATCATATCCGCACTGAGGAAACACCTGCAGCCAGATGTTTCGATCTTCCCGGCCTGGGTCGCCTTCCACAGAAGGCAGCAGTGACCTGGGGAGTCCATTGCAGATTACGCTGCCGCTCTGCGCATTGCTGCCGCTCCATGCAAGTGGGACAACATCGAAGAAGCACTCCGGGGCCGTCTGTTGGCCAGCATGAGGGATGAAGATGCTCAATGTTGCCTCATGATCAGGAAGACGCTAACTTTCAAGGCTGTCCTACAAGAGGCGGTGGCGTCTGAGGCCGCACGGTCTGGCATCAAGCTTTTCCGGCATTGCCTCTCCACCACCAGTGCCACCGACTCGGCTGTGCAAGCTCAGCAAAATTCATCTTCATCCTCCTCAGAATCGCCTGGTTCCACCTCTTCATTGGAGTCCAGCGATTCAGAGGGAGACGTCTGAGCGGTCTGATGAAAGCACCGAGAGCACCGTGACGATCGGGAGAAGAAATTCCTTTCCAAGTGTGATGGCTCCTCGCCCAGCATGACCGCAGGAAGTGCCCTTTCAGCACCGCAGAATGCCACAACTGCGGGCAACGAGGGCACATTGCTAAAGTATGCCGACAGCGAAAGCAAAGAACTCCAGCATCTGAGTCCAAGAAGAGTCATCACCACAAAATGTCCATCGCCAAAGTGTCACCAGAGCCTGAGCCATGCCAAGTGGGCATCGTCAGCGAGCATTTCTTCACAGTCCTGAGCCTGCAGAACGTCCCCTTCAAGATGAAGGTGGATTCAGGTACTACCTTTTCCATAATCCCACAGCGGGAGTTTTTGAGAATTCCCCCTGCCTCTCGGCCCAAGCTCAAGTCTTTTAAAACTTCCCTCCGGGATGTACAAGGTTGCCAGATTCTGGTCCTGGGGGTGGGACATTTCTTGGTCAAATTCAAAAACATTGGCACCTCCTTGCCATTGGTTGTAGTTAAGCAGGGCACTAACTGTCTTATTGGAACCCAATGGTTTAGGCCCCTGGGAATCCAGCTTTCTGGCATTCATGCAATAGATGCTGACCCAATCCAGGACGTTTGTGCTGAACATCCTGAGGTGTTCAAAAAAGGTTTAGGGTTATACAAAGGACCCCCTGTGGACTTTGAGCTTGACCCAACCATCTGGCCCATCCGGATGAAGCCACGCCGGGTACCCTTTGCTTTAAAGGAGAAGATAGAAGCCGAGCTGGACAAACTGGTGCGGCAGGGCATCCTAGTGCCAGTGGACTCCGCAGAGTGGGACACACAAATAGTGACTGCTTTGAAAAGTAACAGGGAGGTCAGGATATGCGCTGACTACAAGTGTACAATCAATAAAGCTATTTGCCCAAACGCATATCCTGTGCCCGTGGTAAGCCACCTTTTTGCCTCCTTGCATGGAGGAAATTGCTTCGCAAAACTTGACCTTGCCCAGGCTTACCAACAATTGACTGTGTCTCCTGCTGCTGCCCTAGCCCAGACCATAGTAACGCATAGGGGGGCATTGAAGGTAACTCGACTACAATTCGGGTTGAATGCGGCCCCCGGAATATTTCAATCTCTTATAGAACATATTTTAAGAGGTTTCCCCGGTGTCCTGCCATATTTTGATGATGTCCTGATCACCTCTAAGGACACCGTCGAACTAGCGGCCAGGCTCGATCGAGTCCTCTCATGTTTCGAGAGGGCCGGTCTACGTCTCAGAAGAGACAAATGTGTGTTTTTGGCACAGGGAGTGGAGTTCCTGGGGTACTGAATTACACCCCAAGGTATCATGCTCTCTGACTCCAAGGTGGCAGTCGTACAAAATGCACCCAGGCTGAAATGCAAAGCCGAATTGCAATCATTTCTAGGATTGTTAAACGTCTATCACACTATTCTCCATTGCAAAGCTTCAGTTGCAGAACCATTACATCAGCTTCTTAAGAAAGATACTGTTTGGCACTGGGGCCATTGCCAGGAGAAAGCGTTCCTAGAACTTAAAAGGCTGCTATCTTTGGATGCTGTATTAACTCATTTTGATCCTAACAAGGAAGTTGTACTTGTGTGTGATGCATCCCCTGTGGGGGTGGGAGCTGTGTTATGCCATGTACTAAATGATAGGAGGCAAGCCCCCGTAGCATCCTATTCCCATTCGCTCTCAAAGCCTGAGAAAAATTACGCTCAGACAGACAGGGAGGCGTTGGCAATTGTGGCAGGCACTAAGAAATTCCACGATTACCTTTACGGAAGACCTTTTACCATCGTAACTGACCACAAGCCCCTCCTTGGAATCTTTGTGAATGGGAAGCCCATGCCTCAAATTCTGACCCCAAGGATGTTGCATTGGGCAATTTTCCTAAATGTATATGATTTTACTTTGGTGCACAGGCCCGGCAAGAACATCAGCCATGCTGATGCCCTGTCACGTTCTCCACTGCCAGGGGTCGGGGAAGCCGATTGCGAGATCGAAAACGACCACTAGGTCCTTATGATTGAGGCTTTTGACTCACCCCCAGTTGTCCCATCAGACATAGCCAAGGCTACGGCCAAGTATGTAATATTGACTAAAGTAATGTCTTGGGTACAAAAAGCCTGGCCTGTCTCTCCTCTAGCCGAGGAATTCAGAACATTCCACTGCAAGCGGTTGGAACTGTCAGTGGAACGAGGTTGCCTTCTATGGGGCCAGTGGGTGGTCATTCCTGTCACTCTGAGAAAAAAGGTTTTACATCTACTTCACACAAGTCACCCGGGAATTGTCCGTTCCAAAGCCCTTGCCCATAGCTACTTTTGGTGGCCTCAACTGGACCAAGACATAGAACAAATGGCCGTCACTTGTGTCAGCTGTCAATTCTCTCACCCAGAGCAATCCCACCTTCCCTCTCGGGAATGGGATTCTGCTCGGGGCCCGTGGTCCAGGTTGCACATAGATTTTGCAGGTCCATTTAGGGCCCCCCTATTTTTGTTGGTTGTGGATTCATTCTCTAAGTGGCTGGAAGTGATTAGGGTGCCTAATACCACTTCAGCCACCATGATAATGCACCTAAGAAGGCTGTTTGCAGCATTTGGACTTCCAGATGTGCTGGTGTCTGACAACGCGTCCACGTTCACATCTGCAGAATTCCAATCCTTCATGGAAAGGAATGCAATTAGGCACATCACTGCTGCCCCATTCCACCCAGCCACCAATGGCCAGGTAGAGCAGCAGGTGCGCACAACTAAAGATGCGCTTCACCATATGGGTGAAGGGGATTTGGAGCTCCAGTTATGCCAGTTTCTTTTCACATATAGGCTCACTCACCCTTGCCTCAGGGCTGTCCCCTGCTGAATTGCTCCAGCGAAGGAAACTGTCATCCTTGCTGGACAGATTGGATCCCTCTAGGGTAGAGGACAAAGGCACAAATATAGCAATCCAACACCAGAAGGGTTTCTCATCCAGAGACCCTGTACATTGCCGCAATTATGCAGCTGGTGGCCCTTTGTGGGTGCCTGGGTTTGTGATCGATCAGATTGGTCCTGTTTCTTACAGAATCGAAACAGCCACTGGTCTGATCTGGAGGAGGCACGCGGATCAATTGAGACCCAGAGTACTGGACCCACAAGACAAATACAGACACTCAACGCTAGGGTTGGCCCCCACCCGTTTAAACCCAGGGGGCAGAGGTAATAGTCAGCAACCAGCCAACATTGACCCAGAAGTGTCTTCTAGGAACTGATTTCAAGGGGAATTTGTGGAATGCTCCCCTATTCTGGCCAGGTGTACCCCTACACTGTCCCAGCCAAGCACTCTGGATTCCTTTACTGATGATGACCAATTTTGCTTGGAGTCACCCTCCACTCTTAGTACACACAGGCGGGACCCTGAGTTGTCTTATTCATCCACAGAATTAGAGTTTGGTTTTGAGTGATCCCCTGCTCCTCCATCTGACAAACGGGGCTTAAATTTGGGTTTACAATCCTCCCCCTCTAGTCAATCCCTCACTCCAGTCAGGTCGCCCATCCTATGAGTCCCTGAGCCAACTCAGCCAAGCGTCCGACACAGAAGGGAAACTAGACTGCCATCCTGGTTAAAGGATTTTGTTTCTGCCTAGGGGGGAAGAATGTTATGTATGCTAACTGTGTTTTCTGACAGGAGCAGAATGTATCTTTTCTCATGTATTTATTCTTATGCAAATAAGTTAATCGAAAAATGTGCACACTCTGTTAGCCAATGAGCTTGTTGTATTATTGTTACTGTTACTGTTTTTAGGAGCGGAATGTATCTTTTCTCATGTATCTATTCTTATGCAAATAAGTGGATCAAAAATGTGCACTCTCTGTTAGCCAATGGGCTTGTTGTATTATTGTTACTGTTACTGTTTATAGTGTATATAAGTCCGTTTTGCCCCATCCAAACTGTGTTCAAACCCCACTAATAAAGAGCTGAATTTCACTACTTCACTCGTCTGCTTCTTCATTCCCTGAACACGAAAGGTTTATTTATTTGTTTGTTTATTGCAGTGTTGTCCTGTTTTGGTAAAGCCAAGGTATCATTTTACGGCACCTTAAAAAACTAAATGAATCAGTCCATGGCTCCCTATAAGTACCACTTTTTGCCAACTGCCACCTATGGGGCCCAAAGCCATCTGGGGCAATACAAGTGATGCTATTCTGTTAGTGGGAAGGACAAAGCCTAAGACGGCTGCTCCTTTTCTTAGAGGTGCAGTTACTCAACCACCTCCAGTAACATTCTTGCAGCAGCTGAAGCAAGCAAACCTGCCCTAGATCCTTCCAATAGCTAGGGAATGGCACTTCTACATGCTCATCTACCACCTTCAGATTTACACTTACTGTATGTGTTTGTTAGAAGGCCTTGGCTGATCTTTGGCAAAACCAAAGCACTATCTCCAGACTGATGCAATATAAATTCTCCTTGAAGATTTCTATACAGTTGAGAGTTGTCTTTTTTTTAAAGGGGAGACATACCGTATTTTCCGGTGTATAAGATGACTGGGCGTATAAGACGACTGGGCGTATAAGACGACCCCCAACTTTTCCAGTTAAAATATAGAGTGTGGAATATACTTGCCATATAAGACTACCTCTCTTCCAATGCACACCAAATAAAAATTAACCCACACTCAACCCAAAGACGCGCAGCCCTCCGAGTCGAATGGGCAGGTTCTGGTGGAGAGCCAATCCACGCTCATGTTCTCCTCCTCGAGGTACAGGAAGATGTGTGCAGCTTGCTTCCCCTTGCTTCATACTCACCGCACAGAGCAGGGACTCGGCCACCGGCCCCCCACCATATGTGCCGGACATATGAAGCAAGGGGAAACAAGCTGCAGTTAAGTACCTGTCCTATAAGACGACCCCCGACTTTGGCACAGATTTTTCGGGGTTAAAAAGTAGTCTTATACGCCAGAAAATACAGTACTAAAACTCCCTGTTATTATGATACCTGGGGATTCCAGATGGGGTTGTCAAAAAAGCAACTTTCGTCATCCAGGAAAAAATTTTTTTACCAGGTTCTAGATTTCTACTTTTATTTCACCTAGCCTGCTACTTCTGGTCATGAAGATCCCATGTTTCTGAGACGTAATGGTTCCTGAAATGGTAATGGCAACAGCTAGACACAATTCACAGTCTGGCCAGATTATCCTGCTATGGTAATAGAGTAAACCATACAGCCAGTGACTCAACACCGAGTGTCAGGCAGCGGTTAATTAACCTGACAACCCGAAGTCCACAGGGAAGGGTGATGGTCCCCAAGTGGATTAAATCTCACTTGAATCTATCTTGATGGAGGGCAACAGCTTCGTCAATACTGACCTGGGGTTGTTGAGTACAAAAGGGCTCAGGACCAGAAAGTGACTCGTAGAACTGGCTGAGTGGTATGGGTGTCACACTGCGATGTGAAAGGCAGATGAGAGGCCACTGCATGATATTCTTCTCAGGACAGTCTTCATGGCTGATCGACATGAGGATCGTCAATACTGTATTCGGATTTGGATACAGCAGAACAACAACAAGAAGAAGACATAATTATGATTATGGCCAGTTTGTCGCTGTGTTTCCACCCACCCACAATACCTTTTTCTCACAATGTAATGTAGGTCTAGGGCATCCATTTTATGAACTCCAAAGGCTTGGGACTTACAGAGGGGCTTTTCTTCTCAAGTTTACCCTGGTTCAATCTACAAGGGCACTCTGAAGGGGTTGTGCCAGTTTTGGCCAGCACAGCTGCTCCCTCTTGCTGGCAGCTGGGTTTGAATATTCATGGCAATAAATGATCCGGCTGGCATTTGATTGGCACCCCAAGCAGGCAAACTTTTAGAGGCTCCAAAAATACAGCTCACTTTATTTTCAGCAGGGTTTTCTTTCCTTGCCTTCCTGCATTGTTTCAGTTTATCACAGGCGATTTGAATAACCCAATGATAGGCCAGAGTGAAGATGACAGTCTGGTTAAGCATCTGTGAAATTGGCTTTGGGGGAGAGATGACCACACTCAACCAATCTTCCACCATTTCCCACAAAGGCTTGAAGAAAAAAAGGGAGAAGAAAATATTTCATATATTTCCTTTCTAAGAAGTTTAACAAAAGCAAACAACACTTATGACACTGCAACAAACCACTGCTGTTGAAGAGTTTAGTGTAAGGGACCAGAGACAATGAAACAGCCGAAGGGTTGGCTTAACACAGGTTTATTGCATGATGATCCGGAGGAACATGTGGTAATGGCGGATGGGTAGCTCAATATATACAGCTGGCTATACATTTGAATGTGGCTCGTTGACAGACTATTGGTTGCTGCCTGCGTGACGTCGTAGGAGGTCACGCCCTTCTTGACCAGGTGAGGAAGTCGCGGGGAATCTTCCCGCGCTGCTGAACCAGGTGGCTGATGATCCATTAGAGCTGGACGCTCGCTACTGCCCTCTGGTGGTCACTAGCTCGCGTCCCCTTATTACGCTAACATTGATACAGGTGAAGGTTATAATGTTGCACACAGAAAGGTTACATTGATAACACATGGTAAAGGTACATTGTTAAAGGCACTGCTTTACAGAACACAACATCCCTCCCCCCTAGGATGAGACGAAGTCTCTCAGCCAAGATGGCTTGTTGCATGTGCGTTTGGGCCGTGAAGAGGGCTGCCCCCCCCGGGGGCATTATTTCTTCTTTGTTCCCTGGTCCCTTGTCCTGAAACGGGAGAGGGAGACTTGTTAGTGGCTTGCCGCTGTCTGGCGGACTTAGGGGAAGGGAAAAACTCCATTGTGGGCAGACCGGGGGCCGTCGGGGCTAACGAAAAACCCCTCTTCTCGCTTGGACGGGTGGGGGACCACTCCGAAAACCCCCCCCGGTTCTGAAACTCAAAATCTAAATTGGTAGGGGTACCCGCATTTGTGGGGACTTTCCGCGAGATATGTATGGGGTCGGGTTCCTCCTCCTCGGAAAGATCCCCCAGGGTATCTACGAGGATATCCTCCTCCCCCCTTGGTGGGGGCCCACGGTCCCCTTCTCCTCCCCCTTGGGCTAAACGGGTGGGGGAGAACCCTAACGCTGACTTATTTCCTGCGTGAACCGTGTCCTGCTCATCGGAGACCCTGCGTCGGAGCTGGTCTGCGTGCCGCCTCCATAGGAGCCCCGTGCTGGTTTCCACGCGGTACGACACGGGGCCGGTTTGTTCCACGACTACGCCCGGCACCCAGGCTGGGCCTGAGCTGGCGTAATTCCTGCAATGCACGGGGGCGCCTATGCTGAAACTCTTTGTAACCTCCAGCCCAATGTTCCTTCCTTTGTCCTCTACCCTCGTGGGGTCTAGCCTAGTGAGGATGGTGGTCAGCTTCCTGCGCATTAAGAGCTCTGCGGAGGAGTATCCTGACGCCAACGGGGTCACCCTGTACCCTAGCAGAAACTGACACACTTGTAGGTTCAAATCCCCTGGGCCCATGCGCCGCAATGCGTCCTTCGTGGTGCGGACGAGGCGCTCTACTTGGCCGTTGGTGGCCGGGTGAAACGGGGCGGAGGTAATATGCCGAACGGCGTTAATCTCCATGAATGCCTTAAACTCGGAGGACGTAAAACAACTAGCGTTGTAGCTAATTAACGTGTCAGGTATGCCGAACGTGGAAAAGAGCCTCCGCAAGTGCCTAATGGTCTGGGCCGAGGAGGTGCTCGTGACTGGGATAACCTCCAACCATTTGGAGAAAGCGTCCACAACAAGGAGGAATAGGGTGCCTCTGAACGGGCCCGCGAAATCAACGTGCACCCGGGACCACGGCCCCTTAGCCGCGTCCCATTCCCTGTGGGGAAGGCGGGCCTCCTCCGGTCTGGAGCATTGGCAACTTTCGCAAGTGCCGACCATGTGCTCGATGTCGGCGTCTAGCTGGGGCCACCAGAAGTAACTCCGGGCCAGCGCCTTGGATCGCACGATGCCGGGGTGGCTGACGTGAAGCAGTTTGAGCACCCGCGGCCGAAGGGAAGTGGGAATCACCACCCGCTGCCCCCACAAGAGACACCCCCTCTCTAGGGACAGTTCTAGCTTTTTTCTGAAAAATGGAGCGAACTCCTCCGCTGGGGAGGACGCGGGCCACCCTTTCTGCAGCCAGGAGCTTACTGTCGCTAACGTTTTGTCTTTCTCTGTCGCTTTGGCAATGTCGGCGGGCACAACGGGGGGCGAATCCAGCACCTCTATCATGAGAACCTGATGGTCCCGCTCCCCCATGCTCACCTGGCTGGGCGTTAGGGGAAGGGGAGACCTAGATAGGGCGTCCGCATGGCTGATCTCTTTCCCGGGCCGGTAGACCAACGCGTGCTGATACGCGTTGAGAAAAATGGCCCACCTGAGCATCCTTGGGGACAGGATTTGAGGGGTGGGCTTATCCGCGGTAAAAATGCCTAGCAGGGGTTTGTGGTCCGTCACAATGGTGAAGGGGCGGCCATACAGAAAATCGTGAAATTTTTTCGTCCCCGAGACTATCGCTAAGGCCTCCCTGTCCGTCTGTGCGTAGTTCCTCTCTGTCTGGGACAGGGACCTGGAGTAAAATGCTATCGGGGCCTCCCTTCCGTTCTCCAGCACGTGGCACAGCACCGCCCCCACCCCCACTGGAGATGCATCACAGATCAGAACTACTGGGCGTTTGGGGTCGAAGTGGGTCAGTATGGCGTCGGACGCCAGGAGGCTTTTCAGCTCACTAAATGCCCTCTCTTGGTCATCGCCCCACTTCCATGCCTGCTCTTTCTTTAGCAGCTTGTGTAGCGGTTCAGCCACCGCTGCCTTCCGGGGAAGGAAGGAGTGGTAAAAGTTGAGCAGCCCTAGGAACGACTGCAACTCTGGCTTGGAGGTGGGGCGGGGGGCTTTCTTGATGGCTGCCACCTTAGACTTGGATGGTTTTCTCCCCTCAGGAGTCACACAAAACCCTAGGAATTCAACCTCGGTTGCGAAGAAGACGCATTTGTCCTTTCGCAACCTCAGCCCCGCCTTTTCGAATATAGTCAGGACCTTCCCCAACCTCTTGGCCAATTCCGCCCGACTCCCCCCTGTTATTAACACGTCATCAAAATAAGGCAACACCCCCTCCAGACCCTTCAGGAGGCGTTCCACGAGTGACTGGAAAATTCCTGGCGCCGAGTTCACGCCGAATTGGAGGCGCGTCACCTGGAACGCCCCCTTATGGGTGACTATGGTCTGCGCAGCAGCTGCGGCAGGAGACACCGTGAGCTGCTGGTAGGCCTGTGCTAAGTCGAGCTTAGCGAAACATTTCCCCCCGTGTAACCTGGCCAGCAGATGGCTGACTACCGGCACCGGATATGCATTCGGGCGGATCGCCTTGTTGATGGTGCACTTGTAGTCGGCGCATATGTGGACCTCCCCATTGGACTTAAGAGCAGTTACAATTGGAGTTTCCCACTCCGCAGAATCTACAGGCACAAGAATCCCCTGACCCACCAGTTTGTCCAGTTCCGCCTCTATCTTGTCCTTGAGTGCGAACGGCACCCGGCGTGGTTTTAGGCGAACAGGGCGGACCTCCGGGTCCAGGTCGAAAGTCACTGGGGGCCCCTTGAATTTCCCCAGTCCCATTTTGAAGACTTCGGGGTGCACCTCGCACACCTCCTGAATTGGGTCAGTCCCAACAGCGTGCATCCCCACGGCATGCACCCCCCCAATGAACAAACCCAGGGGCTGGAACCATTGAGTCCCGAGGAGGCTGCAATTTCCTCCCTTGAGCACGACCAGGGGAAGGGACGCGGCGTGCTCCTTGAATTTGACCTGAAATTCTCCAACCCCCAACACTGGAATACTGTTCCCTTGCACGTCCCGTAGTGTGGCCCTCAACGCTTTGAGCTTGGGCCGCTTTTGGGGGGCAATTCCAAAAAACTCCCTCTGGGAAATGATTGAATATGAGGACCCCGAGTCAATTTCCATCCTAATGGGCACCCCTTGGACTAGTACCTCAACAAAGTAGCGGGGGTGTCCCGTAGACACGCTGAACACTGGGGTGTCGTCCTTGCTGCCGTCGGCGATGCGGCCCACGCCGTCCTGCTTCCGCGTGGCCTGGGCGCTGTCTTTGGGCTTCGCTGGGCGGTCTCGTCCCGCGCGGTCTGGGGAGCTCCTCCGGGACTCGCACTTCTTCCTGCACACCTTTGCGATGTGCCCGCAGCGGCCGCAGTTGTGGCACTCGGCCTTCCGGAAGGGGCATTTCACGCGGTCGTGGGCCGCGCCACAGCCGTCGCATCGTCGGCTCTCCTTCCGGACCTTCTGTACGTCCTCGTCGTCGCTGCTCTCTGTAGACGACCTCGAAGTTCGCCGGGCCGCCTGTACCGGAGCCTCTGCTTTTCTCGACTTTGGCCGCCAGTCCTGGAATTCTTGGACCCCGGCCTTCGTAGCTTCTGCGGCCTGGGCCGCTCTGACGATCTCCTGCAGCGTGGGAGGCGGCTCTTGGTTCATTAATGTGCGCTGGGTTTCGGCGTCGTTCAGGCCGCACAGCACACAGTCCCAGAGGGTGATTTCGACGTTCTCCCATTTGCACGGGCCGGCCGCCAGCCGCAGGGCCGCCACGAACGCGGCGACCGTCTCCCCGGGCGCTTGGACTCGCCTCCAAAACGCACTCCGAGCGGGAAACATCGCCGTGGCGGGCCGGACGTGCTCACGCAGCAACTGCATGAGTTCCTTGGCCTTGAATTCGCTCACCCTCCTCGGTGCAATCAGGTCCACCAAGGTCCTTTTTGTTTCTTGTCCGAGCATTCTGGTGAAGATGGCTCTTTTCTTCGCCTCCTCCGTGACTTCGGACTCGATCAGTGCGGCCTGGAAGTCCATCTCGAAGATCTCCCAGTCGCCCGGTTTCCTGATTTCGAAACCGGCGCATGTCTTGGTCCTGTGGGCTGCCATCCCACCTTCGTCGCCAATTTAGTGTAAGGGACCAGAGACAATGAAACAGCCGAAGGGTTGGCTTAACACAGGTTTATTGCATGATGATCCGGAGGAACATGTGGTAATGGCGGATGGGTAGCTCAATATATACAGCTGGCTATACATTTGAATGTGGCTCGTTGACAGACTATTGGTTGCTGCCTGCGTGACGTCGTAGGAGGTCACGCCCTTCTTGACCAGGTGAGGAAGTCGCGGGGAATCTTCCCGCGCTGCTGAACCAGGTGGCTGATGATCCATTAGAGCTGGACGCTCGCTACTGCCCTCTGGTGGTCACTAGCTCACGTCCCCTTATTAGGCTAACATTGATACAGGTGAAGGTTATAATGTTGCACACAGAAAGGTTACATTGATAACACATGGTAAAGGTACATTGTTAAAGGCACTGCTTTACAGAACACAACAAAGAGGTAGCTGGATTAGTCAGTGGAGGCATACCAGACAAGAAACAAAACAAAGCAGAAGTAATAATAAAACAAAAGTAAAACATTGTGGCATCTTATTGACTAACTGCTTTAATTTAATGTGAAATTTTGAGGAACAAGTCCACTTCCTAAAACATGGAGACTACATGGCAATCGTTTCTCCATAGACTCTAGATAAAGCAACAGTGATTGGTTGGACATGGATTGTAAATTGTGTGAGTCAATCAGTCTGCTAAAATTTAGTATTTCCAAGTTTTCTTTTTAGTCTCTACCAATATGGGAAACAATAATACAATACTATTACCTTACAGAGATGTTGTAAGAATTGCAACTAGCTACTGAACATAGTAACTGCAAGGGCTGTGCTAATATTTATTATTGTTATTGGACCACCACAATAATCTGTCCAAGTTTACAAAGACTAGCTCCCTGAACAGATTTTGATAAGCTACACAGATCTTTAAAGACATGTTATTTTCAGTAGCTTGTTATTTGGCATGGAGTAAAAAAATGGGAACAATTTGGAGTTTTCTCTGATTTTCTGATAGACAAATGATCAAAGCCAACATCAAGTCTTTCTGTATCTCTTCTCTCTCCCTGAGGGCCATAAGAGGGAATCTATAATGCTTTGGGAGAGAGCCACCTGCTTTTCCCCATCTGATGCAGACTCTACATCCTGCTAAGACTTGGCATCACACAGTTTTCTTGTGAAGCTGATGGAAATGGCATAAATAATGCACAAAGTTTAAAGACTGGCACAAGGGCTTCCTATATCTACATATTTCCAGGAAAGGTGAAGACGGAGGCTAAAAATGGATACAGATCTGGCTGTGCACAGACATGTGGAAAACATCAGTGTGCTACATGGGGCTGTGTATTTGACTGTGGCTAGTCAAGTTAGAAGCAGCTACTCTATTGTGAAAGCCAATGTGCTAAAAGGAGAGCAAACTGAGCAGCAAAAAAAAAAAAAAAAAACATGAATCAGAGCAGAAGCACAACATTTTTGTCATTTCACAGGTTCTAAATTCAGTGGACCAAGTCTGTTCCTACCATTAAGGAGAAGGTGGCAAATGCCTCAGGTGGTAGATGGGGAGGTGTCTACAACAGTGGTAGCTTCCCAGCTCTTACCCTTTTCTTTCTTTCTTTCTTTCTTAGGATCCAAGACAGCTCACAAAATTAAAATAATACAATAATAACAAGTTAAAATACTATAGAAAACTATATATTAAAAGCAATTAAACTTTTGTGAGAAACAAAAACATTTTGTAACCATTTTGAAATATCTAAATTTAATAGAGCATCCCCTAGATCCCCACATGCCTGTCTGAAAAAAGGAAGGTCTTTGCCTGACACACAATATGATCTGCTCTCCCTAAAATAGCTAGATACATACCTTGATTGTATTGGTGGATTCTCTTTTATGTCTGGTATTGAAGCAAGATTGAACTATCAATCCAGTTGGTTTATTTACGTGAAAAGGGAGGAGGTGCCACCATGCTCTTTGCAGGCAGCAAAATGCTGTGGCTTTTGTTTTTAGACACTTTCCTTGCTTTTACCCTCCTGTAAGTCAAAACAGGGGCCGACAGACCTCAGGTTTGTAGGCTGTACTTCAGTTTTCACTAGAAGTAAAGATTGGCACAACTGCGCTCTAAAAGAAGAGAAACAGAGAGACAGAATTAAAGCATTCTGACCCTTTGAATTTGTTCTAACTACAAGAAACGGTGGTCCTTATACAAAAAAATCGCTCTCAGTTTCCCCTCCCTCATCCAAAAGGCTTTCTTTATTTCAGCAAAACAATTCCAATCTAGGAGAATTGACTGAGCATTCTTCTTCTTCTCTTCTTTGCTTCCTCTTTTACCACTTCTGGTGTCTAGGGAAATACAAAGTTCTTGTTTTGGCACTTCTAGTGGCCTTTGCCGGCATTATTTGGTGTTCTTGTAATGTTCCTTTGATGTTGTCTCTCCACCTTACTCTGGGTCTGCCTCTTGGTCTTTGCCCTTCTCCTCTTTTCACATATGCCATGTAAGGTATGGAATTCCAAGACATTCTCTTCAAATTGGCAGACCACTTTATTTGTTGTCTCTGTGTGTAGTTTAAGATTGGTTCTATTCCAATTATTTCCCTTATAATGTCATTCCTGATTTTAACCCAGCAGCCTTCCTCAGCATATCTGTCAAGCACAGCTCCGGAGATTACGGGACCTGCACAGAACGTTTCTGCACAGGTTCGTTCTACCCATGTGTAAAAGCCTTCTACGCATGCGTAGAAGCAACCTGTGCAGAAACGTTCTGCACAGGTCGCTTCTATGCATGCGTAGAAGGCTTTTACGCACGTGTAGAAGGCTTTTACGCATGCATAGAACGGACCTGCACAGACCCGTTCTGCACAGGTCACTTCTACGCATGCGTAGAAGGCTTCTACGCATCCCCTTCTGCACAGAAGCCTTCTACGCATGCGTAGAAGCCTTCTACGCATGCGTAGAAGGGTTCTACGCATGCGTAGAATGGACCTGCGCAGAAGGGATGCACAGTAACTCCTTTCCTCCTGCTGCCAAATTACGGGGTAGCAGCAGCTCCGGGCGGGAAATGGAGAAAATCGGCGCGGAATTACGGGGTAATCACGGCCAATACGGGGAACTTGACAGGTGTTGGACATCTCATTTCCATGGTGACTAACTTTCATTTATGTTTTGTTGTAAGTGTCCATGCCCAAGTGTACAATGGCCCATGACTGACCATTGGTAGCCAAAAATATGTGCTCTCTATTTTCCCCTTCCTCTACAGTCCTCCATAGGCTTTTCTTTTTCCTTTGCTTACCCCCACTGCCACTAGTCAGCTGGGAGGGAGCCAGCCTCAATTCCAAATGGAGGCCACCTTGACCTCCATTTCGCCACAGAGCCATTAATGGCTGCACCAGCTTTGGGTGCAATCCCCATTGCCGCTGCATTGTGCTTGCTAGCTGGTACTATTTTTAAAATTATATTTCACTGCTATAATGCTGCAACCTGTCTTTTGCATGAGAACAAACAAACCACTGAACTGTTGTAGTGTTACCACTGTAACCATTTTTTGGTGTACGGGAAATCCTGCAAGCTTTATGGGGCAAACCAAGAAGCACAACACACGCATGCACAGAGAAGAATACAGCGGTTCAAGAATCAGTGTGAAGATAAACAACCCCTGTTGGGTGGTTTAAAATAACTCACATTTCGGCAAGCTAATGTGCACCTCAGCTGTGTGTTGTGTATATTCCTCAGTCTTTGGATCGATTTCAAACCTGGAAAAACTGAAACAAATGTAGTACTTCTTGCTAATCAAGATGACCCACCCCACCCTACCTATTGGGCAGCTCTGCTCCAGAATACATAGACACCATCAAGTATTTACACTGACCCTTGGAATAGTTGCATTTCTGGACTATCAGTTTGGACTAATGGTCACTGACCATATTCATGGAGATATTTTTTAACTCTAGTGCAAAAATCTAATTTTTCCAGGTTTTGACACACACACACATATTCTGCAGCAGAATATTGGGGTACTGTTATGTATGTTAACTGTGTTTTCTGACAGGAGCAGAATGTATCTTTTCTCATGTATCTATTCTTATGCAAATAAGTGGATCAAAAAATGTGCACATTCTGTTAGCCAATGAGCTTGTTGTATTATTGTTACTGTTACTGTTTATAGTGTATATAAGTCCAGGTTTTGCCCCATCCAAACTGTGTTCAAACCCCACTAATAAAGAGCTGAATTTCACTACTTCATTCGTCTGCTTCTTCATTCATTGAACACGAAACTGGCGACGAAGGTGGGATGGCATCCCCACACGGCAGCAACATCGGCCCATTCGACCCAGCGCATCCAGAGAAATGGGCAACATATGAACGCTGGTTCCACCATGCAATGGCCTCACAGAAGATCACCGACGGAAACCAGAAGCGCTCCTTTTCCCTCGCTCAGTGCGGTTCTGAGATGCTTTAGCTGACAACCCACCTCGTTCTCCCAAGGGACGTGGATGTGGTGCCCCTCGCAGAAATCATGTCCGCACTGAGGAGGCACCTGCAGCCAGAGGTCTCGATCTTCCCAGCCAAGGTGGCTTTCCACAGAAGAGAGCAGCGGCCCGGTGAATCCATTGCAGACTATGTCGCCGCGCTGCGCATTGCTGCCACCCCGTGCAAGTGGGACAACATTGAAGAAGCACTCCAGGACCATCTGCTGGCCGGCATGAGGGACAAAGATGCTCAATGTCGCCTCATGATCAGAAAGACGCTAACCTTCACAGATGTCCTAGAAGAGGCAATAGCGTCTGAGGCCGCACGGTCTAGGATAAAGCTTTTCCGGCATCGCCATCCCACCACCTGTACCACCGACTCAGCTGTGCAAGCTCAGCAAAGTTCACCTTCATCCTCCTCAGCATCACCTGGTTCCACCTATTCATCGGAGTCCAGCGACGCAGAGGGAAAAGTCCGAGCGGTCTGACGAAAGCACCAATAGCTCCGTGACGATCGGGAGAAGAAATTCCTTCGCAAGTGTGAAGCTGCGGAGCCCGGCATGACTGCAAGAAGTGCCCTTTCTGCACCGCAGAATGCCACAACTGCGGGTGAAGAGGGTATGTCGACAGTGAAAGCAAAGACCTCTAGCACCTGTGCCCAAGAAGAGTCATCACCACAACACGTCCATCGCCAAAGTGTCACCTGAGCCTGAGCCGTGCCAAGTGGGCATCGTCAGCGAGTGTTTCTTCGCAGACCTGAGCCTGCAGGACATCCCCTTCAAGATGGAGGTTAAATTCAAAAACATTTGCACCTCCTTATCATTGGTTGTAGTTAAGCAGGGCACTAACTGTCTTATTGGGACCCAATGGTTTAGGCCTCTGGGAATCCGGCTTTCTGGCATCCACGCAATAGACTCTGACCCAATACGGGACGTTTGTGCTGCACATCCTGAGGTATTCAAAAAGGGTTTAGGTTTATACAAAGGACCCCCTGTTGACTTTGAGCTTGACGAATACAGACACATAGATTTTGCAGGTCCATTTAGGGGTGCCCTATTTTTGTTGGTTGTAGACTATGTGTCTGGAAGTGATTAGAGTGCCTAATGCCACTTCAGCCACCACAATAATGCACCTGAGAAGGCTGTTCGCAGCATTTGGACTTCCAGATGTGCTGGTGTCCAACAATGCGTCCACGTTCACATCTGCAGAATTCCAATCCTTCATGGAAAGGAATGCAATTAGGCACATCATTGCCGCCCCATTCCACCCAGCCACCAATGGCCAGGTGGAGCGGCAGGTGTGCACAACTAAGGACGCGCTTCGGCGTATGGGTGAAGGGGATTTAGAGATCCAGTTATGCCAGTTTCTTTTCACATATAGGCTCACCCCCCTTGCCTCAGGGCTGTCCCCTGCTGAATTGCTCCAGCGAAGGAAACTGTCATCCTTGCTGGACTTTAGTGTAAGGGACCAAAGACAATGAAACAGCCAAAGGGTTGGCTTAACACAGGTTTAACATAAAAACATAAGAACAGCCTTGCTGGAACAGGCCACAGCCCATCCAGTCCAGCATTCTGTCTCACACAGTGGCTCACCATTTCCTTCAGGGTATTCCCAAGGAGATGCCTTCACCTGCTTAGGATTCCCTGGAAATGGCATTGAGAGATATCCTGCCTATCTCTCCAACCTGGAGGTTGTCCTTAGGTAGCCATAATTATAGCCATTGATAGCCTTGTCCTCCATGAACTTGTCTAATCCTTTCTTAAAGCTGTCAAGACTGACAGCTGTCACCACTTCTTCTGGCAGGGAGTTCCATAGACCAGTAATCCTCTGGGTGAAAAAGTACTTTCTCTTATTTGTTTGAGAACTAGTACCCAAAAGTTTCATGGAGTGTCCCCTAGTTCTAGTGTTGTGCGATAGGGAAAACAGTTTTTCCTTATCCACTTTGTCCACACCGTGCATGATTTTATAAACTTCAATCAGGTCACCTCTTAGACGCCATCGTTCAAGAGTGAAAAGGCCCAACCGTTGCAGCCTCAGATGGTAAGGAAGGTGTTCCAGTCCCCTAATCATTCTGGTTGCCCTCCTCTGTACTTTCTCCAACTCCATAATATCCTTCTGGAGGTATGGCGACCAGAACTGTACACAGTATTCCAGATGGGGCCTCACCATAGATTTATAAAGAGGCAAAATGACACTTGCTGACTTATTTTCTATACCCTTCCTAATGATCCCTAACATTGAGTTTGCTTTTTTCACTGCTGAGGCACACTGGGTTGACACCTTCATTGAGCTGTCCACCAGGACACCAAGGTCCCTTTCCTGGTTTGTCGCAGAGAGTTCAGACCCCATCAGTTTATAAATGTAATTGGGGTTTTTTGCCCGAACATGCATCACTCTGCACTTACTGATGTTGAAGCTCATTTGCCACTGTTTTGCCCACTCCCCCAGTGTCAAGAGATCCCTCTGGAGCTCTTCACAATCTCTCACAGTTTTCACTACCCTGTATAATTTAGTGTCGTCAGCAAATTTGGCTACCTTGCTTTTTACTCCTACCTCTAGATCATTTATGAAGAGGTTGAAAAGCAGGGGTCCCAGTACTGAACCTTGGGGGACCCCACTCTTTACTTCCCTCCACTTGGAGAAGTGTCCATTTAGTGCTACCCTCTGTTTCCTGTCCCTTAGCCAGTTGCTGATCCAGGACAAGACCTGTCCCTTTATTCCATGACTGGTAAGTTTATTCAAGAGCCTTTGGTGTGGGACCTTGTCAAAAGCCTTCTGAAAGTCCAGATAAACAATGTCAACTGGATCCCCTCTTATCCACATGCTTGTTGACACTCTCAAAAAATTCCAACAGATTAGTGAGGCATGATTTGCCCTTGCAAAAGCCATGTTGGCTCTCCTTTAGCAGCGCCTCCTCTTCTATGTACCTATTAATTCTATCTTTTAGGATGGTTTCCATCACTTTACCTGGGACACATGTCAAACTGACAGGCCGGTAATTTCCTGGATCACCCCTGGATCCTTTTTTGAAAATTGGTGTTACATTCGCTACCTTCCAGTCATCAGGCACAAACCCTGATTTGAGGGAAATATTATATATTTTGGCTAGGAGATCAGCAATTTCATCTTTAAGTTCCCTGAGAACTCGTGGATGGATGCCATCTGGTCCTGGTGACTTGTTAGTGTTTAGTTTAACAAGACATGCAAGGACCTCCTCCCTGGTTATTTCTATCTTGCTTAATTCTTCGGTTTCCCTCCCTACGAAGATAGGTTCTGTTTTGGGCATGTGGTCTCTATCTTCTTCAGTGAATACTGAAGCAAAGAATTCATTGAGTCTCTCTGCAATCTCTGTTTCCTCTTTAATAACCCCTTGCCTTCCATTGTCATCTAATGGTCCAATGGCCTTCCTAGTTGGGTTCTTACTTCTAATGTACTTAAAGAAGTCTTTGTTATTCCTCTGAGTATTTTTAGCTATACGCTCCTCAAAGTCTTGCTTTGCTTTCCTGATTTCCTGGTTTATTGCATGATGATCCGGAGGAACATGTGGTAATGGCGGATGGGTAGCTCAATATATACAGCTGGCTATACATTTGAATGTGGCTCGTCGACAGACTATTGGTTGCTGCCCGCGTGACGTCGTAGAAAGGTCACGCCCTTCTTGACCAGGTGAAGAGGTGGCGGGGAATCTTCCCGCGCTGCTGAACCAGGTGAATCTGAGCCATGAGAGCTGGACGCTCGCTATTGCCATCTAGTAGTCACTAGCTCGCGTCCCCTTATCAGGTTTACGTTGATACAGCTGAAGGTTATAATGTTGCACACAGAAAGGTTACATTGTTAACACATGGCAATGGTACATTGTTAAAGGCACAGCTTTACAGAACACAACATCCCTCCCCCCTAGGATGAGACGAAGTCTCTCAGCCAAGATGGCTTGTTGCATGTGCGTTTGGGCTGTGAAGAGGGCTGACCCCCCCGGGGGCGCTACTGCTTCTTTGTTCCCTGGTCCCTTGTCCTGAAATGGGAGAGGGAGACTTGTTAGTGGCTTGCCGCGGTCTGGCGGCCTTAGGGGAAGGGAAAAACTCCATTGTGGGCAGACCGGGGTCAATCGGGGCTAACGAAAAACCCCTCTTCTCGCTTGGACGGGTGGGGGACCACTCCGAAAAAACCCCCCGGTTCTGAAAATCAAAATCTAACTTAGTAGGGGTATCCGCATTTGTGGGGACATTCCGCGAGATGTGTATGGGGTCAGGTTCCTCCTCCTCCTCAGAAAGATCCCCTAGGATATCTACGAGAACATCCTCCTCCCCCCTTGGTGGGGGCCTGTGGTCCCCTTTCCCTCCCCCTTGGGCTGAACGGGTGGGGGAGAACCCTAACGCTGATTTATTCTCTGTTTGGTCTGTGCCCTGCTCATCGGAGACCCTGCGTCGGAGCTGGTCCGTGTGCCGCCTCCACAGGAGCCCTGTGCTGGTTTCCACGCGGTACGACACGGGGCCGGTTTGCTCCACAACTACGCCCGGTACCCAGGCTGGGCCCGAGCTGGCGTAATTCCTGCAATGCACGGGGGCGCCTACACTGAAACTCTTTGTGGCCTCCAGCCCGATGTTCCTTCCTTTGTCCTCTACCCTCGTGGGGTCTAGCCTAGTAAGGATGGTGGTCAGTTTCCTACGCATTAAGAGCTCTGCGGGGGAGTATCCTGATGCCAACGGGGTCACCCTGTACCCTAGCAGAAACTGACACACTTGTAGGTTCAGATCCCCGGGGCCCATGCGCCGCAACGCGTCCTTCGTGGTGCGGACGAGGCGCTCTACTTGGCCATTGGTGGCTGGGTGAAATGGGGCGGAGGTGATATGCCGAACGGCGTTAATCTCCATGAATGCCCTAAACTCGGAGGACGTGAAACAACTAGCGTTGTCGCTAATTAATGTGTCGGGTATGCCGAACGTGGAAAAGAGCCTCCGCAAATGCCTAATGGTCTGGGCCGAGGAGGTGCTCATCACTGGGATAACCTCCAACCATTTGGAGAAGGCGTCCACTACAAGAAGGAACAGAGTGCCTCTGAACGGGCCCGCGAAATCAACGTGCACCCGGGACCACGGCCCCTTAGCCGCGTCCCATTCCCTGTGGGGAAGGCGGGCCTCCTCTGGTCTGAAGCATTGGCAACTTTCACAAGTGCCGACCATGTGCTCGATGTCGGCGTCTAGCTGGGGCCACCAGAAGTAACTCCGGGCCAGCGCCTTGGATCGCACGATGCCGGGGTGGCTGACGTGCAGCAGTTTGAGCACCCGCGGCCGAAGGGAAGTGGGAATCACCACCCGCTGCCCCCACAAGAGGCACCCCCTCTCTAGGGACAGTTCTAGCTTTTTTCTGAAAAATGGGGCGAACTCCTCCGCTGGGGAGGACGCCGGCCACCCTTTCTGCACCCAGGAGCTAACTGCCGCTAACGTCTTGTCCTTCTCTGTCGCTTTGGCAATGTCGGCGGGCATTACGGGGGGCGAATCCAGCACCTCTATCATGAGAACCTGATGGTCCCGCTCCCCCTTGCTCACCTGGCTGGGCGTTAGGGGGAGGGGAGACCTTGATAGAACGTCCGCATGGCTGATCTCTTTCCCGGGCCGGTAGACCAACGCGTGCTGATACGCGTTGAGAAAAATGGCCCACCTGAGCATCCTCGGGGACAGGATCTGTGGGGTGGGCTTATCTGCGGTAAAGATGCCTAGCAGGGGCTTGTGGTCCGTTACAATGGTGAAGGGGCGGCCATACAGAAAATCGTGAAATTTTTTCGTCCCTGCGACTATTGCTAGTGCCTCCCTGTCCGTCTGTGCGTAGTTTCTCTCCGCTTGGGACAGGGACCTGGAGTAAAATGCTATCGGGGCCTCCCTTCCGTTTTCCAACACGTGGCACAGCACCACCCCCACCCCCACCGGGGATGCATCACAGGTCAGAACTACCGGGCGTTTGGGGTTGAAGTGGGTCAGTATGGCATCGGACGCTAGGAGGCTTTTTAGCTCGCTAAATGCCCTTTCTTGGTCATCGCCCCACTTCCATGCCTGGTCTTTCTTTAGCAGTTTGTGTAGCGGTTCAGCCACCGCTGCCTTCCGGGGGAGGAAGGAGTGGTAAAAGTTGAGCAGCCCTAGGAACGACTGCAGCTCGGGCTTGGAGGTGGGGCGGGGGGCTTTCTTAATGGCTGCCACCTTGGACTTGGATGGTTTTATTCCCTCAGGAGTCACACAAAACCCTAGGAACTCAACCTCGGTTGCGAAGAAGACGCATTTGTCCTTTCGCAGTCTCAGCCCCGCTTTTTCGAATATTGTCAGGACCTTCCCCAACCTCTTGGCCAATTCAACCCGACTCCCCCCTATTATTAACACGTCATCAAAATAAGGCAACACCCCCTCCAGTCCCTTCAGGAGGCATTCCACGAGTGACTGGAAAATTCCTGGCGCCGAATTCACGCCGAACTGGAGGCGCGTCACCTGGAACGCCCCCTTATGGGTGACTATGGTCTGCGCAGCAGCTGCGGCAGGGGACACCGTAAGCTGCTGGTAGGCCTGTGCTAAGTCGAGCTTAGCGAAACACTTTCCCCCGTGTAACCTGGCCAGCAGATGGCTGACTACCGCCACCGGATATACATTTGGGCGGATCGCCTTGTTGATGGTGCACTTGTAGTCGGCGCATATGCGGACCTCCCCATTGGCCTTTAGTGCGGTTACAATTGGAGTTTCCCACTCCGCGGAATCAACAGGCACAAGGATTCCCTGGCCCACCAATTTGTCCAGTTCCGCCTCTATCTTGTCCTTGAGTGCGAACGGCACCCGGCGTGGTTTAAGGCGAATTGGGCGGACCTTCGGGTCCAGGTCGAATGCCACTGGGGGCCCCTTGAATTTCCCCAGTCCTTTTTTGAAAACTTCGGGGTGCGCCTCGCACACCTCCTGAATTGGATCAGTCCCAACGGCGTGCATCCCAACGGCGTGCACCCCCCCAATAAACAAACCCAGGGGCTGGAACCATTGAGTCCCGAGGAGGCTGCAATCTCCTCCTTTGAGCACGACTAGGGGAAGGGACGCGGCGTGCTCCTTGAATTTGACCTGAAATTCTCCAACCCCCAACACTGGAATGCTGTTCCCTTGCACGTCCCGTAGTGTGGACCTCAACGCTTTGAGCTTGGGTCGCTAGTGGGGGGCAATTCCCAAAAACTCCCTCTGGGAAATGATAGAATATGAGGACCCCGAGTCAATTTCCATCCTAATGGGAACCCCTTGGACTAGTACCTCAACAAAGTAGCGGGGGTGTCCTGCAGACGCGCTGAACACTGGAGCGTCGTCCTCGCTGCCGTCGGAGATGCGGCCCACGCCGTCCTGCTTCCGCGTGGCCTGAGCGCCATCCTTGGGTCTCGTTGAGCGGTCTTGTCCCGCGGAACGGTCTGCTGAGCTCCGCCGGGTCTCGCGCTTCTTCCTGCACACCTTGGTGATGTCCCCCCGGCGGCCGCAGTTGTGGCACTCAGCCTTCCGGAACGGGCACCTTACGCGGTCGTGGGCCGCTCCACAGCCGTCGCACCGCCGGCTCTCCTTCCGGACCCTCCGGACGTCCTCGTCGTCGCTGCTCTCTGTGGACGACCTCGAAGTTCGCCGGGCCGCCTGTACCGGAGCCTCTGCCTTGCTCGACTTCGGCTGCCAGTCCTGGAGTTCTTGGACCCCGGCCTTTGTAGCTTCTGCGGCCTGGGCTGCTCTGACGACCTCCTGCAACGTGGGAGGCGGCTCTTGGTTCATTAATGTGCGCTGGGTTTCGGCGTCGTTCAGGCCGCACAGCACACAGTCCCGGAGGGTGATTTCGGCATTCTCCCATTTGCACGGGCCGGCCGCCAGCCGCAGGGCCGCCACGAATGTGGCGACCGTCTCCCCGGGCGCTTGGACTCGCCTCCAGAACGCACTCCGAGCGGGAAACATCGCCGTGGCGGGCCGGACGTGCTCACGCAGCATCTGCATGAGTTCCTTGGCCTTGAATTCGCTCACCCTCCTCGGTGCAATCAGGTCCACCAAGGTCCTTTTGGTTTCCTGTCCGAGCATCCTGGTGAAGATGGCCCTTTTCTTCGCCTCTTCCGTGACTTCGGACTCATCAGTGCTGCCTGGAAGTCCATCTCGAAGATCTCCCAGTCTCCCGGTTTCCTGATTTCGAAACCGGCGCATGTCTTGGTCCCGTGGGCTGCCATATCCCACCTTCGTCGCCAATTTAGTGTAAGGGACCAAAGACAATGAAACAGCCGAAGGGTTGGCTTAACACAGGTTTATTGCATGATGATCCGGAGGAACATGTGGTAATGGCGGATGGGTAGCTCAATATATACAGCTGGCTATACATTTGAATGTGGCTCGTCGACAGACTATTGGTTGCTGCCCGCGTGATGTCGTAGAAAGGTCACGCCCTTCTTGACCAGGTGAAGAGGTGGCGGGGAATCTTCCCGCGCTGCTGAACCAGGTGAATCTGAGCCATGAGAGCTGGACGCTCGCTATTGCCATCTAGTGGTCACTAGCTCGCGTCCCCTTATCAGGTTTACGTTGATACAGCTGAAGGTTATAATGTTGCACACAGAAAGGTTACATTGTTAACACATGGCAATGGTACATTGTTAAAGGCACAGCTTTACAGAACACAACATGGACAGATTGGATCCCTCTAGGGTGGAGGAGAAAGGCACAAATATAGCGATCCAACACCAGAAGGGTTTTTCTCTGGGAGACCTTGTACATTGCCGCAATTATGCATTGTCTGCTTCTTCATTCATTGAAAACGAAAGGTACACAGAAAGAGCCTCCTCAAAGATTGTGGTATTTTTGAACCACAATTGAGTGTACCCTGGTTTCCAACTAATGTTTCTCACACTAGGTCAGGCAATGACCTAGATGTGGAGGAGGAGGAGGAGGAGGAGGAGGAGGAGGAGGAGGAGGAGGAGGAGGAGGAGGAGGAGGAGATTGTGCTGCTTGATAGAATCCCCTCTTTCTTGACTCATGAGGTATACTTATGTTGGGTCTTCAGATTTGGTTATTTATTTATTTATTTGTTAGATTTGTATCGCTGCCCCATTCCCCCGGGGCAATTTTGGACAGCTTATCTTTTCACATCAGTGATTTATCCAGGATTCCCAAGCATCCGTGGCGGAATCATAGTGCCAAAGTTTCCTGTCAGTTTCCTAATGTTCTTGCTGGGATTCATGCTGGCTCAACTTTATCAGGCCTGAGGCTTTCATGCACAGTTGAATTCTAGGTCACTTGAATGTCCGTCTTTCCCACCCATTGGTGTCCTGCAACCCTGCATTGATAGGAACAAAAGAAAGGTCTCCAGAGAGTTGCATCCAGGGATAAGATTCCCACAGAATAACAGTCTCAACCTACTCCTTATTACTCTACAAGGAAGAGTCTCAGTCCTGGAGCAGTTTCTTAACACCAGTGACGAGAAGAGAGAACCCTTTCCCCTGACATCTCAGGCCACTTAGATCACACTGGAAATGTAGAGTCCATGGTCTCAGGAAGAGGAAGAATAAGGCATGATTGTTCTTTTATCTGGAAGCCTAAGGAAACATAAGAACAGAACTTGTGAGAGGCAATGACCATGCTGTTTCCCAAGCTCCACATAAGAAAATAAAAAGTGTTCTCTAATCTCCTATAGTGTTCTTTGTGTGAGGCAAAGTGACTGTACAATACAAGCTTGCTTGCTTAATCATTCATCCATTTATAGTCTGCTCTAAGTCACAAGATGTCAGGGTAAGTTACAAAACCATATGAAAATTTATATACATAAAATCTTTGAGGTTTCCATCAGGCATTGTAACAATTGTATCATTATTCTTCTGTGGCATGCATATGCATATCAAAGTTTGGACAATGTACATTTTTGCACTAATGTTCAAAGAATCTCTCTGACTATTTAGGCGATGGGGAGTCAGAGATTAGTAACCCAGGAATGAAACTTTTCTAACTTAAAAATTAAACTGTTCAAAACACATAAAACCAAAACATTAAAGGTAAAGGTCACCCTTGCTCGAAAGCCAGTTGTATCTGACTCTAGGATGCAGTGCTCATCTCTGTTTATAGCCAAAGAGCCAGTGCTGTCTGTAGACATTTCATGGATATGTGGCAGGCATGACTAAACACCAGAGTGAACGGAACATTGTTTACCTTTCCCACCGAAGTGGTCCCTATTTATCAACTTGCAATTTCTTGCTTTCAAACTGCTAGGTTGGCAGGAGCTGGGACAGAGATGGGAGCTCACTCCATCGTGCAGCACTGGGATCTCAAACTGCTGACCTGCCCACCTTCCAGTCATCAAGTTCAGTGTCTTAACCACTGAGCCACTACATGCAGAGCAAGATCCTCAACCCTCAAAGGCTCTAATAAAAACCATATTTTATCTGATGCCACAGTGGTGCTGATGTTGTCATCAGCTAAGCCTCCAAGATATGGAAGAATGCCTCCCCAGTATATCTTGGTGAACAGGCAGGTTTATATAGGGAGAGACACTCTTTCAATTATCCCAGGCCCAAGTTGTTTATGGCTTTCCAGTCATTATCAACACTTTAGACTCAGACCTGATGTGTATTAGCAACCAATGCAAGTCCCTCAGAAGCAGCATCATGTGGGTTCTGAAATATGTTCCTGTTGCAGTCTAGTTGCTGCATACAACACTTGCTGCTGCAGACATGCTGACTTCAAGGGTAGCTCCAGGTAGACTGCACTGCAGTAGTCTAACCAAGAGGTTACCACAGCATGGGCTACCATGCCAAGGTTATCACTATATAGGAATAGTCATAGCTGGTAGACCAATCACAACTGGCTCCAGGCAATCTGGACCATTGAGCTCACATAAGCCTCCAATGATAAAGATGAATCTTGGAGGATGCCCGAGTTACACACCTGCTTCTGATTAAAAAGGGAAACTTAACAGAGAGAAATTTCCAAAAGGTGACTAGGTATGAAATCTCATGAATGGGATGATATCTTACCTGTACTTCATGTGATTAGAGATGCTTCTTGTCTCTGTGTTTGCTGCATATTTCTTGTTCCTATTTCTCTTGCTACTAACACTTCTGTGTGGTATCCACGAGCATAATTGGCATAACTGTCCCTGGCAGAGGCTATGTCACGTGAGCACACTCCGGGCCTCTGGGTTCTGCGGGGACAGAAATTGGGGAGCGGATTAATAGTCATAAGATTGATTCACCCATATCTGACCTGACAGGCAGTCCAAGCGGGAGGAAATTGAATGTCTAACTAAGCAGTTAGGAAATAGGTAATTCCGCACCTGCAGATTACCCCGAGCCCTAGTGCAAATAGTGGCCATGTTTACTCTTGTGTAAGCTAGGAACAATGGAGTTCCCCTGCCAGTGTTTGCCTTAGTTAATTAACTTCCCCGAGAGAGATTCCCAATTAACCCGGGTAAACATGTGATGTGATTTTCTGTCAGATGACGATTCTATCACACTGCCTTGAATTCCTATATATGATGATGATTTTCCCTCAATAAACCACTGGTCTTTGCTCCATCCTGTCTCGTGTCGTTACTTGACCAGTCTCCTCCGGGACCCCACGGCCGCTCCATGGCTCCGATCCAACACTTCCGTCCTTACGCATCCAGACTGTAGAATTTGGTGGGAGCCTTTTAAAAAACTCTCAGTGAACATGCAAATTATACACAGCCCAGTATGCATTGTCTAAAGAGGAAAAGAGTGAGCCAAAAAAATATAGGTAAAGGTTGCTCTTGCTTGAAGATATAGATTTGCATAAAATTTGTATTTGCTAATTTCAACATGTACGCAATTCATGTTAGAGCACAAATCCTGCATGCCTTGGCATGCACATAGCTGAAAACCCTTGTCATAAGAACATAAGAACAGCCTTGCTGGAACAGGCCACAGCCCATCCAGCATTCTGTCTCACACAGTGGCTCACCATTTCCTTCAGGGTATTCCCAAGCAGATGCCTTCACCTGCTTAGGATTCCCTGGAAATAGCATTGAGAGATATCCTGCCTATCTCTCCAACCCCGAGGTTGTCCTTAAGTATCCATAATTATAGCCATTGATACCCTTGTCCTCCATGAACTTGTCTAATCCTTTCTTAAAGCTGTCAAGACTGACAGCTGTCACCACTTCTTCTGGCAGGGAGTTCCATAGACCAGTAATCCTCTGGGTGAAAAAGTACTTTCTCTTATTTGTTTGAGAACTAGTACCCAAAAGTTTCATGGAGTGTCCCCTAGTTCTAGTGTTGTGCGATAGGGAAAACAGTTTTTCCTTATCCACTTTGTCCACACCGTGCATGATTTTATAAACTTCAATCAGGTCACCTCTTAGACGCCATCGTTCAAGAGTGAAAAGGCCCAACCATTGCAGCCTCCAATGGTAAGGAAGGTGTTCCAGTCCCCTAATCATTCTGGTTGCCCTCCTCTGCACTTTTTCCAACTCCATAATATCCTTCTGGAGGTATGGCGACCAGAACTGTACACAGTATTCCAGATGGGGCCTCACCATAGATTCATAAAGAGGCAAAATGACACTTGCTGACTTATTTTCTATACCCTTCCTAATGATCCCTAGCATTGAGTTTGCTTTTTTCACTGCTGAGGCACACTGGGTTGACACCTTCATTGAGTTGTCCACCAGGACACCAAGGTCCCTTTCCTGGTTTGTCGCAGAGAGTTCAGACCCCATCAGTTTATAAATGTAATTGGGTTTTTTTGCCCCAACATGCATCACTCTGCACTTACTAATGTTGAAGCTCATTTGCCACTGTTTTGCCCACTCCCCCAGTGTCAAGAGATCCCTCTGGAGCTCCTCACAATCTCTCACAGTTTTCACTACCCTGTATAAATTAGTGTCGTCAGCAAATTTGGCTACCTTGCTTTTTACTCCTACCTCTAGATCATTAATGAAGAGGTTGAAAAGCAGGGGTCCCAGTACTGAACCTTGGGGGACCCCACTCTTTACTTCCCTCCACTTGGAGAAGTGTCCATTTAGTGCTACCCTCTGTTTCCTGTCCCTTAGCCAGTTGCTGATCCAGGACAAGACCTGTCCCTTTATTCCATGACTGGTAAGTTTATTCAAGAGCCTTTGGTGTGGGACCTTGTCAAAAGCCTTCTGAAAGTCCAGATAAACAATGTCAACTGGATCCCCCTTATCCACATGCTTGTTGACACTCTCAAAAAATTCCAAAAGATTAGCGAGGCATGATTTGCCCTTGTAAAAGCCATGTTGGCTCTCCTTTAGCAGCGCCTTCTCTTCTATGTGCCTATTAATTCTATCTTTTAGGATGGTTTCCATCACTTTACCTGGGACACATGTCAAACTGACAGGTCACCCCTGGATCACCCCTGGATCCTTTTTTGAAAATTGGTGTTACATTTGCTACCTTCCAGTCATCAGGCACAAAGCTTGATTTGAGGGAAAGATTATATATTTTGGCTAGGAGATCAGCAATTTCATCTTTAAGTTCCCTGAGAACTCATGGATGGATGCTATCTGGTCCTGGTGATTTGTTAGTGTTTAGCTTAACAAGACATGCAAGGACCTCCTCCCTGGTTATTTCTATCTTGCTTAATTCTTTGCTTTCCCTTCCTACGAAGATAGGCTCTGTATTGGGCATGTGGTCTCTGTCTTCTTCAGTGAGTCTCTCGGCAATCTCTGTTTCCTCTTTAATAACCCCTTGCCTTCCATTGTCATCTAATGGTCCAATGGCCTTCCTAGTTGGGTTCTTACTTCTAATGTACTTAAAGAATCTTTGTTATTTCTCTGAGTATTTTTAGCTATACGCTCCTCAAAGTCTTGCTTTCCTTTCCTGATTGTTGCCTTGCATTTGTTCTGCCAGAATTTATGTTTCTGCCTGCTGTCCTCATTCGGACAAGCCTTCCATCTTCTAAATGAGCTTTTCTTGCTCTTGATCACTTCCCGAACAGCTCCTGTAAGCCACATCGGAGACCTCTTGGACCTGGCAGTGCCCTTTTTCCTTTTAGGTATGCATTCCAATTGGGCTTCTGTTATTGTTTTTGTAAACAGCCTCCATGCCTCTTGGAGTGTTTGGACTCTCTCAATTTTCCCTTTCAGCTTCTTTTTTACTAGTTTCGTCATCTTTGGGAAATTTCCTTTTTGAAAATTTAAGGTCTCTGTGTTAGATTTTATCAGTGACTTGCAGTCTATGATCAAGTTAAACATAATTGAGTTGTGGTCACTGTTCCCTATTGGATCAGTCACATTAACATCTTGCACCAGATCCTGAGTATTATCAGCATGCAGGAACAGCATGCAGTATTGTCAGCATGCAGGATATTGCAGTATTGTCATCATGCAGGAACATTATGTTAGTCAACAGTTTGTGATTTCCCTTCCCAATCTCATAAAAATAGTCTATCCTGATAGCACAGGTTTGGAGTCATAATTTGTGTTACAGCTGTTGTATAAAAGGTAAAGGTCTCCATTACTTGAAGGCCAGTCATATGGGTTGTGATTTTCTCTGATAACAGCCAAAGAGCCAGTGCTGTCTGTGTCTGCAGATGTTTCTGTGGTCAGGTGGCAGCCACAACTAGAAGCCGGAGCAGGAGCACACAGAGCACTGTTACCTTTCCCGCTGAAGTGGTACTGTACCTATTTATCTCCAGTGATACCTCATACAACGTCCAAACTTGGTTCCACAAGTTTGGACTTTATACGGATTTGGACTTTGTATGAGGCATGCAAAATCCTAGCCGTGATGCCTCATACAAGGTCCAAATCCTTGCTGCGATGCTTCATACAACATCGTTTCTATAGAGATACATTGTAGTGTAACAGCACAGACTTCAGGGCAAAGTCAAGGAAATAGACAGGAAACTGACAGAACTTTAAGAAATCATTGTCTAAAGTCTAAATACATTACAAAAACATGTCAAAACAACCCTGGTTTTAGGGGACAAACCATACAACAAGTTTTTAACTTTTGAAAACTTTATGAAGTGCAGGTTTAAAAGTTAACATGTCCCATCATGCAGCACAGTGTTAATCTGCAGCCATGCAGACCATCCATTTTGTACAAGCTACTGTAAACAATTACTGGATCGAAGCAAGGACAAAATGGATGCCAACATATCCTATCAAACACCAAACAATTAAAATCGCGCTCAAAACCACTCCTAAACACTGTTCGCCTCATGCAAAACCCACAAGAGTAATGCACGCATGCGTCCTGTCTTTTATACTGCCCAGGCACAATGCAACCTGGGAAACCCCCAATGCCTCATACAAAGTCGCAGCGACTTTGTATGAGGCAACTTTTTTCAAGGAATTAGGCGATGTTGTATGAATTCGATGTTGTACGAAGAGGACTTTGTATGAGGTATTACTGTACTTGATATTTCTTGCTTTCGAACTGCTAGGTTGGCAGGATCTGGGACAGATGTTGGGTGCTCACTCCATCGTGCAGCACTTGGATCTAGAACTACTGACCTGCTGACTTTCCAGTTGTCAAACTCAGCATCATAACCTGTAAGCCATTGCGGCCCTATTCAAGTATTATATATACACACCAAAGCTGTGAAACCTATATCTATAAAACAAAGGTGTGGCCGTACATGACCAGTATACAGATCCACACCCCTTCAACTATCCATACCGAGTTTGGCGCACACGTATCTGCCATTTTGGAGTCCAACACCAGCTGGGTCATGCGTCCAATGGAGGGCTCTACACCCACCAAAAATGAAAAAACAAAAACCCCACAAATCCCAGCAGCCACCATGGCACTGCATGGCCAATAAGGGTGGCCAGCATGAGCGTGGCAGAGGCAGGATGATGGCACAGCAAATCAGGAAAGGGGGCATGGCCAAAGTGGCAGTTGGCCTCCAGAATGCACTGACTCAAGCACTGTCCACTTGGGCTGGGCCTGCAGGGGAAGGGGAAAGGAAGTGCTATGGAGCTCAGCTGCCCGACACCGCTGGCTTGTGTGTGTGTGTGTGTGTGTGTGTGTGTGTGTGCAGAGACAGGCTCTGGAGTAGGCTAAAGGGGTTTCATTTCGATTTGTTTTGTCTGATATGCTTGCACCATGTGCAAACATTTAAAATGTTTAATTCTGTGCGAACAAATCAGAGAATAAACAAAGCAAGTTTTCAGAGCAAGTTTCCCCCTCATGCCAGAATGCGACTGCACACGTCACACTGCAAGGGTGGGCCCCAGTACCCCCAAATGGACCAGAGCACCAAAAACACGGGGCACATGCACAGCACACACCAATGCAACCCTGGGGGCAGTGCCACCCCCACTCCCAACCATCCCTGGGTGAAGACAGGCACTAAGCTAGTTAACTATTAAAACTTTTAAATCCTCATCAGATTGACGCATACCTGTCAGGCGCGGCTCCAGACAATACGGGGCCTGCGCAGAAGCCTTCTGCGCAGGTGCCTTTTACGCATGCATAGAAGGCTTCTACGCATGCACAGAAGGCTTCTGCGCATGCACAGAAGGCTTCTGCGCAGAACCCTTCTGCGCATGTGTAGAAGGCTTCTGCGCAGAAGGGGATGCATAGTAACTACTTTCCCCTGCCGTCAAATTACAGGATGGCGGTGGCTCTGGGCGGGAAGGTAGAAAATGCGGCACTGAATTATGGGAAATCCTGGCCAATACAGGATACTTGACAGGTATGGATTGACGGGTAAGTGTAGACACTGGCACCAAAACAACCTGGGGTCTCCCCATGGTCATCTAAATAAAATGCAGTCACAAAAGAGGTTGTGAATCAAGCTGATGCGAATTGCTCTAATTCAGTTGCAAAATGTAGTTTCACCTCAGACTTGTGAAAACCTAATTATCCTGTCTGTAAAATGACACCTTGTGTGTTCAAGGCCAGAGCCTAGAGAAGTTGATTCTTTTTTTGCCTGAGGACTCACAGACACTCCTCCAGCCCAAGTCAGGCTGCCAAAGGGATTCTGGAAGCTGTAGTCCAGAAAGCTAATATTTCCAACTTGTGTTCAAGGCCATGGAGGCCATGAAGATTCAGATCAGTCACTAACTGCTAGCTAATCCTAGCAACATAAATATTGCCAGTAAACTATTTGCTGTGTTTCCAAGAATGCAAACCATTTAGCAGTAAGAAAACAAAGTGAATGAGAGGGTCAAAGGTGCTTAACAAGACACGATATTCCAGAAATCCTTGAGACTGAAGTGGGAACCTGTGATGCTAGCTGATGCACTTAGTGCAGCAATCTGAGATTTTTAAAATTTGTATTTTTTTTATGAACTGGAGCTTACAGGAAAACAGAGCAGTTATATGTCAAAAGGCAGGAAATGGACCATAAGAATGTGACAGAACTGAGTGGGAGAGGCCACACTTGTTGAAGAAGCAGAAGTCCTCAAGTTGAATTCCCCAGCCTTTCCAGTTAAGAGGATGTCAGGCAGCTTGCAGGCAGCTTTCAGTGTGACAAACTCAGTGCCTGAGACCACAATAGCAAAAGACACTCAAAGATGGCTCCAACATGCTCAAGTGGGGCTTCTTCTTCTTTTTTCCATGTCTAGGCCAGACGTGAAACTGGTAAAGTGAAGGCACCATTTGGTGAATTCATTCTGTAGTTCCCTTCGCCTGACCTAGTGTGAGAAAGATTAGCCCCCAACCAGTGGTGGGCTCCAAAAAAATTACTACCTACTCTGTGGGCATGGTATGGTGGGCATGGCCAGGGGGAAAGTCCTGCGTTGCACCCGAATTAGAACTACCTTATTTAAAAACTTGGATGGGTGGGGACACCAGAATTTCTGCTATGGGTTCTGGCGAACTGGTGCGAACCTGCTGATGCCCACCACTGCCCCCAACACAAGGGTGCCGTTACCAGGGTATGCCCGGTTGTGGTTCAAGAATACTACAGTCTTTGAGGAGGCTCTTTCTGCTGGTGGCCAACAGCACACTGTGTGAATGTAGAGAGATACAGAAACCTGCTCATTTACTGCTCTGCCAATTACTGCCAGAAACATGTACCGAGGACTTAAGTTTGGCCAATGACAAAGCCAAAAAAGTGGCTTCGTTTTGGCAGTCCAAAGTTTGATCTGGACATGAAAGAAGAGGAAGCTGTACAGCTCCATTGTGTGATGCAGCAATGACACCCAAAGACCTAACATACAGGGCCAACATATCAACCTGCTTGTTCACCGATTCAGGGCCATTTGATTATTCAATCACTTGGCCACATGCCTCTTTTTTTCTCTCTCTCTCGAGGGCAACTGGCAGATGGGCACACTTTCAGTGAGCATATTTTGTGGGGATGGCAGAAAGTGACTGTTGTGTATGCACGCAGACAGCTGCTTGCCATTAGCGCAGCTAGCGGAGTGTCATGTGGTTCCAATCCTCCAATAGTAACTCTTGTGGGAAACCTTCCCACCACAGGTGAAGCTATGCTAGGTATGTACAAAGGACCGTCTACGTCAGATGGACGTCACTATGACTGTAACCAATGGTGCACCTCCGGGCCAAATTCAAATGTACTGTGTGCTATATAAGGAGGCAAGGCTCCGCCATTGCCTCATGTACGGATTGACTATGTTACAATAAAGTAGTGTTTAGCCCGCCTGCCGGCTCATGTGCATTCAATCTGCCTACATCAAATTGGCGACGAGGATGGGGTAATGGCATCCCACAGGGTCACCCTACCTCCCTTCGACATCTCCACACCGGAGTCATGGGACCTCTACGAGGAGCAATTCCTCTATGCAATGGATGCCGACAAGATTGAGGGGGAAGCCCAAAAGCGAGCCTGCCTACTGGCCCAGTGTGGGCTGCCGACCCTGGAATTGGCAAAGAACCTCCTGATGCCAAGAGTGCTCAAGACAGTTCCACTGGCAGACATCCTAGATGCCCTGCGGGCGCATTTTTACCCAGTGTTCAGCCGGCGGGACCAACATCCGGGAGAGACTGTGGCTGAGTACATGGCCGCGCTGAGGCTGGCGGCTGTTCCGTGTTGGTGGGGAGCCACCCTGACCAAGGTGTTGCGAGACCGTCTCAACTCGGCCTGCGGGATGAAGAGGCTCAGCAAAGATTGCTATCCCAAGACGAGGACATCATGCTTGAGGAGGTCCTGCGGGCTGCACAAGCTGCGGATTCAGCAAGGGATGGAGTACGGGCGTGCAGGGCAAGGTCCACTGCCCCGGGAAGCTTGATGTCTGCAGTGCAAGCCCACAGCTGTTCGTCACCACATACACGAGAGTCAAAAGCTGCGGCAGCTGCCGCAACATCCTCTTTGGGATCCGCCGAGAGCAAACCAGAGGTCCAAAAAGTGAGGAATAAGGAGCCCGAAAGGTGAGACACCACCAAAGCAAGCCGGTGCTGTGAGGGGTGCGGGGGCTCACACAACTGGAAGAAATGCCCATTCAGGAAGGCGGAGTGCCACAACTGCGGATGATTGGGACACATCGCGAAGGTATGCAGGCAATGCACAAAGCGAGACCCTGACCGGACCAGCCACTACGGACGAAAGGACGCGCCATTGGCAAAGTATACGCAGAGGACACCGTGGTGAGACATGTGTTGGACCGACGCACCATTTTTTTGTGAAGGTACTGTTGCAGGGGGTCCAGGTGAAGATGGAGGTGGATTCAGGCACCTCTTATTCCATAGTTTCGCAGACAGAGTTCCTGCGAATACCCCCTCTGGACTGCCCAAAGCTGAGAACCCTCAGAACGAATTTGCGGGACATTCAAAGTAACTACATTCCCATCCTAGGGGTGGGGGATTTCACCGTCTGGTTCAAGAACTTCACGAGGAAGCTGCCCCTTGTGGTGCTAAAGGGGGGTCCAGTTGCCTTCTAGGGACCCAATGGTTCGAGCCGTTGGGCATTGCAATAACCGGCATCAACGCCGTCCAGACTCACCCCATTTAGGATGTGTGCAATGCACACTACGCTGTTTTTGAAAAGGGACTTGGGAAGTACAAGGGGCCCCCAGTGGACTTTGATTTAGACCCTTCTGTTTGCCCCATATGGCTCAAGCTGCAAAGAGTGCCTTTTGCACTAAAGGACAAGATCAAAGCAGAACTGGACAAACTGGTGGGTCAGGGGATTTTGTTTCCGGTGGACTCTGCAGAGTGGGAGACACTGATTGTTACTGCTATGAAATCCAACGGGGAGGTTAGGATTTGTGCTGATTACAAATGTACAATCAATAAGGCCATTCGCCCATTTGCCCCAACGCCTACCCGGTGCCGGTAGTTAGCCATTTGCTGGCCACGTTACATGGGGGAAATGCTTTGCGAAACTGGATTTAGCACAGGCTTATCAACAGCTAACGGTTACACCTGCAGCAGCAGCTGCCCAGACGATTGTTACACACAAGGGTGCATTTAAGTGACACGCCTCCAGTTCGGAGTGAACTTAGCCCCCGGGATATTTCATTCACTCGTGGAACGCCTTCTCAAGGGTCTCCCTGGGGTCCTCCCCTACTTTGATGACATTTTGATAACAGCTGGGAATGAGTTAGAGTTATCCCAGAGGTTAGACGAGGTATTAGCAGTGTTCGAGAGGGCTGGGTTATGCCTGAGAAGGGACAAATGTGTATTCTATGTAAATGAGGTTGATTTTCTAGGGTTTCGAATCATCTCCGATGAGGTAAAGCCATCAAAATCCAAGGTTGCGGCAGTGCAGAACGCCCCCAGACCGACCGCAAAGCCGGAGTTGCAGTCTTTCTTAGGGCTCCTCAATTTTTACCACTCGTTTCTCCCACGGAAGGCATCCGTGGCAGAGCCCCTACACTGCCTGCTTAAGAAAGATGCAGTTTGGTGGTGGGGGGAAGGTCAGGAGCGGCTGTTCAATGAGTTAAAGCGGCTCCTCTCTTCCGAGGTGATATTAACTCATTTTGACCCCAGGAAACCTGTGGTGCTTGTGTGTGATGCTTCACCGGTGGGAGTGGGGGCCGTGCTCTGCCATGTGCTCGAGAACGGTAGGGAGGCACCGATTGTGTTCTACTCGAGATCTCTCTCGAAAGCAGAGTGCAACTATGCTCAGATGGACAGGGAAGCCCTCGCGATCATTGCAGGGACAAAGAAGTTCCATGACTTCTTGTATGGGAGGGAGTTCACCATTGTCACAGACCACAAGCCTCTCCTGGGAATTTTCATCACAGCCAAGCCCACTCCCCAGATCCTGTCCCCATGAATGCTACGATGGGCGATTTTCTTAAATGTGTACCAGTTCATGCTGGCACACCGCCCAGGGAAAGACATCGCTCACACGGATGTGCTTTCCAGGTCCCCCCTTCTGGAATTTGGAGAACCCGAGTGCGAGGTCGAGCAGGATCACCAGGTGCTGCTCATCGAATCTCTCGACTCGCCCCCCATTGTGCCATCAGATATCGCCAGGGCAACTGCAAAAGACAAGATGCTGTCCCAGGTTGTGGCATGGGTGAAGAAGGGTTGGCCCTCAATGTCCCCATCTGAGGAACTTGCATCGTTCTTTAGGAAATGCTTCAAGCTTTTGCTTGAGAGAGGATGCCTCCTCTGGGGCCAGCGAGTGGTGATCCCCGAGGTTTTCCAAACCAAGGTGCTCCGGCTGCTCCACACGAGCCACCCAGGGATCGTGAAGTTGAAAGCTCTGGCAATGAGCTATTTCTGGTGGCCCAATATAGATAGGGACATCGAGCAGTTGGTGTGTGTGTGTGAGAGTTGCCAATGCTCGCAGCCCGAGGAGCACAGATTACCCCCCAGGGAGTGGGACACAGCCCGCGGGCCATGGTCAAGTGTTCACGTGGCCTTTTCGGGGAACGATGTTCTTGCTAGTGGTTGATGCATTCTCGAAATGGCTGGAGGTCATTCCAGTGCGCAACACATCCTATGCAGCCACAATCAAACAGCTGAGGGGACTGTTTACTTGTTTCGGCCTGGCCAACGTGTTAATTTCAGATAACGCAACCACGTTCACATCCACCAAATTCCAGGCATTCCTCAAACGGAATGCAATTAGGCACATAACCTCTGCACCTTTTCACCCTGCCACAAACGGCCAAGTAGAGCGCCAGGTCCGCATGACAAAGGAAGCGATGCGGAGGATGGGTCCGGGGGATCTAGAGCTACAGCTCTGCAAATTTCTCCTATGTTACAGGGTTACTCCGCTTGCTTCGGGGCAGTCTCCTGCGGAGATTCTGATGCAGAGGAGACCCACAACATTGTTTGACCACTTGGATCCGTCCAGGGTGGAGGATAGAGGTACGAATGTGGAGTTGGAACAAAGGAAAATGTTCGGGGCAGGTGACTCAGTGTACTGCAGGAATTACACCGCTTCACGGCCAGCGTGGGTACCTGGGGACGTGGTGGAACAAACCGGGCCCGTGTCGTACCAAGTGAAGACGGAGGCAGGTTTGTTGTGGCGGAGGCACGCCGATCAGCTTAGGAAAAGGGTCACAGGAGCCATGGGGGGTGGTAGGTATTTTGACAAATCAGTATTAGGGTCACCCCCCACCCGTGTAACCCAAGGGGGGAATACAGGACTCAGCATAGCAGGAGGCATAAGCCACCAGGAGACCATCACCCAACCTGAATTAGCGCAACCCCACTTTGATTTTCAGTTACAGGATGGGGGAGTTTTCTTGAGTGTTCCCCCACTCATCCGAGAGAGCAGCGGGGTTTTGAGTTATCCCAAAGGTCCCCCCATCCTCCCCAGCATGAAGATACCCCATCCCTGTCCTTGCCGGGGTTTGATGGGAGCATTCCCTTTCCCTGGGCAGATGATTCGGGCAGCACAGCCACGAGGTCCAGAGGTGGCAACACCGCCACCCATGCTGCAGTCTCGATCGCTGAATCGAGCAGCCGGCCGCAGCGTGAGCACCGACCTCCACAATGGTTGAGGGGCATCATTCCATCCTAGGGGGGAGGGATGTTGTGTATGCATGAAGTCAGTTGCTCGCCATTAGCGCAGCTAGCGGAGCATCACGTGGTTCCAATCCTTCAATAGTAACTCCCGCGGGGAACCTTCCTGCCACAGGTGAAGCTATGCTAGGTATGCACAAAGGACCGTCTACGTCAAATGGACATCACTATGACTGTAACCAATGATGCGCCTCCGGGTCAAATTCAAATGTACTTTGTGCTATATAAGGAGGCAAGGATCTGCCATTGCCTCATGTATAGATTAACTATGTTACAATAAAGTAGTGTTTAGCCCGCCTGCCAGCTCGTGTGCATTCTATCTGCCTACATCAAAGTGATAGTATTGCAGTCCAGACAAAACAGCTGCAAGAGGTTTGCCTCACTCTGAATGACTGTATAACAAAATAAGAACATTTCCTGAGAGGGGAAAAGCCTCCCCTAAAACTACTTCTGTAAATAGCAGCAAGCAATTAACTTAAAACTTTGCATGAGGAAAATATGAGGAAAAAGAACAAATTAGCTAAAGCTCTTTTTTTCATTTGTTAATTAAACAAAAAAATTACACAGACTTCTGATGCAATAGGATTTGAGGGAATTCCCAGGTTGAATATAAGTTTGAGTCACTTGAAATGTTTATGTTGTTTATGTTTATTCGATTTATACCCCACCCTTCTCAGCACAGGGCCGACTCAGGGCTGGAACTAATGAGAAACGCTGAGTAAGACTATGCTCAAGAAGGTGCCCCTCTACATATTTAATTTTGATGAGTCCCTGGCTAACATTCATTTCTCACTTTCCTTATATTGCCATACATATTTATTTCTCCCTTCCCCTGCCAACAAAATTATTTCTTTATGTGATTATATCCATGCACAGCCCACTGACATTAATGCATAACATAAAAAAGTGGAGAGATCATGAAATGGGATTATGAAGCTGTTGTGTATGTAACTTAAATAGTGCTTTAAACAGTTGTAATTATTATTGCGGGATAGGGGTGATCCTCTATTTTGTCTTCTTCATGATGCCAAGATATCGCGGGACTTGCATTCCCGCCCTTTCTAACAAGACACGCGAAGTCTCCCCAGTCTCCGGTCACCCCATGATCACCCCACTTTGTAATGCACACCTGGCTGTTTTCAGAAAGGGACTTGGAAACTATGTAGGGCCCCCCGTTTCTTTCGACCTTGACCCGGCCGTGCGGCCAATTCATCTCAAGCCTCACCATGTGCTGTTTGCACTGAAGAACAAGATCAAGGCTGAGCTAGACAAACTTGTGGGTCAGGGTATATTGGTTCCAGTAGACTCCGCAGAATGGGAGATGCCAATAGCCAATAGTTACTGCTATTAAATCTAACAGGGAGGTCAGGATTTGTGATGACTATAAATGTACGATTAACAAGGCCATCGGGCCTAATGCATATCCAGTGCCAGTAGTGAGCCACTTATTGGCTACTTTACATGGGGGAAAGTGCTTCGCCAAGTTGGATTTGGTGCAAGCCTATCAGCAGCTTTCAGTTACGCCCGCTGCTGCTGCGGCTCAGACGATTATTACTCACACGGGAGCCTTTAAGGTGACTCACCTACAGTTTGGGGGTAAATGCAGACCCCGGCATTTTTCAATCGCTGGTTGAACGTCTGTTAAAGGGTCTCCTCAGGGTCCTCCCCTACTTTGATGACGTGCTTATTACTGCGGGGAGTGAATCTGACCTTGCAAAAAGGTTGGACCAGGTATTGCAGGTTTTTGAGAATGCTGGGTTACGTCTTAGAAAAGACAAATGTGCTTTCCATGCAAGGGAAGTGGAGTTCCTGGGGTTTAAGATAACTCCTGAGGGAATTAAGCCCTCTGATTCTAAGGTTGCTGCTGTACGCGATGCCCCCCGACCAACTGCCAAGCCTGAGCTACAATCGTTCCTGGGCCTGCTTAACTTTTATCATTCCTTCCTGCCCAGGAAGGCATCTGTAGTGGAGCCGCTGCACCGTTTACTTAAAAAAGATGCAGTTTGGCAGTGGGGGCAAAGTCAGGAATGAGCATTCCGTGAGTTAAAAGAGCTTCTGTCTTCCGAAGCAGTCTTAACTCACTTCGATCCAAAGAAACCTGTGGTCCTTGTGTGTGATGCTTCACCAGTGGGGGTGGGGGCTGTCCTCTGTCACTCCCTCAAACATGGGAAGGAAGCCCTGATTGCATTCTATTCGAGATCCCTATCTAAAGCTGAGCGTAACTGTGCCCAGACTGACTGGGAAACTCTGGCCATAGTTGCTGGGACAAAGAAGTTCCACGACTTCTTGTATGGCAGGGAATTCACAATCGTAACTGACCATAAACCCTTGTTAGGGATTTTTGTTTCTTCGAAGCCCACTCCTCAAATATTGTCCCCCCCCCGCATGTTACATTGGGCCATTTTCTTAAATGCCTATCAGTTCATTCTGATTCACCACCCAGGACAGGACATCAGCCATGCTGACGCTCTTTCAAAGTCTCCTTTGCCAGACTGGGGGGAACCCGACTGCGAGATCGAACACGATCATCAGGTGCTGAAGATCAAATCTCTCAATTTGCCCCCCATTGTTCCTTCGGACATAGCCAAGGCAAAAGAAAACTTTTGTCACAGGTGATTTCTTGGGTCAGGAAAGGGTGGCTGCCAACTCCTCCTGCTGAGGAGTTCAAAGCGTTCTTTAGGAAGCGGTTCGAGCTTTCACTCGAAAGAGGTTGTTTGCTGTGGGGCCAAAGGGTGGTCATTCCTGCGGTATTATGCTCCAAGGTACTGAGGCTACTTCACATTAGCCACCCAGGAATCGTGTGCTCCAAGGCTTTGGCTTGGAGCTATTTCTGGTGGCCCCAGGTAGACCAAGACATTGAACAATTGGTGGGCACCTGCCAAAGTTGCCAGTGTTCTCGACCTAAAGAGTCCCGACTTCCTTCCCAGGAATGGGACACTGCCCGCGGACCTTGGTCGCAAATACACATTGATTTTGCTGGTCTGTTCCGAGGCACGCTCTTCTTATTGGTGGTCGACTCATTTTCAAAATGTTTAGAGGTTGTTCCTATGCCCAGTACCACTTCAGCTGTCACCATTAAACAGCTTTGACGGTTGTTCAGCTGTTTCAGACTGCTGGACGTGCTCGTGTCTGACAACTTTCAGCTCTTCCGAATTTCAGGCATCCCTCAAAAGGAATGCTATTTGGCATGCTTTGGTGTATGCAAACCAAGACACAGGACACAGCCTCGGGCTGGGTTAACTCAGGTTTATTGCATCGTGGACAGAGGGAACATGAGGTAATGGCGGATCGATAGCTCTTTATATACAGTAGTAATACATTTGAACGTGGTTCCATGGTAGCCCATTGGCTACTGTCTGCGTGACGTCATTGCGGGTCACGCCCTTCTTGTCCAGGTGTAGGTGATGGCGGGAAAACTTCCCGCGCTGTTGCCTTTGATGAGTTTGGACCAAGGGAGCTTGGACGCTCGCTGCTGCCAGCTGGTGGTCATTAGCTCGCGTCCTCTTACAGGGTTCATATGATGCAGCTGAAGGTTACATTGTTGCTATAGGCAAGGTTACATTGGTTCAGATACATTGTGGAAGGTAAAACCATTAGAACACAACACCCCTCCCCCCTAGGACGAGACAAAGTCTCGAGCCCACACTTAAACACACTCCCCCCCCCTAGGAGACAAAGTCTCTCAGCCAAGATGGCTTATTTCGAACACGCTGGGGTCTCGATGCGGGCTGCCTTTCCCCGGGTTTGCTACCTTCTCTTTGTCCCCTGGTTTCCTGTCCTGTAATTGGAGAGGGAGACTCGTTAGTGACTTGCCGCGGCTCCGCGGCGTTGTTGGAAGGTGTGCTCTTTCTTAGGGAGGAACCGGGGGCACTGGGGGCTAACGAAAAACCCCTCTTCTCGCTTGGATGGGTGGGGGAACACTCCTGAAAACCCCCCCGGCTCGCAAAATCAAAATCAAAATTACATTCGGGGGCAGCGGTCGCGAACCCCTCTCCCCCTTCCCCGGCCTCTGATAGGACTGGTGTATCAAAAGGGTATGAGTCGGGGCCGCTGCTTCTGCCTTCCCCCCTTGCTTGGGACTGTTGTCCGCTGCTGTCTCCCCCTCGGGTTAAGCGGGTGGGGGAGAACCCTAACGCTGAATCCTGTTGCTGAGCCCCACTGACTGGCCTACTCACTCGGTGCCTCAGTTGGTCTGCGTGCCTCCTCCAGAGGAGGCCGGTGTTAGTCTCGACCCGGTACGACACTGGCCCCGTCTGTTCTACAACCGTCCCTGGTACCCAGGCTGGCCCTGCGCTGGAATAGTTCCTGCAGTGAACAGGGTCGCCGGCGGCGAAACCTTTCGAGACTGCCAACCCTATGTTTTTCCCTTTATCCTCGACTCTCGTCGGGTCTAGCCTGGACAGGATCGTGGTCAGTTTTCGCCGCATCAAGAGCTCTGCCGGCGAGTAGCCTGACGCTAAGGGGGTCACCCTATACGCTAAGAGGAACTGGCATACTTGGTGATTCAGGTCCCCCGGGCCCATGCGCCGCAGCGCATCCTTTGTTGTACGCACCAGCCGTTCCACTTGGCCATTTGTGGCCGGGTGAAACGGCGCGGATGTGACATGCCGAATGGCGTTTGCCTCCATGAATGCCCCGAACTCAGCGGAGGTGAAACAACTAGCGTTATCGCTGACTAAAGTGTCGGGTAAACCGAACGTGGAAAAGACTCTCCTTAGCTGGCTAATTGTCGTGGCGGAGGACGTGCTCTTTACTGGGATAACCTCCAGCCACTTGGAGAACGCATCCACCACCAGGAGAAACATGGTTCCTCGGAATGGGCCAGCGAAATCTACGTGCACTCTGGACCATGGCCCCCTTGCTGTGTCCCATTCCCTATGCGGAAGACGGGCCGCCTCTGGTCGGGATCCCTGGCATGCCTCACAAGTGCCGACCATGTGCTCAATGTCTGCGTCCAGCTGTGGCCACCAGAAGTAACTCCGGGCCAGCGCCTTTGAACGAACTATGCCCGGGTGGCTGACGTGCAGCAGTTCGAGCACCCTCGGCCGCAGGGACGTAGGGACCACCACCCGTTGGCCCCACAAAAGGCACCCCCTCTCTAGGGACAACTCTAGCTTTTTCCGAAAAAATGGGTCGAATTCTGTGCTTGGGGACGATGCCGGCCACCCCTTCTGTACCCATGAACTAACTTTCTCCAGCGTTCTGTCCTTGCCTGTCGCCCTAGCAATGTCGGCTGGTACTATTGGGGGTGCGTCTAAGACCTCAATTAGCAACACCTGGCGGTCTCTTTCTACTCTCGCCTTTTGGTCGTCCGACAAGGGCAAAGGAGATCTCGAAAGTGCATCAGCATGGCTGATCTCCTTTCCGGGCCGGTACTCCAACTCATGTTGGTATGCGTTGAGAAAAATAGCCCATCGCAGCATTCTCGGGGACAGGATCTGCGGCGTGGGCTTGCTTGCCGTGAAAATCCCTAACAGTGGCTTGTGATCAGTCACGATTTTGAACGGGCGGCCATACAAAAAATCGTGAAATTTTTTGGTTCCCGCTACTATTGCTAATGCCTCCCTGTCGGTTTGTGCGTAATTGCGCTCCGCTTGGGACAGGGACCTTGAATAAAACGCTACCGGGGCCTCCCTTCCGTCATCCAACACGTGGCAAAGCACCGCCCCCACCCCCACCGGGGATGCATCACAGACTAAGACCACCGGCCGTTTGGGGTCGAAATGCGTCAGGATTGCCTCAGATGTTAAGAGTTGCTTTAGTTCTTTGAACGCCCTCTCGTGCTCGTCACCCCACATCCATGTCTCCTCCTTTTTAAGTAACCGATGGAGCGGTTCGGCCACGGACGCCTTCCGCGGGAGGAATGTATGGTAAAAATTGAGGAGCCCCAGGAAAGACTGTAGCTCGGTTTTGGATGTGGGGCGAGGGGCCTTCTTTATGGCTGCTACTTTGGATTTAGACGGCTTAATCCCCTCGGGTGTGATCCGGAACCCTAAAAACTCGACCTCAGTTTCAAAAAAAACACATTTGTCCTTCCTCAGTCTCAGCCCCGCTTTCTCGAACACGGTTAGTACTTTGTCCAATCTCTTTGCCAGTTCAGCCTCACTCCCCCCTGTTATCAACACGTCATCAAAATAAGGCAACACCCCCTCCAGTCCCTTCAGGAGGCGTTCCACAAGCGACTGAAAAAGGCCGGGTGCCGAGTTCACGCCGAACTGTAAACGCGACACCTGGAACGCCCCTTTATGTGTAACTATCGTTTGTGCCGCGGCCGTGGCGGGGGTCACAGGAAGTTGCTGATAGGCTTGTGCCAAATCGAGTTTAGCGAAACACTTTCCCCCATTCAGCCTGGCCAAAAGGTGGCTGATCACCGGCACCGGGTATGCATTAGGGCGGATCGCCTTGTTAATTGTACACTTATAATCAGCGCAAATGCGCACCTCCCCGTTAGCCTTTAGAGCCGTTACAATTGGAGTTTCCCACTCCGCGGAATCAACAGGAATAAGAATCCCCTGGCCCACCAGTTTGTCCAGTTCCGCCTCTATCTTGTCCTTGAGTGCGAACGGCACCCTGCGCGGTTTGAGTCTTATCGGGCAGACCTCCGGGTCTAGGTCGAAGGCTACAGGGGGTCCCTTGAACTTTCCGAGTCCTTTCTTAAAAACGGCGGGATGCGCATCGCAAACCGCTTGTATTGGGTCCACCCCCACTGTATGCACTCCCCCTATGAACAAACCTAAGGGCTGAAACCACTGCGTCCCTAGGAGGCTACAACTTCCCCCCTTAAGGACAACTAGGGGCAGTTCCGCAGAATGTCTCTTAAAATTGACCCGAAATTTCCCGACCCCCAACACCGGAATGCTGTTTCCCTGTACGTCTCGTAGCGTGGACCTCAACGTTTTAAGTTTGGGCCGCACGTGGGGGTCGATTTTCAAGAACTCTTTCTGGGGAATTATAGAATAGGAGGACCCCGAGTCAATTTCCATCCTAATAGGGGCCCCTTGTACCAGTACCTCAACGAAGTAATGGGACTGTCCCGCGGACACGCTGAACACTGGGGCGTCGTCCTCGCTGTCATCCGAGACGCGGCCCACGCCATCCTGCTTCCTCGTGGTCTGGGCGCCATCTTTGGGCCTCGCTGGACGGTCCGGTCTGGCCGAACGGTCTTGTGACTGCCTCCGGCCCTCCTTCCGTTTTCTGCATGCCTTGGCGATGTGCCCCCGACGGCCGCAGGTGTAACACTCGGCCTTCCTGAATGGGCATCTCGCGCGCTCATGGGCCGCTCCGCAACCATCGCAGCGTCGACCACCCTTTCGGACCTTCTGGACCTCCTCGCCGTCGCTGCCTTCCGTAGACGACTTTGAGGCCCGTCGAGTTGCGTGCACCGCCTGTCCGGACTTCCCGTGCACCGAATTTTCCGCCTTGCCGGCTCTAGGACGCCACTCACGCCACTGGTGCATCTCGTCCACTCCAGCATTCGTGGACTCTGCGGCTTCCGCGGCCTCTACGACCTCTGCCAGCGTGGGTGGCGGCTCCTTGTTCATCAAGCTGCGCTGCACCTCCTTGTCTTTCAGGCCACACAGCACGCCGTCCCTGAGGGCCATCTCTAGGATGTTGTCCCATTTGCAGGGGGCGGCGGCTATCCTCATGGCGGCCACGAATGCCTCAACCGACTCGTCCGGCGCTTGGACTCGCCTCCAAAACGCGCTCCGAGCGGGAAACATTGCCCTCGAGGGACGGAAGCGCTCTCGCAGCAGCTTCATGATGTCGTCCGCCTTAAATTCGCTCACCTTCTTCGGAGCGATGATGCCCACCAGCGTCCGCTTGGTTTCCATCCCGAGCATTCTGGTGAGGATGGCCCTCTTCCTCTCCTCGTCGTCTCCTTTGACTTTGAGTTCCACCAGTGCCGCCTGGAAGTCCATCTCAAGCAGCTCCCAGTCTTGCGGTTTGGTGATGTTGAACCCGCTCTGTGCCCTGGCTGTTCCGTGGGGATCCATGATCCCACCTTCGTCGCCAATTTGGTGTATGCAAACCAAGACACAGGACACAGCCTCGGGCTGGGTTAACTCAGGTTTATTGCATCGTGGACAGAGGGAACATGAGGTAATGGCGGATCGATAGCTCTTTATATACAGTAGTAATACATTTGAACGTGGTTCCATGGTAGCCCATTGGCTACTGTCTGCGTGACGTCATTGCGGGTCACGCCCTTCTTGTCCAGGTGTAGGTGATGGCGGGAAAACTTCCCGCGCTGTTGCCTTTGATGAGTTTGGACCAAGGGAGCTTGGACGCTCGCTGCTGCCAGCTGGTGGTCATTAGCTCGCGTCCTCTTACAGGGTTCATATGATGCAGCTGAAGGTTACATTGTTGCTATAGGCAAGGTTACATTGGTTCAGATACATTGTGGAAGGTAAAACCATTAGAACACAACACATGCCCCGTTCCACCCTGCCACCAATGGTCAGGTGGAGCATCAAGTCCGCACAACAAAAGAGGCTCTTCGCTGCATGGGTCAAGGGGACATTGACTTGCAGCTTTGCCAATTCCTTCTTTGCTATTGAACAACCTCCCTGGCCTCAGGGCTATCTCCAGCTGAGCTTTTAATGCACAGGAGACTGGTCTCGCTGTTCGACTGGTTGGATCCGTCCAGGGTGGAGGATAGGGGTGTTAATGTGGAAATTCCTCACAAAAAGGTCTTCTCAGCTGGAGATCCGGTGCACTGCCAGAACTATGTGGCCACAGGATGAGCATGGGTTCCAGGGGTTGTGGTGGAACAAACAGAACCAGCGTCCTACCAGGTCAAAACAGGTTCCAATTCAGAATTGTGATGGTGCTCCCTCAATGTTAATGGCTTTGACAGAAACCCCAGTGCTGGGTATCATTCAATGGAACAAAGTCTCCCTAGGTCTACAGAACCCAGTCAGGGGCCAGTCCAACCCAAAAGAGTCTGTGGGCCTCCACAATGGTTAAGGGACTTCTTCCCATCCTACGGGGGAGGGATGTTGTGTATGTAACTTAAATAGTGCTTTAAACAGTTGTAATTATTATTGCGGGATCGGGGTGATCCTCCATTTTGTCTTCTTCATGGTGCCAAGATATCATGAGACTTGCATTCCTGCCCTTTCTAACGAGACACGCAAAGTCTCCCCAGTCTCCAGTCACCCCACGATCACCCCACTTCTCTCCCAACCAATCCTGTTGTTTCCCACCTGAATGTATCCATTGTATAGTATATATAAAGTGCTGCTGCGCCATTGCTGTTCATGTTCGGTTTGCTTACAATAAAGTTGTGTTTGGCCCTGTTATGCTGGCTGCTTCTCTTCAATTTCCGAACATCAAAGAAGCCTTCAGGTTTCTTTTGCTGTTGTTACATGCTGTTAAGTTGCTTCTGACCCTAGGAATCAGTGACCTCCAAAATGTCTTCCATGGTGATGACCTCTTTCATCGAATCAATCACTTATTCAGTCTTCTTTTCCTGCTTCAATAGTCTGATGATATTCATGTATAAAATCTAAAATTAATACAAAAAGAAAGGAAAGGGAAAAGGAGAATTGAAGAATTGAAAAGTTAAAACTAATATCATCGAGGAGATTCAGCTATTGAAGACAGCTTTGAATAATTCTGTTTTTACTAATATCCCAAACTCAGAGGGAAGGAGCCTGGCATTTCACAGGTGGCAACTTATTCCAGAGACCAAGGGTCACCATTGGAAAGGCTAAATTCCTTGTCATTGATTATTATTTTTTTGCCTTCCTTGATGCAGCCACTGTTAGCAACATGGATTGAGAGGAGTGGGTGAGATGGGTAGCTGATTTATGAGATAGATATTCCAAGTTCCAAGGTCCTAAATCAATGATGGCAATCCTTTTAAAGACTGAGTGCCTAAACAGCGAGGCTGGGTGAACTCTGTGTTGGGGGGAAGAAGGAAGCGCTCCCATTGAGTTGCTGGACAGAGGGGTGGGGCAAACTCTTTACTGGGGGAGGGAGGAAGCACTCCCATTGGGCTGCTGGGCAGAAGGGCAGGATGACATATGTCCTGGGGGAAGGGAGGAAGCGCTCCCATTTAGCTGCTAGGCAGAGGGGCAATGTGAACTCTGTGCTGGGGGAGGGAGGAAGTGCTCCCTTTGGGCTGCTGGGCAGAGGCAGGGTGAACTCTGTGTTAAAGGTAAAGGTAGCAAGCTGGCACCAGATAAACTGAGTTTCTGGAAGTAACAAGAAAAGGCTGTGATAAACCGCAACCCTCAGGGCAATGTATATATCACTGGTGTTTATGTATATGCTACAGTAAAACCCCTACTTACGTAAAAAGTCCATTCCGTAGGCTTTTGCTTAAATCGGTTGTTTATGGAACTCGAAGAAAACCCATAGGAAAAAGGAAATTTTTATGTAAATCGAGGCAAACCCATAAGGAAATGATTTTTTACTTAACTCGAAGCAAACCCATAGGGTAATGAATCTTTATGTAACTCGAAACAAACCCATAGCAAATCGTGTAAATCAGGACATGGTTTTAGCACAAAATCATTATGTAAGTCAAATTGTATGTAACTCGAGGCATTTGTAAGTCAGGGTTTTACTGTATTTTTCCCTTTTTCTTTTGTTGGTCATATAGTACTGTAATAGAGAAATAATGAGTTTGTTTTATATTAAAAATAATAGATATAAAGAGAAAGCTATATTAATTAATTTGTTATTGTAGCCTCTTTTTGTCATCTTAAGTGAATTACAAAATGTGCTAGATATTTTCTTGATTGCAGCCAACTGACATTCTGAGAGAGCTTTCTTCCATTTACTATCTAGGAGTCTGTCATTGCTTCATCATCCTCAATTCCTCTGTGAATCATCCTGAGTCAGGCTCTGCAAAGAGGGTGATTAGGAACAATCTTGTCTACTTCTTCTTTCGTGTCCAGGTCAAACTTTAAACTGCCGAAATGAAGCCACTTATAGTACTTGGCTTTGTCGTGGGCCAAACATGTTTCTGGTAGTAATCGGCAGACCATCAAGTGAGCCAGATTCTCCACAGTAGACATCTTGTGTACTGCCCAGTTTAAAATGGGGGAAGCAGGCAAAAACAAGAAAACATGGAATCACAGATATTGACTCTGCTAGACATCAGAAAAGTCTCACCTGGCTATAAATTGTAGAAGTCTATAACTTATTACTTTTTAAACAAGGCTTCTCATACTCTGGACCCTCCACACCATAAAGTGATTGCTCGTCAACACTTTTATGTAGAAGACATCAGCTTACTTTTTGAAGTTAGGCAATTTCCTTAACACATGGCATGTGTCATAATCTTTGGCCTGTTTCTTTTGCCTCAGAACCCATAGTCTATTTATTTGTGTCAGAGTGAATCATGTTTGTAAACTGAGCGGATGTTGGGTAAGATCCTGCATAGTTTTATAGAGCATTTTAACCCCCCCCCAAATAATAATAATAATAAATTTTTTTAATAATAATGTCAGAGGCTTTTACGAAGTGCAGATGAGTTTTTCTTGTACCAATTAAAAGCATTTAATTGTCTGCAGATATGGTTGAGCATTTTCAAGCTAACCAATCTGTGAGCAAATGTAATGTGTGTTATGTTTAAAGTGCACTCTGGAAAATGTAAATAGCTGCAATGGGAGGGGGTGGCTTAACAGATTGGAATGGCAGCAAAACGGGATGGGAGAAATGTAATTATTTTCATTATGTTGTGATTCCAGTGACACCCCCTCCAGCACTGCTATTTTATGTAAGAAGCAGGTTTTTGTCAGTGTCAATGGGAGCTTTTCTCCCAATGCAAAGAACAGTACCGGGAGTTACACTTTTCATCATTTTTCATCTGTAAAGAGTTAAAATCCTCAGGCCCACCCGCCCGCCACCTATAATAGGATTGACAAATGAGCAGCTTCCCATTCCCAGGTTTCTCAAGGCTTCCATTGAGGGTGTTTGGTTAGCTCCTTAAAAGAGCACAGGGAATGGACATTGGCAGTATCACAGCAAGCAGGTCTCTATGTTAGGTAAAAGTAAGGTTGCCCTTCCTCAAAAGTCAGTCGTATCCGACTCTAAAGTTCAGGGCTCATCTATGTTTATAGCCAAAGGGACAGCGCTGGCTGCATCTGCAGATGTTTCTGTGGACAAGTGGCAGGCATGGAACGCTAAGGTTACGCTATTTATCTACTTGCAATTTCTTGCTTTCGAACTGCTAGGTTGGCAGGAGTTGTGAAAGAGACGGGAGCTCACTCCGTCGTGCAGTACCTGGCAATCAAACTCCAACCTTCCAGTTGTCAAATTCAGCATTTTAACCACTTGAGTCACTGCAGTCCCTCTGTTAACAATTGCCAAATAATGTCTATGTGTTTGTGCATGCTCAGGCACATGTCTGATCATGCGATTTGCATGTGTGCAAGAGAGTGATATTGACAGTGTTGTCCAAGAAACATGGATTTTCCTACGAAGAAAATATCCTATTTGCTGGTGTATAAGACCCATCCCCCCCATCTTAAAATACACTGGGAAAATGGAGTGTGTCTTATACTGTATATAGTGGCCTATTTTGGTAATAATGGGGTAATCTTATACTTTGATGCATCTTATACGCTGGCAAATATGGTTTATTGAGAAGGTAGAAAGATTTCTTCTCAAGAAATCTGGGGATTCTTAGATCATTCATAAGAAAACTGGGTATTCTTAGTGTTTTTCTTTTTTAAAAATATAATTCTCAAGTAAGGTCTTAAACATTCACTCTCAGAGTAGAGACAGGCATTATTTTTTAAGATAGCTTAGCTCAGTGATGGCGAACCTATGGCATGTGTGCCAGAGATGGCACTTGGAGCCCTCTCTGTGGGCATTCATGCAGTCACCCCAGCACAGAGTTTGCCCTGCTCCTCTGCCCAGCAGCCCAATGGGAGTGTTTCCTTTCTCCCCTGTTGCTGTGTTGGCATTTTGCGATAAATAAGTGGGTTTTGGATTGCAGCTTGGGCACTCAGTCTCTAAAAGGTTCACCATCACTATGGTATCACATCTATGCAACTGGGACTCTTGGCTAGCCCACTGGGAGTTTTAAAAAACAACAACAGCACTTTAATGCTTCCTGTGCTTCTGCCACATCTGCTGCTTCTAGAATTCATGCAACGGGAAGGCTCATGAGTTACATGTTGGTGCTTTAACCTACCTTGGTCAAAAAGACATGACTGGCTGAATTGCATGCAGCCACTGGCTCTCCAGTTCCTTCTTCTTTGTTTGTTGCATTTTGAACATGCTGATGCTTCTTGGATGTAGCAGAATGAAACCATTCACCGGTGGAGATGTGAATCCCATCTGATCATGTGGACAGGTGAACAGTTCTGGAAATGTATCCTCAGTTCCTAAATTATGTTTGCCCAGAGACCTGGCCATTTCTACAGAGACAGGTGGCCATTTGCTTCTACAGTTGAGTAGGCCCACTTCAGTGTACCTGGAGGCATGTAACAATTTGCATCAAAGGCATCCTATTCAACTGAAGGAACTCCCTGTCATTTAGGATCGACATTACCATTAGGTTGAGTGATGTAGATATCTGGGACCTGGCAAGAAGATGTGGAAGGAGAGGTCTGTGAGTCACACAGCCTACACTGCACCCAACCACTCCCATTCCATCCTGATGTTACAGCAACAGCAAATGAAGCTATTTTAAAGGGAAGATATCAGCAAAATAGTCCAGTTTGCTTTTGTTCACGGAATGGTTGAAGAAGCCATTCTGTCCTTCTCTTGAGGCAGTAGCAAAATGTCTAGAGCAGGGATTCTCAACTTGTGGCACACAGGCTGGATGCGGCCCATGGTGCCATTTCATGTGGCCTCCACCACACCAGGAAGTGCCATGTGGTAGAGGAAGGGCAAAATGGCCATCTGGCCCCCAAAGCTGTCTGAGGGAGCGTGACCCGGCCCCTGGCTTTAAAAGGTTGAGAACTCCTGGTTTACGGGCAGTCCTGCCTGGATCACAGCACTGCCTTAAGGTACCCTGCTGTCACTTTCTTCCATAGTAGGGTAGAGCTACAAAAGAAGTAGCTTTGCAGTTAAGAGTGTTCACTTTTTGTTGTGGCTCTTTTCAAAACTCTCCAAGGGACAGGCCATTAAAAATTTAGCTGAGCTTGACCATTCATAAACCAGCAGGTCCTCCAAGCAGGTAACATTTTTCTAATTTGCATGGTGGTCTGTGGATCAGTGTGAAGGCTAGAATATCAGTCAACACTGTTCAGTTTCACCCCAACCTCACCCCCTGTTATGTTCTGCTCAGCTATTTTGGCTTTAGCCAGCACAGGGTTCCTAAGGGACTGGGCAAAAATAAATAAGAAGATAAGAAGAAGGAAAATAAAAGTATAAGCAAGAGCCAACAGGTTCTTCTTGATCTGCTGTTGGCACCCACATCCTTCAATGGTCTGTATTTATAATCCCCATTTTCTAGTGAGTATTCATGGCAAATCCCCAGTGCTATTTTTAACCTCTACACAGGGTTGACGGTTGATTATAATTATGAAAAGAAGAGCTTGGAAGAGTTGCTTGTAACAACTAAGAGTCCAACAGCCACTTAGATGATGGCTAGTGATTTTAGGAGGCCACAGTGGCTTAGTGGTTAAGTGACTGAGCTTCATGACCAGAAGGTCGGCAGATCAGCAGTCTGTTTTTCATAGTTCTATCTTTCCATATTTTATCCCAGTCCACCATGTCAATATATTCTTTTAGATCTTGTTCCCACATCTCCCTTATGAATCTTGCTGTTTCTCCCCATAAATTAAATTTTTATAAACTTTACTAACTATTCCCTTTGTTGTTCGTTCTAAATATCCTATTATTTCTTCAATTTTGTCAGTTCTCTGCCAAGATCATACTCTTCTAAGCAATTTTTATTCAATTTCTCCAGTAATAATCTATTAAACCAATCCATCTTTAAAGTTGTATATATTGTTTTCCTGTCTTCTTTGGATTTAACCTTATCTATCCAATCATTTATGGTCCTCAGCTCCCCCCCTAACTCATTTAATTCCCTTATCGATTTTATTGGGAAGTCATTCCAATTCCTTAAATGTAATAGGGAGCATCCTGAGCCAGAAAGTTTTTTTAATTTGTTGCCATGTTTCCAAAGTATTTTTAGTAATAGATTCTGGAGTTCTTTCATCTTTCTAGAATTGATTTCTTGTAGAAACCAATTCTTGTCTATACCCATCAATTCTTTGAATTCAATCATATTTTGTCAACTTTCTATCTCCTTTTTAGTAATCTTTATTGAGAGCATTTCATATAGAAAGTTTATTAATGGTAAAATCTTCATTTTACAAATCGCTATTCTTCCAAACCATGACAGGTTTATTTTATTTTTAATATTTCTCAAGTAAACATTCAATCTCTTTTTCTTTTTGTCATAATTTAACTTTTTAAAAATGTGTGTATTATTTGAGATATTAACCCCTAAATACTTAAAAGTTGTTTTAATTTTTATTCCATATTTCATATTAATCTTTTCTGTATCACCGTTCTCTTTATTATATAAGATCATCTTCCCCTTATTCCAATTGATTTTAAGACCTATTGTTGTTGTTGTTCAGTCACACAGTTGATTTCGACCCTTTGCAACCACATGGACCATTGACCTCCATGCACCCCTGTCCTCCACCATCCTCCTCAGCCCGCCCAGCTTCGTGCCCACTGCGTCTGCTATCCCATCCAGCCATCTCATCCTTGACCGCCCTCTTCTTCTCTTGCCCTCCACCTTTCCCAGCATCAATGCTTTCTCAAGTGTGTCCTCTTTTGAGGACCTATTACCTCCTCAAAAATGTTCAAGTATTTTTTAATATTGCTTAAGGATTCCACCAAATTCTTAATTATAAATAACATATCATCTACAAATAAGTTAATTTTAATGTTTTCAACCCCTTCTATGTTCCGATCTTGTCTTATTTCATCGGCACCAGCTCTTTAGCTATAAATGGAGACGAGTTGGACACAATTGGCTTTTGAGTAAAGGGAGACCCTTTCCTTTACCCAGTAAATAAAATAAATATTTTTTAAAAAAATTCAAGTTTTGCTAAAATAATGTTACAATGAGTTGCTGGAGTTTCTCTTCTCCAGGTTTCAGAAGTTTAATATTTAAGGAAATCAGTTTATAAAGAATAAGAAGCACTCCTCAGGCACATTGTGGGATAGAGTCTACCATTTCACAGACTGCAGTCTTGAAGAGTTTGTTTTGAAAACACAGAAGCAGGAAAGGGCAGCTGCCTCAGGTATCATGTGCTGAGAGGCATGGGAGAACTGTGCATGTCACATGCTGTGCTCTGTGCATCTTAATCTATGTATCTGTCCTTGCGGCTGTCCTTCAGATAAGCTATTCTACTATTTCAACCAATGTTGTTTGTTTGGTGTAGTAGTTGCGGTTGCACCTGTTTTGATACATGGAATATGGTTGAGACAGGTCCCACCTTCCCTTTTGTATCTGACAGCAAAATATTTCGGAAGTGATCTACATTTTGTAACAGGTAGCACATTTTTCAACAACTCCACCTGTTTTGCTGCACACTTTGTCTTTGAATCGGTGAAAGACCTGATATTGGAAGGTCAGTAGATCCAAACACAGATGTGCATTCTCTAGGAACCTTTCCGCAAAAAAGAAACCCTGGGTGTTGGGGGTGGGAAACTTCACGGTGAAGTTTAAAAGGTTCACGGAAAAACTGCCCCTAGTAGTTCTCAAGGAGGGGTCCTGTTGCCTTTTGGGAACCCAGTGGTTTGCTCCCCTGGGAATCGAACTGTCCGGCATAAATGCCATCGAGACTGACCCAATATGGGATGTGTGTGATGCGCACCCGACAGTTTTTAAAAAGGGGCTCGGGACATACAGAGGGCCCCCAGTGTTGTTTGACTTGGACCCAGAAATCCGGCCCATACAACTCAAGCCAAGAAGAGTCCCCTTCGCCCTCAAGGACAAGATTGAGGCGGAATTGGACAAATTGGTGGGGCAGGGGATTCTGGTTCCAGTGGATTCTGCAGAGTGGGAAACTCCGATTGTTACAGCTTTAAAATCCAACGGGGAGGTTAGGATTTGCGCTGACTACAAATGTACAATTAACAAGGCCATTTGGCCAAATGCTTATCCGGTGCCGGTAGTTAGCCACTTACTAGCCACTTTACATGGGGGTAAGTGTTTCACAAAGTTAGACTTGGCGCAGGCGTACCAGCAGCTCACTGTAACTCCAGCTGCTGCCGCTGCGCAAACCATCGTCACGCACAAGGGGGCATTCAAGGTAACGCGCCTACAGTTCGGCGAGAACTTGGCCCCTGGTTCAGGCCCTCGTAGAACACCTTTTAAAGGGGTTTCCAGGCGTGCTCCCTATTTTGTCGATGTTTTGATAACAGCGGGGAGTGAATCGGAACTAGCAAAAAGGCTGGACAAGGTCCTAACTGTATTCGAGAAAGTGGGACTGAGGTTGAGAAGGGATAAATGTGTGTTCTTTGCGAGGGAGGTTGAGTTTCTTGGGTTCAAAATAACCCCAGAGGGCATCAAGCCATTTGAGTCCAAGGTTGAAGCTGTGCAAAATGCACCTCGCCCCACCGCGAAACTGGAGCTGCAGTCATTTTTAGGGGTCCTGAACTTTTACCATTCCTTCTTGCCAAGGAAGGCATCTGTTGCAAAGCCACTGCACGGGTTACTAAAGAAAGACACGGTTTGGCGGTGGAGAGATAGACAGGAGAAAGCGTTCAAGGAGCTCAAGGGGCTCTTGTCCTCAGATGCCGTTCTGACCCATTTTGATCCAAGGAAACCTGTAACCTTGGTCTGTGATGCATCACCAGTGGGGGTGGGGGCTGTACTGTGCCACGTGTTAGAGAACGGGCGGGAAGCCCCGGTTGCCTTTTATTCCATGTCACTCTCAAAGGCGGAGCGCAATTACGCACAAACAGATAGAGAGGCTCTTGCTATAATCATGGGAACAAAGAAGTTCCAAGATTTCCTGTACGGCCACCAGTTCACAATTGTGACCGATCACAAACCCCTTTTGGGGATTTTTACCACAGGCAAGCCCACCCCACAAATCCTGTCTCCCAGAATGCTGCGTTGGGCGATTTTCCTCAACACCTACCAGTATGAACTGGTTCACCGCCCAGGGAAGGAGATCTCACATGCAGATGCGCTGTCTTGATCTCCCCTCCCTCAATTAGGAGACCCCAAATGCGAGGTGGAGCAGGATCACCAGGTCCTGCTGATCAAGTCTCTCGACTCACCCCCCATCGTTCCTGCAGACCTCGCCAAAGCCACAGCAGCTGACAAAGCCCTGTCCCAAGTCAGTTCCTGGGTTAGAAAAGGGTGGCCCACAACTCCCCCTGAGGAGGAATTCAAACCGTTTTTCAGATGCAGGGTAGAGCTTTCCATTGAAAGGGGCTGCTTCCTCTGGGGCCAACGGGTGGTCATCCCAGAGAAGTTACGGGCAAAGGTACTCAGGCTACTGCACACCAGCCACCCGGGAATAGTGCGATCCAAAGCCTTGGCCAGGAGCTATTTCTGGCAGCCCCAGGTAGACGTGGATATAGAGCATTTGGTGGGCACGTGCGAGAGTTGCCAGAGCTCTCAGCCAGAAGAGTCCCGGCTACCCCACAGGGAATGGGACATCGCCCGCGGGCCATGGTCCCGAGTACACATCGACTTCGCTGGCCCTTTCCGGGGTTCCCTTTTTCTGCTGATAGTAGACTCGTATTCCAAATGGCTAGAGGTCATTCCTATGTCCAACACCTCATCTGCCGCAACCATTAAACAATTGCGCAAGGTGTTCAGCTGCTTCGGCTGCTGGACGTGCTTGTGAGCGATAACGCCAGTACTTTCACGTCTGCGGAATTCAAGGCGTTCATCGAGAGGAATGCCATTCGGCACATTACCTCTGCCCCGTTTCACCCCGCCACAAACGGTCAGGTAGAGCGCCAAGTGTGCACTACGAAAGATGCACTACGGTGCATGGGTCCCAGTGAGTTGAACCTCCAGCTGTGCCAATTCCTCATTTGTTATAGGGCAACTCCCCTGGCTTCAGGACTTTCGCTGGCTGAGCTCCTCATGCGGAGGAAGCCGGTAACACTTTTTGATCGGTTGGATCCGACCAGGGTGGAGGATGAGGGGAGAAATATAGAGATAGAGAGCTCCAAAAGTTTTGCGGTAGGGGACCCGGTTCATTGTAGGAATTACACAACCTCGGGTCCAACGTGGGTTCCAGGAGTGGTTATTGAACAAATGGGGCCAGTGTCGTACAGGGTTGAAACCAGTACAGGTCTGCTGTGGAGAAGGCACGCTGACCAACTCAGATGGCGAGTTACTAGTGAAAGAGAGTCAACGTTAAGGTTCTCCCCCACCAGTTTAGCCCAAGGGGGAGACACGGGGACTACCCCAAATACAAATGCATATCCTAGATTCTCATACGGGGAGGAGGATACTTTGAAAGAGAGGAATGAGGAGTCACCTGATGAGTTTAATTTTTATGTTGCCATACCAGGGGGGTGTTGTGGAGTGGTCCCCCACCCGTCCGAGCGAGAAGAGGGGTTTCAGTTCAGCCCCTGTTATTTCTAGTCCTCCCAGTCCTTTTGTTCTAGAATTCACCCCATCCCCAAGACCCCCATCTCAGGCAGCAGGGGGAAGCACAGGTTCGCCAGTTGCAGGCGCAAAAAACCAGGGCAAGACAGCAAGGGTTCCTCATCGGTTCCTAGATTCGTGCTGGAGGGGTCACCAGGTGCCACGAGCGACAGGCAGGGATTCACATCCCAGTTATATCTCCTGTTTCCCTCTCCAAACGCAAGGTTGCCACAGAGTCCCCGCCAGACGACTAATGAGTCCCCCCTTTCCATTGCAGGACAAGAGTCTGCGGAACTCGGAGCCCCTAGTTCCCCTGAGCTCAGCCAAGCAGTCGTTCACCCCAAGCGCACATGCGGGAAGCCACAATGGTTGAGGGACTTCGTCCCATCCTAGGGGGGAGGAATGTTGTGTATGAAACTGTATCACTTTAAGAATGAATGTAGCCACTGCAATGTCTGAATGTAACCTAACAATGATCACAATGTATCTCAGCTGTTAATGGAACACGAGTTAGCTACCCATAGAGGGCAGCTGCAAGCGTTCAGCTCACATGGTACAAATTCCCCAATTACCGTCAGCCGTGGGAACCTTCCCTCGCAAAGAACATCTGGAGAAGAAGGGCGTGACTCAGAATGACGTCACGCAGGTAGCAGCCAATACGCTACCACGTAACCATGTTCAAATGTATTGTTGCAATATAAAAGGAGCTGTACCTCATGTTCAGTCTACCGGTGTGCCAATAAAGATGTGTTAAGCCAGACTTTGGCTGCTTCTATTGTTTTGGTTCCAGTACACCAAAGGATGGGACCAAGCGTGGGTCCCCCTGCCTGAGGGTGATGGGTGCTGAGGTTGAAGGAGGAGAACTCTGAGGACTGTTCTGCCCTCTGTGGCTGGTGGGATGGAAGGCACAGTTGATGATGACAGATTGAGGTAAGGTGTCTGAAGAAAAGGATTTTGATCAATGAATGCTCTTTAAATTTGTGACCTACGGCATCACTTGGTCAGTCTTCCGTGGTAAGAGGGTTTATACAGTGTAATTCTACTTCAAGCACAGTTGATATTGCTAATTATGACTAAAGTGCATATATTACCATATTTGCCAGAGTATAAGACACACCTCATTATTACCAAAATAGCCCATTATAGGTCACTATATACACACTTTGTTTTCCCAGTGTATTTTAAGGGGTGGGTGGGAAGAGAGTGAGTCTAATATGCCAGCAAATAGGGTAACTTAAATTAGCACATGCTGTTTTAAAGCAAAAAAAAAAGTGTCATTCTTTTGGTCCTTTTTTGTCCTCCATTTTAGAGATGCCTGCCCTTCTTCAAAGACCATCTTAGCACACAACCATATTTAGAGTTTCTTTCAAGTTATTCTGCTACTGTGTTTTGTTTTTTTTGTTTGGGGCTGCAAATTAATTTGAAGTACATACAGTATACACAACAAACCACCAGAGAACACAATGTTCTCTGTTGCAAGCATGTGTTGGAAGTGATTGCCTTCACTATGTTTCCCACCCAGATTTTCTACACCAGCTCCTCATTCAGGCCTTTATTTCATGACCAAGTGCATTTCCAGTTTAATTTAGGAATAGTACAGAGGAGAGACTGAGGGAAGGGGTCTTGTGGAAAAATTGGAGGCCTTCTTGGTGGCAGTACCTGTTCTGGGCTGTGAGAATTCCTGACAAGGCAGGAGGCCAAGATGCTGGTTGCTTCAGAAGAGGCTTTATTAACTGAATGGGTGCAGTATGTTTTATATTGATGTATTTTAAATCATGTCCATAACTATTTATATTTCCACTTGTTTTATGTTTTAAATCAAATTTTATATACTTTTGCAGACCAGTGTCCCTTTTATATACCTTTGCAGTAGAGTTCTATTTTTGAGAGACAGCAGGCTAAAAATTGTGTGGGTGGATGGATAGAGAGATGGATGCTCCAGTTCACCACACACACACACACACAATTCAGAGTTGTGTTTACATTTCTTTTTTCTAGCACTGATAGAAATACATCAGATTTAAATGATTCCAATGCTGTTTTTCATCATATTCAGGACCTTCTAATGAGAGGCTTTGTCAAATTCATAAGTTATAGCAAGATCATAAAACAAGATTTAAATATGCATGTATTGTAAACCCTTGGTCTAGGTTTGTAGAGAAGAAGGTTTGCGCATCATTAGTATAAGAAGTACAGTTACTAATATAAACTCTTATTTTTTTAACTTTAACTCATATTCACTTTAGTTCACACCTGTCAAGTTTCGGGAAATTTCTGACAAACCCCCATATTTTACACTCTTTTCCGCTGCCATCCCGTATTAGTTAGACTGCAATTAGACTGGAGTTAGACTGGAGACCAGCACAGGATAAACATAGCTGTCCAGTTTCCTGTTTTGGCCAGGAAATTTCCCTTATTTGACAGAAATTTCCCGAAACTTGACAGGTATGCTTTAGTTAGTTCTTCAAACTGACTGGTATTACAGTATTTTAACATGGTACTAATGGCATAGTCATTCTGTTGTCATAGACCAGAAGCTACCGTCGATTTGTGTATCATTAAGCAGAGCATACCTAACAAAACAGTAAGGAGACTGAAGTAATGGGGAAGTGTGTGTGTGTGTGTGTGTGTGTGTGTGTGTGTGTGTGTGTGTGTGTAGGTAGGCTTGGTGTAACATGGATGTAAACAAGATATTGTCTTTTATAGAGTAAAAGCGTTATTTTGCATGTACTTGCACCATGCTCAAGACCTTGCCTTCAGAGATGAACAAGCAATTGCAGTGCCTAATCTTTAACCACTAGGTGGTTCTATTGGCCCAAATTCAGGTAACCTGCAAAAAAAAAAAAGTTGTACAGTACTACTTGGCTTGAGCCCCAATTCCAACCACAGTACTTGAATCCAGGGTTTGGGAGTCAGTTTGCTAATTGCCATGAGGATCTAAGGGTTCAGGAAGTTGTAGTCCAGGTTTTGAGAAATGTTCAGTGTTATTGGAGGTGGGGTGGGTGGGTTTCTTTAGTGTATGGGACCAAAGACAACCGGACAACCGAAAGGTTGGTTTAACACAGGTTTATTGCATTGCATGAGGTTCCAGTGAAGCATGGGGGTAATGGTGGTGGTACATCTCATTATATACTGAGGACTATACATTTGAATCTTGCAGCACGGTAGCTCATTGGCTACTGTCGGCGTGGCCTCGCCCAGGCACGCCTTACTCTCGCAGTTGTATCTTCTTCCTGCTGAATGCGAGTATCTTCATTCTGCTGAATGCGAGTATCTTCATTCTGCTGAATGCGGAGGCATTTCCCGCGGCTGTCCGTGATTGAGCAATGTGAACCATGTGAGGCTGAACGCTCGCAGCTGCCCCAAGGGGTTGCTTGCTCGCGTTCCTTTCAGCTGAGATACATTGTAATTGTGATGGAACATTTATATCTTGATAGCTTTACAGTACATTGATATGCATACATAACACCCCTCCCCCCTAGGATGGGACGAAGTCCCGCAACCATTGTGGCTTGCCGCACGTGCGCTTGGGGCGTGCTTGCGCCTGACCTAGTACCGGAGAGCCTGTGATCCCTGACTCCGTGGGAGCTTGTCCTGCTACGGGAAACGGGGATTCGTTAGTGGCTCTGTGGGGCGTCCGTGCCTGCCTTGCGCCCGGGGATGGGAATGGAATGAATAGTTGGGAGGTGAACCCCTGCCTGTTGCTCTCGGACCCCGGGGACCCTCCTATTGTGAACCGCGGAACCGATGAGGTCGCCCTTGAGGTTCTGCTACCTTCTGATCCCCACTCGGGGGACCTTGAGACTGTGGTGGGCGGACTCGCTGCTGCCTCCTGTCTTGGGGGTGTCGGTCTCCGGGGAATTGGCGCTATATTGCATTCTAACTCACAGGGGCTACTGGGACTGGAAGTACCAGGGGCTGAACTGAAACCCCTCTTTTCGCTAGGACGGGTGGGGGACCACTCCGCTAACTCCCCCTGGTACTGTAAATCAACGTCTAAACTTCTATGGGCGTCTGTGTCTCGGGGAAACTTCCAAGGGGTATGTGTGTGGTCGGGGCTCTTCCTTTCCGCCGCGGACTCCCGCAAAAAATCTCTGTGGATCGATTCCCTTTCCTCCCCCCTTGGTGGGGACCCATGTTCCCCTTTTCCTCCCCCTTGGGCTAAGCGGGTGGGGGAGTACCCTAACGCTGATTCGACGCTATTTTCGTCTCCGTCCTGCTCTCCGGAAACCCTGCGCCTGAGTTGGTCCACGTGTCGCCTCCACAGGAAACCTGTACTGGTCTCCACGCGGTATGAGACGGGGCCGGTTTGTGCTATTACGGTGCCCGGCACCCAGGCTGGCCCCGCGTTGGCGTAGTTCCTGCAGTGCACCGGGGCGCCTACGCTGAAACTCTTTGAGGGTTCCACCCCTATGTTCCACCCTTTGTCCTCTACTCTCGTGGGGTCTAGCTTGGAGATTCCCGTGGCCAGCTTCCTGCGCATCAACAGCTCTGCGGGGGAGTACCCTGACGCCAATGGGGTGACCCTGTACCTTAGCAGGAATTGGCACAATTTCAGGTCGAGGTCTCCGGGGCCCATGCGCAGCAGCGCGTCTTTCGTGGTGCGCACGAGGCGCTCTACTTGGCCGTTGGTGGCCGGGTGAAAGGGGGCGGAGGTGATGTGCCGAATGGCGTTGCGCTCCATGAACGCCCCGAACTCGGCGGACGTGAAACAGCTAGCGTTATCGCTGACGAGGGTGTCGGGTAAACCGAACGTGGAAAAGACCCTCCGTAACTGTTTAATTGTTGTGGCCGAGGAGGTGCTCGAGACTGGGATGACCTCCAACCACTTGGAGAACGCGTCCACCACAAGGAGGAAAAGCGTTCCCCTGAACGGGCCAGCAAAGTCTACGTGTACCCGGGACCAGGGCCCCCTTGCTGCGTCCCACTCCCTATGTGGCGAGCGGGCCTCTTCTGGCCTGGAGCTTTGGCACGCTTCGCAAGTGCCGACCATGTGTTCGATGTCGGCGTCTAGCTGGGGCCACCAAAAGTAACTGCGGGCCAGCGCCTTAGAGCGGACGATCCCCGGGTGGCTGACGTGCAGCAGTTTAAGCACCCTCGGCCGGAGAGACGTGGGGATCACTACCCGCTGTCCCCACAAAAGGCAACCCCTCTCTAGGGACAACTCTAGTTTCTTTTTGAAAAATGTGTCGAATTCCGCTGCTGGGGAAGACACGGGCCACCCTTTCTGTACCCAGGAGCAAACTGTGGCCAGCGTTTTGTCCTTGCCGGTCGCTTTAGCGATGTCGGCCGGTACTACTGGAGGGGAGTCTAGGACCTCTATCATTAAGACCTGGTGGTCCCTCTCTACCTCGCCCACGTGGCAGCAATCCCGGGGAATGGGGGACCTTGACAGGGCATCCGCATGGCTGATCTCCTTCCCGGGCCGGTATACCAACGCGTGCTGATACGCGTTGAGAAAAATGGCCCACCTGAGCATTCTCGGGGACAGGATTTGGGGTGTGGGCTTATCTGCGGTGAAAATGCCTAGCAAGGGCTTATGGTCAGTCACTATGGTGAAGGGGCGGCCGTACACAAAATCATGAAATTTCTTAGTCCCCGCAATTATCGCTAGTGCTTCCCTGTCTGTCTGGGCATAGTTCCTCTCCGCTTGGGACAAGGACCTAGAGTAGAACGCTATCGGGGCCTCCCTCCCGTTCTCCAGTACATGGCATAACACCGCCCCCACCCCCACCGGGGATGCATCGCATATCAGGACCACTGGGCGTTTGGGATTGAAATGGGTCAGTACCGCATCTGATGCCAGGAGTCGCTTCAGGTCATTGAAAGCCCTCTCCTGGTCGTCGCCCCACTTCCATGCCTCGTCCTTTTTTAACAATTTGTGTAGCGGTTCCGCTACTGCTGCCTTCCGCGGAAGGAAGGAGTGGTAAAAGTTGAGCAGTCCAAGGAACGACTGCAACTCGGGCTTGGAGGTGGGGCGAGGGGCCTTCTTGATGGCGGCCACCTTGGATTGGGATGGCCTGATTCCCTCGGGAGTAACACGGAACCCTAGGAACTCAACCTCAGTTGCGAAGAAAACGCATTTGTCCTTCCGCAACCGCAACCCCGCTTTCTCGAATATTGTCAGGACCCTTCCCAACCTGCTTGCTAATTCGGCCCGGCTCCCCCCTGTAATCAATACGTCATCAAAGTAGGGTAACACCCCCTCTAACCCCTTCAGGAGGCGTTCCACGAGTGACTGGAAAATCCCGGGCGCCGAATTCACGCCGAATTGGAGGCGCGATACCTGGAACGCCCCTTTGTGGGTGACTATGGTCTGTGCAGCAGCTGCGGCGGGGGTCACCGGGAGTTGCTGGTAGGCTTGGGCCAGGTCGAGTTTAGCGAAACACCTCCCCCCGTGTAACCTGGTCAACAAGTGGCTGACTACCGGCACCGGATAAGCATTAGGGCGGATCGCCTTATTGATGGTGCACTTGTAATCAGCGCATATGCGGACCTCCCCGTTGGCCTTGAGCGCTGTTACAATTGGAGTTTCCCACTCCGCAGAATCAACAGGAACAAGAATCCCCTGGCCCACCAATTTGTCCAACTCCGCCTCTATTTTGTCCTTTAGTGCGAAAGGCACTCTGCGCGGTTTAAGTCTGATTGGACGTACTCCAGGGTCCAGGTCGAACGTCACTGGGGGGCCCTTGAATTTTCCGAGCCCCTTTTTGAAAACCTCGGGGTGCGCGTCGCACACGCTCTGTATTGGATCAGTCCCGGTGGCGTGTGCTCCCACGGCGTGCACCCCCCCAATGAACAACCCCAGGGGCTGGAACCATTGAGTCCCGAGGAGGCTGCATTTTCCTCCCTTGAGGACGACTAGGGGAAGCGTTGCGGTGTGCTTTTTAAACTGGACCTGGAACTTCCCAACCCCCAACACTGGGATGCGGTTCCCTTGCACGTCCTTCAGTGTGGCCCTCAACGCTTTGAGCTTGGGCCGCACGCGGGGGGCGATTTTCATGAACTCTCCCTGGGAAATAATAGAGTATGACGAACCCGAGTCCACCTCCATTCTAACAGGGGGCCCTTGTATTACTACCTCAACGAAGTAACGGGGGTGCTCCGTGGAAACGCTGCAAACCGGAGCGTCGTCCTCGCTGTCGTCGGAGATGCGCCCTACGCCGTCCCGCGTCCTCGTGGTCCGGGTGCCGTCCTTTGGCCTCGTGGTGCGGTCCTGCCTCGCCGAGCGGTCTGGAGAACTCCTTGTGGCCTCGCGCCGTTTCCGGCAGACCTTGGCGATGTGCCCGCGCCGGCCGCAGTTGTGGCACTCGGCCTTGCGGAATGGGCATTTGGCGCGGGCGTGGGCGGCGCCACAGCCGTCGCAGCGCCGGCCCTCTCTCTGGACCCTCCGGACGTCCTCGTCGTCGCTGCTCTCCGCAGACGAGTTCGAAACTCGCCGGGCCGCGCGCACCGAGCTCTCTGCCTTGGCGGGCTTCGGGCGCCAGTCCTGAAGCTCTTGCACCCCGGCAGTCGTGGCCTCCGCGGCCTGCGCCGTGTCGAGGACTTGTTGCCACGTGGGAGGCGGCTCCTTTTTCATCAGCGCGCGCTGAGTCTCGGTATCCCTCAGACCGCAGAGCAGGCAGTCCCGGAGGGTGACTTCTGGGGTCTCCCACTTGCATGGGCCGGCGGCCAGCCGCAGGGCCGCGGCGAACTCGGTGACCGATTCCCCGGGCGCCTGGACTCGCCTCCAGAACGCGCTCCGAGCGGGGAACATCGCTATCGCTGGCCGGAGATGGGCGCGCAGCGCCGCCAGGAGCTCTGTGGCTTTGAGGTCGCCCACCTTCCTCGGCGCGATCAGGTCCACCAAGGTCCTCTTGGTCTCGTGTCCGAGCATGCGGACGAAAATGGCCCTCTTCTTGGCCTCATCTGAGACTTCGAGCTCCACCAGCGCTGCGTTGAAGTCTATCTCAAACAGCTCCAAGTCTCCCGGCTTCCTGATCTCGTAGCCGGCGCATGTCTTGGTCCCGTGGGCAGCCATATCCCACCTTCGTCGCCAATTTAGTGTATGGGACCAAAGACAACCGGACAACCGAAAGGTTGGTTTAACACAGGTTTATTGCATTGCATGAGGTTCCAGTGAAGCATGGGGGTAATGGTGGTGGTACATCTCATTATATACTGAGGACTATACATTTGAATCTTGCAGCACGGTAGCTCATTGGCTACTGTCGGCGTGGCCTCGCCCAGGCACGCCTTACTCTCGCAGTTGTATCTTCTTCCTGCTGAATGCGAGTATCTTCATTCTGCTGAATGCGAGTATCTTCATTCTGCTGAATGCGGAGGCATTTCCCGCGGCTGTCCGTGATTGAGCAATGTGAACCATGTGAGGCTGAACGCTCGCAGCTGCCCCAAGGGGTTGCTTGCTCGCGTTCCTTTCAGCTGAGATACATTGTAATTGTGATGGAACATTTATATCTTGATAGCTTTACAGTACATTGATATGCATACATAACACCTTCCATGATGGCTGTCTTTAATTATCTATTGGGATGCCACTGATTTTTTAAAAAAACTGTTCAGATGTCATCCATTCCCTTGCAGCCCCAGAAGTACCTCTTTGTAGTGACCTGCATTGCAAATCACCTTCTTTGTTTCATTTGAGACCACAGAATCTGTTTCACATCCAAACAGAAAGATGCTTTCCTTTGGCTTACAGAACTGTTGATTAAGAATGGTCTCCGTTCGTGTCCCAATTACACTAAGTCCTTATTGGTGCGTGTTTCTGCAAATAATCGGAAGATCTGTATCTCTTCACATTCACACAGCATGTTGTCCACCAACAGCTTCCACTTGAGCATGTTGGGCTTGTATTTAGGGACTCCAACCCTCAGTCTATTCCGGGTCCTCTAAGCAACATTGTAGAGTTTGAGTTGTTCACCTATATCCTCTTTTAATATTGTTCCTTGACCAGTGAGCTCCATCCTCCATCTTATAATATGGTTTTGCTTTTGCATACTTTCAAAAATATTTTTTTCTTGCCATAAAGCTCTTTCTGAATCTGAGCTGGCGGACTTGAGGCTCGTATCCATTCAGAGGATGTCAAGGGTCATTTTCTTCCTTAGTTCTCTTAGTGTCTGCTGCTACTTCTTGCCTTTTCTTAGGTGAAGCGATACCAACAAGAGGGTGGATTAAGAATGGTGAATGTACCAAATGTAACATTAGTATCTTTTGAAATAGAGACTCTCACAACAGAACTATTACTTAAACCCCAACTGAAGAAAGTATAGAAATGCAAGAAGTTCTCCGTGTTTTTTTTAAAAAAAATCTTTATGAGGTTGTCTTGTATACTTAAGTAATGTGCACATTTATCCATTCCACATGGAAACCTCACATCAGTATAGTGCTGTTACCTGCTGGGATATTCCATTTTCCTCCAGGTTTCTCTGAAGACTGCACTTACAGTCAGAGGGAACAGCAACTGAAGGGGTGGCAGATGGCATCAGTGTCCCTAGTGATAAAAAGAAGCCCTGGTGTTTTGACCCAGTGAGTCTTGGCTCTCTTCCTATACTGTACACAATACTGAGTAAACTGTACACAGCACTGTAGTTAGGACTGGGATTTTGCTCACTCCTTCTGTGCTTTCATGTGGGTTGCCTGTGGGAATAATTGGCAATTAAACCTCTCCTCAGGGGTTTGCTCGGTGTCAACAGATCCGGGGATCAACCGAGCTCTGTGGATAAAAAATTGGGAAGATAAAGCAGGCTAGTTAGAGATGAATCATAACCGAGGCTGGGGGCAAATAGAGTAAGGCAAACAAGCCAGGGCAAACAGAGGACAAGTTAGAGACCCGGAGTCAATTCACATAGACCCCGAGATTAGTGCAGGAACAATGGGTTTCACCAGCCCAAGGCAATTAACTGTGGGCTATCCATTAACCACAGGGCAATGTCCAAGAACTGACATTGTAGCTGACCACCGGAAAATGCCACATATGCAAGCCTTCTGTATAGGGGCAGCACGAGTGCCCTAGGCATGTGTCACAACTCCAAGGCAGGATAATAAATACGTACCCCTGACTCTGGTTGGGGCTGGACTTCACCGCACGGCTGCCTCCATGTGTCTTCCTTGCGGCCAGGCATTCCTACATTTGGTGACCTTGATGTGATTCTTATCTGAAGCCACGACATGATTCTGAAGCAGACCCCACGCATCAGAATGAACGCATTCCAAAGCAGGGGGAGAGCTGTGATCCTCAGCAGCAAAGACAGACCAAATGACCCACAGCAGTGATCCTGACCAGACCCGATACCCGAGGGACATCGTCCTGTGCACCATCCACCCCGATTTACTATTTCCAAGGCTGACTCATCCTGCGGAAGCGAATCCGGGGACCCCCCTCAGGTAGTATGGGGGCTTACATGGGGGAGCAAAACTCATCTGTCAGGCAGCGAGCTCATGTGAAGGAGCTCAAAGGCCTGGCCAGGCAGCATCAGATAGGGTTGAGGAAGAGAGCCCTGATGGACTTAATGGTGCGGATGGGAGAACACTGCCCATTCTGCCCAGAAGCAGGCACGATGGATCCAGAGGTATGGGAGAGATTAGGAAGGTGTCTGAAGGAGGAACCCCAAGCCCCGCCTAAAATCATAGGGGCTTGGAGCAAGTGTCAGCAGGTAATTGCAGCCGTGAGTCTAGCCCGGGTAGAGACCAAGTAACCCCCAGAACCATTTACCCCAGTGCGTCTCTACCTGACCATCAAATTCCAGCATGGGGGCTTGGAGGACTTAGGAAGCACAGGCGCTTCCAGGGCTGTCAGGAGTCCTTCCCAACAGATGATAGAGGCAGAATTATGCCAGGGGGAATTGTTGGCAGCAGAACTGGCCGAAATTCAGTTCTTGTGTCCAGTCTACCTAGAGGCAGATGCACCTTCGGGCAAACAGACCACTGTCTACATGCCCATCCCATACAGGCTGCTTGCGGAGATCTGCAAAGCCATTACAAACACAGGGCTCCAAAGCAGATTCACTAGGGAACTCAGGAAGAGAGCAGAAACAGGAGGGGCAGCAGGAGTTGGGTAGGCACCTCCAGAAGCCAAGTCTAAAAGTTTAGATCAAGTAGGAAGGTAACTGAACTGGGGAAAAAACTAACTTCTAAGCAAAAAGCCCAGAGTGGTTGTAAAAGCCACCTGAGAACAGCCTTAAAAATCTAGCAGTGAGGAACCATGTCCTCATGAGTAAAGCAAAGCATTGCAGACCTAGGGAGGGGGAATATCCCTAGGAAGGAATGTGGGTATCTAAGGAATTAATGTGTGATGTGTGAATGAAAGGTGCACCAATGTGACTGCAGAACTATTGAGAGTTGTTATGTGTTTGCATGGTTGTGTTTTAATGTTGCAACATTAAAAGTGAGATGTCAGGAATTGTGTTCTAAAAGTCATAAGAAAGATGACAGTTAACTCTGTTCATGGGTTGGATACATTGTTTTTAATGGGAGGAAGAAAATAGCCCCAGCCCTGATTCATTCAAGCAGCGGGCTAAAGAAAGTATGAGAAAGAGCGGTGGGCAAAAACTCCTTTGTTTCCTGTCTGCCTGCCTAATAGCCTAAGTACCAGAGATGAAAGAGGAAGAAGGAGGGGGTAAATTCTAGCTGACAAAGACAAAAAGACTGGCAAACTTCTTTAGGGGAAGTTTATAGGCTGTACATTTGTGTTAGCTGAACAAGGTGGCTAAAACGTTCCATGTTAGTCTCAATGGAAAATGCTGCATTGAAATGGTGAAAAGGGGGCAAAAGTGACCTCCCTTTCAATCAACCAAGCCTGCTTTTAAATGTGCAAGGGAGGCTTTTTCTGGTTGCTGATCTCTTCACAGAATCAAGCCTCAACTTCCACATTCTTAAGCCTGCTTAGCAGTTAGTGCTGTTACAAAGCAGACAGCTAATTGGGGAGAGAAGAATAGGGAAGAAGTTGATTCATTTACATTAAAGAGACTTTCGCTGGAAGAGACAATTCTTACGGCCTCGCGAACCTGAAAAATTGTTTCTGAGTTTCTCACCCGGCAAGAGTGCTCTAAAAAAGGGGAAGAAAAAAAAATCCTGTTCATCTTCACATTCCAGAATTACTATGCGCATAGGTTCTGATACATGCTGCTTGTAAGAACGGCAGTAGAGAAAAATGGGGCCCCTATTTACAAATGACACGTCTCATAACTGGTTAAAAAAATAGGTAATGAATAGTAAGTCCTGTCTAGTCTTGTCTAAATGTTTTAAGAATATAGTAAAGTCAGATTGCCTGAAATTGAGGTTCTGAGCATGTAAAATTACAGGTTCAGGTTTTGCATTAGGTATGACACTGGCACTTGAGTTAAATAGAATCTTGATCAAGGTAAAATGTCACTAATCCATTACGTTATGAACAAGCCTAACGTCTTGGATTTATTCCCACAGCTTCTGCTAGAACTATGCCTAACCCCTTTACATTACATAAATAACGCTTCGATTTTTTGCAAACTTCTCCCCTAGCGCCACATTTCAAAGGCGATTTGCTTTTCTGCAGTCAGAACATGCCTGGAACTAAGTTCCAGCCGTTTTGTGAATTGCATAGTGTTTTTCCACAGCCTCCTTAGTTAATTAACTCTTCATTGACAGAATTGCTATATCTTTCCACAGGAACTCAAGGGAGCATTACATTCTCATTAACTGATATGACCTGTATGGGCCTTGTTTGCGATGAGCTTAAGTTAACCTCTGACTTTTTCATTTGCTGCATGCTCTTTGTCATTAGAGTAACACTGTATGTAATTTTTAGCTCGTTTCTTCATTTTGATGTTTTTCTACCACAGCATTGAGCATTAAGACTGTCTTTTGGCTTGTTTGTCCTTTTATTCTAATTGCTGATTTTTTCAACATCCACCGCTTTCCCTTGAGACATGCAGGATTTCACTATAATCCCTTCTTTCTTGATCTAACATTTTTGCTTTCTGGCAGACCTTTCTAGCAGGACCAAAACCAGATGAGGTTCTGATTATGCCATTCTAGTAATAACCTTGAATCAGGAAGTTCTGCATCTAAATGGCACTTTTTACAATTCCAGGTCAAGCAACCTACACTGTCTTTTCTTTTAGTTAAAAGAAGGGGGGAGGAGGGCGTCCTCGGATTCTCAGCTAAGGCAATATTTACCTATAATTACAAAAACTAACTCTCTTAGACTTCTTCTCTCAGGATTTCCAAGGCTGCTTCGGCAGCCAGCTTTTATCTCCTCTGCAGGTCCATTTCTGGAGGCCAGCCAGACCAGGCTCAGATGCCAGAACCAGGCCCCAATCCTAGAAGTCCAGGAGATGTTAGATGCCAGCATCGGTCCCAGCCAAAACGCAGCAAGCGCAGACCAGTCAAGATGACACCAGCCACCCATTTTTTGATGATTTTGGCATGCTTTTACCCCAAGGGGGGGGGATTTGGGACACACACACACATGGACACCACACACACATACACACAAGCTATGCAGACCAGGACTCAATGTTACACACCAATTAGGACTTCAAAGTACATCATGCTCAGTTAAACACACAACCTTGTTTTGCCTTTATGCCAACTTGGGCTGCCACAAATACAGACTCTTCAAGTTACCAATGGAGAGATTGGGTCATACAATAAAATCCACATCAAGGGACAATTTATGGTTTCACCACATGTAACCCTACTTCAAGGATCAGCGTCAGAAGAAGCAGCTAAATGTTTTTGTATAGGTTTCATTATTTGCTATTGCTTATATTGTCTTTTCATATCTTTGAATTCTTTGCCTTCATACAATGCTCAAGGTGGGATTTTCAAGGGACATATGAACTAGATTGTGAATTTTGCACACACCCTTTTGCATATTACCCTCACATCTGCCACCCCAATGCTACCCATTGCTAGGGGGTCATGTCTTCACCCATGGGTGGGAGAAAGGAATCAAAGTGGGCCACCCCTACACACACTTGTAAAGGTTGATCATCCCACAGCCAAAGAAATCCCTGACTATTGTAATCCTTTAATTACTTTGGGTTTGCTTATGTCTGCGCCAATCACACCTCCCTATGTGTGAGGAAATGTTTGCATAATTGCCAGAGAGGCTTTTTGCAGGATAAATTAAGGATTACCTTAGAAAAACCATTTCTATCACTGGGGGAAAAAGTTAGCTCCTCTGAGCAGGATCAGAGGCACTTGAATGTACTCACGCAGCACAGGACTGCTTAGCAAGCAGAGTATGTCTCCATAGCCACCAGCATAATTGGGGTACTGGGCTTGACAGCCGGCAACGCGCGCAGAATCAGCCTACTGGTGTGTGCACTAGCCAAAGCCATCAACCACACTTCATCAGCCATTGCCATGCTAAACCAAGAGCAGACTGAACTGAGACATGCAGTTTTAGACACCTGTGCAGCAATTGACTATTTGCTGCTTCTACACCATTTGGGCTGTGAATCTGTCTGGGACATGTGCTGTCTCAACCTCACAGACAATTCTCGCAAGGTCCGGGACCAGATAACCAAACTGGACACCCCAGTCAAAGAGGACAGAATTGGGCTAGCTCTGTAGTCATGGATCCCCTGGAGGTGGGTGCAAACAGCGCTCCATACCATAACCATCATCATAGTAGTGGGGGTCATGCTCTGCTGCTTTGCGCAGTACATTCCATCACTCTTGTCAATGTGTACCTCATGGCAGAGACCCCGAGAGATAGTCACGCCCAAACAAATCATTCCCTACATCTATCGTGCCCTCAGCCAGGCTGACTTAAATAATAAAAGAAGGGGAAATGTGGGTTGCCCGCGGGAATAATTGGCAATTAAACCTCTCCTCAGGGTTTTGCTCGGTGTCAACAGATCCGGGGATCAACCGAGCTCTGTGGGATAGAAAATTGGGAAGATAAAGCAGGCTAGTTAGAGATGAATCATAACTGAGGCTGGGAGCAAATAGAGTAAGGCAAACAAGCCAGGGCAGACAGAGGACAAGTTAGAGACCCGGAGTCAATACACATAGACCCCAAGATTAGGGCAGAAACAATGGGTTTCACCAGCCCAAGGCAATTAACTGCGGGCTATCCATTAACCACAGGGCAATGTCCAAGAACTGACATTGTAGCTGACCACCGGAAAATGCCACGTATGCAAGCCTTCTGTATAGGGGTGGCATGATTGCCCTAGGCATGTGTCACAACCCCAAGGCAGGGTAATAAATATGTACCCCCAACTCTGGTCGGGGCTGGACTTCACCGCATGGCTGCCTCCATGTGTCTTCCTTGCGGCCAGCCATTCCTACACTTTCATATGCAAGGCTTTTCAGCCTTATTGTGTCCACGCTTACAAAGATGTTCACCCCATGTTCTTCTCTGGGACATACAGCCAGGTAAATGTATATTTTATCTTTCAAGTAGCTCTTACTTCCATATGATTGTGCCAATGAAGCCTAGATCAGTGGTTCCCAACCTTGGCACCCCATATGTTTTTGGACTACAGCCCCCAGAAATCTTGGCCAGCACAGCCAAAGGTAAAGGCTTCTGGGAGCTGTACTGAAAAGAACATCTGGGGCTCTGCGGTTGGGGACCACTGGCATAGATTGATTACTGGCATCATATATGCCTTATTTCCCATGTGGAGCACAACAAGGATAATCATAGGACAAGAAAATAAGCCTGTGATGAAGGACTGAAAATAACCAGGCCTGCTTTGAGAAATGATTAAGGGGAGATATGGCAGCATTTTTTAAATACTTGAAAGGTTATCATACAGAGGAGGAGCAAGATTTCTCCCCAATTATTGCAGAGTGCAGGACACATAATAATGTACTCACATTACATGAAGCTAGAGTTTGGTTGAATATCATGAGAAACTTCCTGTTAGAACAGTATGACAATAAAACCAATTTCCTTGAGGAGGTGGTGAGCACTCCAACACTTGAGGCATTCAAGAGAAAATTAGACAGCCATCAGTCTGATATACGTTGGTGTGGCCCCTTTCCAACTCGATTATATGATTCTATAGGCAAACTAGCAAGGGTTGCCCGGCGTTGCCGGGCTTTTTTGGGGTTTTTGTTTTTTAAAAAATATGAGAAATTGTGTTGGATGTTTTTTGTTGTATGTGTATTTAAATTAGTTATGTTATTTTTAAAATGTATTGTTTTTTATACGTAGGTAGTGTTTTAAACTGTTATTAAAAAATTTGGATTTTAAAAAGAGATAAGGTTGATATATTTTTCCCCCCAATAATTGCATTTTTAAAAATAATGTGTTCCTATGTGGTTTTTGGTGATAGGTGTACTTTGGATAAGTTTTTTTAAAAAATGTGTAAGCGTATATTTTTTGTAGATTGTTGGAGATCAATTTGAATTCATTGAGTGTAATATTTCCTGTGGCCACTTGGTGGTGCTGTTGCATAATGTTTTAATGTTGATTTTGTCCTGGCCTGTGTATTCTTCCTGTTCTTTTCTCATTTCAATTCTGATTCTCGGTGAGGCTGCACGTGTCTTGGTAAGTTGTGATCTCTGTTTTGTTAGGGGTGGTTTTGTTGTGATTTGTGGGGGGTGGGGGTTGTGTTTGTCCTTGTTTTTTTTGGATTGTTTGTGGAAGATTTTCCTTGTAATTTTTATGTTTAGTATTGTTTTTGAATGTTGTTGTTTGTGTTTTTGGTGTGGGTATTTCTGTGGGCCGGCCTCGTTGGCTGGGTGGCCCATTGAAATACCATGTGGTGTTAGGCTGGGGTTTTTTTTCGCAGGCCGGACTCGTTGGATTATCTACGCTGCCGGCCCGTGGTGGGGATGGGGGCATGGCCATTGGGGTTTAGGAAGGGTGGGCTAGGTGGTGGGGAGGGGAGCTGTAGTGTGTTATGGTGCTTTGTTTTTGTGGAGTCGTGCTTTGTTTTTGTGGAATCGTGAAAGTAGATCGTTTTTCCCCTTTAATATCAGTGGGTGGGGGCTGCGATCCCCCTCCCCGCTGGCTCCCCTAGTTTTGGGTGTTTTTTTGGGATAAAAGGTGTATATTGGCCCTACACTTCTGGACACAGAGGAACAGGCAGAGAGGATCGATCCCCCACCCCCCTCCTTAAAACAACTCTGGTTTTAAAGAGAAGAAAAGACAGAGTTTTTTTAAGGAGGGGTGGTGGGTGATCGATCCTCTCTGCCTCATCTTTTGTTTCCACATGGGTTGGGGCAATATAGTCCTTTTATCCCCACAAACCTCCCAACAGTAGGGTAGGCAGCGGAGAGGGGGATCGCCACCCCCTCCCACTGATGTTAAAGGGGAAACTCCATTCGGGAGCCTCAGGCGCCGCGGGTGAGTAAAAGAAAGCCGGCTGCTGTTTGTTTGCCTGTGAGCTGTTTTTCTTTTTAACTTTCCGGGCGCCGTTTTCCTCATCGTTCTGCGTGGGCGCGCAGGACGCTGGGGCTTGTAGTTATGGGTTGGTGCTTTGTGTTTTTGCTGGGTTTTTAAAAAATGCGTTTCTTTCGATTGGCTGCGGTGCGTGTCCGAATGCTGCGCCGTGCGAGAGCCTCTCAGCGTGATTGGCTCTGGCGCGGCGCAGCGCAAGGAATGTTGGGAAGTGAAGTTCTTTCCCTTTCTTGCCGTTTGTGGGGCTGAGGCCCCCGTGCCGGATTTTTAAATCCTTCGTTGACCTGCGTAGGCAAATCGGCCGTGCGCACGAAGGGTGGGTGCGGGTCAGTAGGGCGACGCATAGCAACCTATAGCCAGTTCCAATGGTGAACACTTGGTTTTATAGGTTAAGATGTACACATAGCAAGGTCCATTTTCATGCTGTAATACTACTGAAATAATGTGTACTATGACCACATGTCTTCTGTTGGCAAGGATAGATTTTGTATGAAGGGCTGATTTTGAAGGTGTCCCGTACTTGAAGGACTGATCAGTCTGTTGTGTCCTAAAGCCTGTGCCTTTAAACAATGTACCTATCCATGTGTATCCAATGTAACCTTTTCTATGTGTAACATTGTAACCTCCAGCTGCATCACTGTAACCTTAATAGGACGCGAGCTAGTGGCCACTAGATGGCAATAGCGAGCGTCCAAGCTCATTGGTCCAAGACTCACCTAGAACAACAGCGCGGGAAGATTCCCGCCACTACCTTCACCTGGACAAGAAGGGCGTGACCTGCAATGACGTCACGCAGCCTGTAGCCAATAGGCTATCAAGGAGCCACATTCAAATGTATAGCCACTGTATATATTGAGCTGTTTGTCCGCCATTACCTCATGTTCCCTCTGACCAGCATGTTATAAAGTTGTGTAAGCCAGCTCTTCGGCTGTCCTGGTGTCTTTGGTCCCATACACTAAATTGGCGACGAAGGTGGGATCATGGCTGCCCACGGGACCAAGACATACGCCGGTTTTGACATCAAGAAACCGCAAGATTGGGAACTCTTCGAAATGGTCTTCCAAGGTGCGCTGGTGGAGTTCGTGGTGACGGACGAGGCGAAGAAGAGAGCCATCCTCACCAGAATGCTCGGGCATGACGGCAAGAGGGTATTGATTGACCTCATCGCACCCAAAAAGGCAGATGAATTCAAGGCAAAGGAGCTCCTGAAGGTGCTGCGAGACCATTTCCGGCCCTCGGTAGTGATGTTTCCCGCTCGGAGCGCGTTTTGGAGGCGAGTCCAAGCGCCTGATGAGTCGGTCGCCGCTTTCGTAGCGGCCCTGCGCCTGGCTGCCGGCCCGTGCAAATGGGAGAATTTGGAAGTCACCCTCAGGGACTGCGTGCTATGCGGCCTGAAGGACGCCGAGATTCAGCGCACGCTAATGAATCAGGAGCCGCCCCCCACGTTGCAGGAGGTCCTGAAAGCGGCACAGGCCGCGGAAGCCACAAAGGCAGGGGTGCAAGACCTCCAGGACTGGCGGCCGAAGGCCGACAAAGCAGAGAGTTCGGTGCACGCAGCCCGGCGAATTTCGAAATCGTCCGCCGAAAGCAGCGACGACGAGGACGTCCGGAGTCTCCGAAAGGAGGGCCGGCGTTGCGACGGCTGCGGGGCGGCTCACGACCGTGCCAGGTGCCCATTTAGAAAGGCCGAGTGCCACAACTGCGGGCGACGCGGGCACATAGCCAAAGTCTGCAGACAACGGCGCAAGGACCGGAGGAGCTCGCCCGACCGCCCAGCGAGGGACCGGAGGAGCTCGCCCGACCGCCCAACGAGGCCAGACCGCTCGACGAGACTAAAGGATGGTGCCCGGCCCACGAGAAAGCAGGACGGCGTGGGCCACATCTCCGACGACAGCGACGACGACGCCCCGGTTTTCAGCGTGTCCATGGGACACCCCCGTTACTTTGTTGAGGTACTGGTGCAAGGGGCCCCTGTTAGGATGGAGATTGACTCTGGCTCCTCTTACTCCATTATTTCCCAGAGGGAGTTTTTGAGAATTGCTCCCCGCGTACGGCCCAAGCTCAAAGCGTTGAGGTCCACGCTTCGGGACGTGCAAGGGAACAGTATCCCGGTGTTGGGGGTTGGGAATTTCCAGGTTCAGTACAAGCGGCACGCCGCGGAACTCCCCCTAGTCGTTCTTAAGGGAGGTAATTGCAGCCTCCTCGGGACTCAATGGTTTCAGCCCCTGGGTCTGTTCATTGGGGGGGTGCACGCCGTTGGGTCTGACCCGATACAGGAGGTGTGCGACGCGCACCCCAAAGTCTTCAAGAAGGGACTTGGGAAAATCAATGGACCCCCAGTAAAGTTCGACCTGGACCCGGAGGTCCGCCCAATCAGACTTAAACCGCGCAGGGTGCCTTTTGCTCTCAAGGACAAAATAGAGGCGGAACTGGACAAATTAGTGGGCCAGGGGATTCTTGTTCCTGTTGATTCCGCGGAGTGGGAAACTCCAATTGTCACAGCATTGAAGGCCAATGGGGAGGTTCGCATTTGCGCCGATTATAAGTGCACCATTAATAAGGCAATCCGCCCTAATGCGTACCTGGTGCCGGTGGTCAGCCATTTGCTAGCCAGGTTACATGGGGGAAAGTGTTTCGCTAAGCTCGACCTGGCACAGGCCTATCAGCAACTCATGGTAACCACTGCCGCAGCTGCTGCACAGACCATAATCACGCATAAGGGGGCGTTCCAGGTGACGCGCCTCCAATTCGGCGTGAACTCGGCGCCTGGAATTTTCCAGTCGCTCGTGGAACGCCTCCTCAAAGGGCTGGACGGCGTTTTACCATATTTTGATGACGTATTGATAACGGGGGTGAGTGAGGTTGAGTTGGCTAAAAGGCTAAACAAGGTCCTGGTGGCGTTCGAACGGGCGGGGTTGAGGTTGCGAAAGGACAAATGCGTCTTTTTCGCGAAGGAGGTTGAGTTCTTAGGGTTCCGAGTAACACCCGAGGGGATCAAACCGTCCAAATCCAAGGTGGCCGCCATCAAGAAAGCCCCTCGCCCCACATCCAAGCCCGAGTTGCAGTCGTTCCTAGGGCTCTTAAATTTCTACCACTCCTTCCTTCCACGGAAGGCTGCGGTGGCTGAGCCGCTTCACAAGTTGCTCAAGAAAGATGCGGCATGGATGTGGGGCGATGACCAGGAGAGGGCATTCACGGAACTGAAACAACTCCTGGCGTCTGACGCCATTCTGACCCATTTCGACCCCAAACGGCCGGTGGTACTGGTCTGTGATGCATCCCCGGTGGGGGTGGGGGCAGTGTTATGCCACGTGTTGGAAAACGGGAGGGAGGCCCCAATAGCGTTTTACTCCAGGTCCCTGTCCCAAGCGGAGAGAAACTACGCCCAGACAGACAGGGAGGCGCTGGCGATAGTTGCGGGGACCAAAAAATTTCACGATTTTCTGTATGGCCGCCCCTTCACCATCGTGACTGACCACAAGCCCCTACTAGGCATTTTTACCGCAGACAAGCCCACGCCACAGATCCTGTCCCCGAGAATGCTTAGGTGGGCCATTTTTCTCAATGCCTACCAGCACGCGTTGGTGTACTGGCCCGGGAAAGAGATCAGCCATGCGGACACTCTGTCGAGGTCCCCCCTCCCCCTGATGCCCAGCCAAGTGAGCAAGGGGGAGCGAGACCATCAGGTTCTCATGATAGAGGTACTGGATTCGCCCCCCGTAGTGCCCGCCGACATTGCCACAGCGACAAGGAAGGACAAGACGTTGGCGGCGGTTTGCTCCTGGGTACAGAAGGGGTGGCCGGCGTCTTCCCCAGCAGTGGAATTCGCCCCATTTTTTAGGAAGAAGCTGGAACTGTCCCTAGAGAGGGAGTGCCTCTTGTGGGGGCAGCGGGTGGTGGTCCCCACATCCCTTTGACTGCGGGTGCTTAAACTGCTGCACGTCAGCCACCCCGGAATTGTGCGCTCCAAAGCGCTGGCCCGAAGTTACTTCTGGTGGCCCCAGTTAGACGCCGACATCGAGCACATGGTCGGCACTTGCGAGAGCTGCCAATGCTCCAGACCGGAGGAGGCCCGCCTTCCCCATAGGGAATGGGACGCGGCTAGGGGGCCGTGGTCCCGGGTGCACATAGATTTCGCGGGCCCGTTCCGAGGAACCCTGTTTCTCCTCATGGTGGACGCTTTCTCCAAGTGGTTGGAGGTCGTCCCAGTCACGAGCACCTCCTCGGCCGTGACAATTAAGCATTTGCGGAGAATTTTTTCCACGTTCGGCATACCCGACACTCTAATTAGCGATAACGCTAGTTGCTTCACGTCCGCTGAGTTCAGGGCGTTCACAGAGATCAACGCCATCCGGCATATCACCCCCGCCCCTTTCCATCCGGCCACCAATGGCCAAGTGGAGCGCCTCGTACGCACCACGAATGACGCGCTGCGGCGCATGGGCCCCGGGGACCTCAACCTGCAAGTGTGTCAGTTTCTGCTAGGGTACAGGGTGACCCCGTTAGCGTCAGGCTACTCCCCTGCGGAGCTTTTAATGCGCAGGAAGCTGACCACCATACTCACTAGACTAGATCCCATGAGAGTTGAGGACAAGGGGAGGAACATAGGGTTAGAAGCCACCAAGAGTTTCGGCGTGGGTGCCCCGGTACATTGCAGGAACTACGCCAGCGCGGGGCCAGCCTGGGTGCCGGGGGTGGTCGTGGAACAAACCGGTCCCATCTCGTACAGCGTGGAGACCAACACAGGTCTACTTTGGCGGCGGCACGCGGATCAGCTCCGGAGCCGGGTCCCAGGAAATCAGGGCGCCGGAAAAACGGATACAAATTCAGCGTTAGGGTTCTCCCCCACCCGTTTAGCCCAAGGGGGAGGGGAGGGGGGTCCAGAGTCCCCACCAAGGGGGGAGGAGAAGGAATTTGTCCTCGTAGATATCCCGCGGGATCCCCCAACAGAGTTTGATTTTGATTTTCAGAACCGGGGTGTTTTTCGGAGTGGTCCCCCACCCATCCAAGCGAGAAGAGGGGTTTTACGTTAGCCCCTGGTGCCCCCGGTTCAACCACAATGGAATCTACCCTTTCCCCTAAAGCTGCAAAACCGCAGCAAGCCTCTAACAAGTCTCCCTCTCCCATTACAGGACAAGGGTCCAGGGAACAAGGAAGCGGGAGCGGCCCCCGGGTGGGCCAACCCACATCGCGGCCCAAACAATGTGCCTGTGCCTTTAAACAATGTACCTATCCATGTGTATCCAATGTAACCTTTTCTATGTGTAACATTGTAACCTCCAGCTGCATCACTGTAACCTTAATAGGACGCGAGCTAGTGGCCACTAGATGGCAATAGCGAGCGTCCAAGCTCATTGGTCCAAGACTCACCTAGAACAACAGCGCGGGAAGATTCCCGCCACTACCTTCACCTGGACAAGAAGGGCGTGACCTGCAATGACGTCACGCAGCCTGTAGCCAATAGGCTATCAAGGAGCCACATTCAAATGTATAGCCACTGTATATATTGAGCTGTTTGTCCGCCATTACCTCATGTTCCCTCTGACCAGCATGTAATAAAGTTGTGTAAGCCAGCTCTTCGGCTGTCCTGGTGTCTTTGGTCCCATACACTAAACAGTCCAAGTCCGATTTGAAGTTCATGAAGAGGAGGGAGAGAGATCAGGAACCCTGAAGTTGCTCATGTCCAATGAGCACCAGAACAGCAGAATTAGCAGGTATATAAGTTATTTGTTTGCTCTCTGCCCCACCCCCACTTAAGTGAGATACAATTTATTTCTGTTTAAATCGCAAATGTAAATCCTAATTTTGCATTTGTGCATAAAAATTAGCACGTGCAGTTTTATACACATCATTGTCTTCTTTTGCCCTCCTTTTTGGCAACCCAAATTGTCCACTTTTCTGATATGTAAGTGGCCACTGTAAGCATCTGAGGTTCTCCTAGAACACAACCGTTACCCTACCAGCTATTATTAGGACTGGTTAGCTGGATGGATAGCTCAGTTGTTTAGGTACCTGACTGTGGAGCCAGAGGTTGGGAGTTTGATTCCCCACTGTGCCTCCCTCCCGGGAGAAGTGCCTAGTCTGTCTAGTCATGAGCAAAGCTGCACAGTCCCAGGGCACCCCAAGAAGAAGGGAAATGGTGAACCACTTCTGTTTACTCTCTACCTAGAAACCCCTGAAAAGGGTTGCCATAAGTCAGGATTGATTTGAAGGCATGTAATTATTATTATTTTTATTATGAGGACTGAAAATATACTCGACTATGCTATGTAACCTACTTCATATGATATGCTGGAGCCATTATTTCTCCTCATCCATATGCTTCATAAGAGGCATGACATATCCCACTGTAAGGTATGTGCAATGGAAGGTTTTCACTAATCAAGCCTAAATTTGGAAAAGTTTAATGAGGATATGATGTGTTTCCACTATTATAAACCCCAGTTAAGATCTTTGCAAAGGCATCTCATCTGCTTGCGCATATAATTTAAAGAAAACATAAAGTGGCTTAAAAAGAGTCTTTTTTGAACTAAAGCTCCCAGAATCCCCCCAGCATGCAGGGCTTGTAGCCATGTTGCCCCCTCTGGTCCCCTGCCCCCTATACCCTTAACAGCTAGCTGCACAACAGGCAGAAATCCAGCAATTCACATTTCCAATCCAGGCTGGGGAAGGGGAAGGAAAGAAAGTGAACTTTGTAGCTATTGTAAGCATTGGGTTTGTCAAGACCAGGAGTTCTCAACGTTTTTAAGCTAGGGGCCAAGTCATGCACCCTGAGACAGCTTTGGGAGCCAGATGGCCATTTTGCCCTACCTCCACCACATGGCACTTCCTGGTGTGATGGAGGTGGGCCACATGAAATGGTGCTGAGGGCCGCATCCCGTGGGCCGCAGGTTGAGAATCCCTGGTCAAGACAAAAGGTGCAACCCTATGATGGTTCTTGCATGCTCTTCTTTGGCACTGATCTTGAGCCTTTAATGCATACATGGTAGGCAGAAGTTCAAAGGGCATGTCTACTATTTCTACCTGTTGACTTGCTGTGCCTTTCTTAAAGACATAGAGCCTTTGATAAAAAGGCTGAACGAAAATTGTGTGTGTGTGAAATATTGAAGGGGAAAGTGTATTTCCTTCTTTCTTCAACCTTACTCCCAGAGGTTCCCAGAAGCTAGTTATGATTCCCCGCCCCCCTTCTTCTTCTTCAGGTGCCATATCAATTCTGGATATTGGCTATCATCATGGCAATAGTCTTCCTGTTCTTAACTCCTTGGAACAGTTTTTCCACACCATTCTCTCAGTTTAGTGTTTTTCCCGGGAGACATAGAAGGAGTCGCAGTAAGGACTAACACAGGTTTATTGGTTGATGATCAGAACGAACAAGTGGTAATGGCGGAGATACCTCACATTATATACAGTGGTACAATACATTTGAATCTTGCTGCACGGTAGCTCATTGGTTGCTACCGGCGTGACGTCGACCGGGTCACGCCCATCTTCAGTGGTGGATCGGTAGTAGTTTGTTGTTGCGGGGAGTTCCCGCGGCTGCAGGTGATTTGAGGAATGAGAACCATGTGAGTTGAACACTCGCAGCTGCCCTCTATGGGCAGCTTGCTCGCGTTCCTTTAACAGCTGGGTTACATTGTGATTGTGGCCAGGTTACATTCATACATTTCTTAAAGCAACATTGTACATACATATAAAGCAACATTGTACATACACAACATCCCTCCCCCCTAGGATGGGACGAAGTCCCTCAACCATTGTGGCTTGCCGCACGTGTGCCTGGGGTGAGCGGCCACTTGACTTAACACAGGGGAGCCTGGCTCTGCGGAGTCCTGTCCTGCAACGGAAAGGGGGGACTCATTAGTGGCTCGGTGTGGGCTCTGCGACCCCCTTGTATTGGGGGATGGGAATGGAATGAACAGTTGGGAAGTGAACTCTTGCCTGCCGTTTGAGGAGCTAGGCCCCCCCCAGTACGAATCTCAGGACCGACGAAAAGACCCTCGTGCCCTCGCCCCCCCCCCGATGCCGGCCTGGGAGTTCTAGGGACTGTGGCGGTCGGACTCTCCCCCGTTGCCTGCCTTGGGGGTGTGGGTCTCCGGGGAGCTGGAGCTATGGTATATTCTAACACAAAAGGACTGGGGGGGACTGGAGGTACCAGGGGCTGAACTGAAACCCCTCTTCTTGCTAGGACGGGTGGGGGACCACTCCGCTACACCCCCCTGGTACGGCAACTCAATCATAATCATAATCAAACTGATCCCTCTCTTTCAAAGTATCCTCCTCTGTGGTTGGGAACCCAGGATACGCATTTGTATCTGCGGGTTCCGCCGTGTCTTCCCCTTGGGTAATGCGGGTGGGGGAGGACCCTAACACTGATTCCCCCTCACTGGTGACTCGCCTTCTGAGTTGGTCGGCGTGCCTTCTCCAGAGTAGACCCGAGCTGGTCTCGACCCTGTAGGATACGGCCCCGTTTGTTCAATGATTGTCCCTGGAACCCACGCTGGCCCTGACGCCGTGTAGTTCCTGCAGTGGACCGGGTCCCCTACCGAGAAACTTTTGGAGCTTTCTCCCCCTATGTTTATATTTCTCCCTTCATCCTCCACCCTAGACGGATCCATCCGGTCAAAGAGCGTTACCGGGCGCCTCCTCATGAGGAGTTTGGCTGGGGAAAATCCTGAAGCTAGGGGGGTTGTCCTATAGCAGATGAGGAACTGACACAGGTGGAGGTTTAACTCACCGGGACCGATGCGCCGCAGTGCGTCTTTCGTAGTATGCACTTGGCGCTCTACCTGACCGTTTGTGGCGGGGTGAAAAGGGGCAGCGGTAATGTGCCTGATGGCGTTTCGCTCAATGAACGTCTTGAACTCTGCAGACGTGAAGGTACTGGCGTTGTCACTAACAAGGACGTCTGGCAGGCCGAAACAGGCAAAAAGCTTGCGCAACTGTTTGATGGTTGCCGCAGAGGAGGTGCTGTTCATGGGGATTACCTCCAACCACTTGGAGTAGGAGTCGACTACCAGCAGAAACATGGCCCCGCGGAAAGGGCCAGCGAAGTCAACATGAATCCGGGACCATGGCCCGCGGGCCGTATCCCATTCCCTATGGGGCAACCGGGACTCCTCGGGCCGAGAGCTCTGGCAGCTCTCACACGTGCCCACTAAATGCTCTATGTCCCCATCTATCTGGGGCCACCAAAAGAAACTCCTGGCCAGAGCCTTAGAGTGCACGATCCCGGGGTGACTGGTGTGCAGTAGTTTCAGCACCTTGGCCCTTAGCTTCTCTGGGATAACTACCCGTTGGCCCCAGAGTAAGCAGCCCCTTTCCAGCGACAGCTCTACCCTGCGCCTAAAAAATGGCCTGAACTTTTCATCGGGGGGAGTAGTGGGCCAGCCTTTCCTAACCCAGGAGCTAACTTGGGCCAGCATCTTGTCGGCCGCCGTGGCCTTGGCGAGGTTGGCCGGGACAATGGGGGGTGAGTCAAGGGACTTGATCAGCAGGACTTGGTGGTCCTGCTCTACCTCGCAAGTGGGGTCCCCTAGACTAGGGAGGGGAGACCGGGACAGTGCATCCGCATGGGAGATCTCCTTCCCTGGGCGGTAGACCAGCTCATACTGGTAGGCGTTTAGGAAAATGGCCCATCGCAACATTCTGGGGGATAGGATTTGTGGGGTGGGTTTACCAGTAGTGAAGATCCCCAGAAGTGGCTTGTGATCAGTCACTACCGTAAACTTGCGGCCGTATAGGAAATCATGGAACTTCTTCGTTCCCGCGATTATGGCCAGGGCCTCCCTATCTGTTTGCGCGTAATTGCGCTCGGCTTTCGAGAGGGGCCTTGAGTAGTACGCCACCGGGGCTTCCCTCCCCCTCTCCAACACGTGGCACAGGACCGCCCCCACCCCCACTGGGGACGCATCACAAACTAAGACCACTGGCTTTTTGGGGTCGAAATGGGTCAGGACAGCGTCCGAGGACAGGAGTGACTTGAGCTCCTTGAACGCTCTCTCCTGCCTGTCCCCCCACCGCCAAACCACGTCCTTTTTAAGCAGCGCGTGCAGTGGCTCCGCGACCGATGCCTTCCGAGGCAGGAAGGTATGATAGAAATTTAGGAGCCCTAGGAATGACTGTAGCTCCGGTTTCGCGGTGGGGCGAGGGGCGTTTTTTACGGCTGCAACCTTTGACTCAGAGGGTTTGATCCCGTCCGGGGTTACCTTAAAACCTAGAAACTCGACCTCCCTCGCAAAGAATACACATTTGTCCCTCCTCAGTCGAAGACCTGCCCTCTCGAACACTGAAAGGACCCCATCTAGCCTCTTTGCTAACTCTAATTCGCTCCCCACCGTTATCAACACGTCGTCGAAGTATGGGAGGACGCCTGGAAGCCCCTTTAAAAGGCGTTCCACGAGGGACTGGAAAATTCCGGGGGCCGAATTCACGCCAAACTGAAGGCGCGTTACCTTAAACGCCCCCTTGTGCGTCACTATCGTTTGCGCGGCGGCAGCAGCCGGGGTTACAGAGAGCTGCTGATATGCCTGGGCCAGGTCTAATTTTGCAAAGCACTTCCCCCCATGTAACGTGGCCAGCAAGTGGCTGACCACGGGCACCGGATATGCATTTGGCCAAATGGCCTTGTTGATGGTACATTTATAGTCCGCACAAATCCTGACCTCCCCGTTTGCCTTAAGGGCTGTAACAATCGGCGTTTCCCACTCCGCCGAGTCAACTGGAACCAAAATCCCCTGCCCCACCAATTTGTCCAGTTCCGCCTCGATCTTGTCCTTGAGTGCGAAGGGCACTCTCCTCGGTTTGAGGCGGATGGGCCGGATTTCTGGGTCCAGCTCGAAGGAAACCGGGGGCCCCTTGTATTTCCCGAGCCCCTTCTTGAAAACGTCCGGGTGCACGTTGCACATGTCCCGCGTTGGGTCAGTCTCGATGGCGTTAATGCCGGACAGTTCAATTCCCAGGGGAGCAAACCACTGTATTCCCAAAAGACAGCACCTCCCCCCCTTGAGGACCACTAAGGGCAGTTTCTCGGAGTAGTTCTTGAACTTCACCTTGAAGTTCCCCACCCCCAACATCGGGATTCCATTCCCCTGCACGTCCCGTAGGTGTGACCTCATGGCCCGGAGCTTGGGCCGCTTATCTGGGGGAATACGCATAAACTCCTTTTGGGACAGGATGGAATAAGATGACCCCGAGTCTATCTCCATCCTCACTGGGACCCCTTGCAACAGTACCTCTACAAAAAACCGCCGGTGCTCCAGGCCCACGCGGTTCACGCCTTCCTCACTGTAGCTGGCTGCGACCTTCCTGGTGCCGGCCGCCTTCCGTTGGTGCGTCTGGGGATGGCTGGAACTCCCCTTGTCCTCAACTCGCCCGTGCCTGCATACTCGGGCGATGTGCCCCTTTCGGCCACAGTTGTGACACTCGGCCTTTTGAAACGGGCACCTCGTGCGGTCGTGGGACGCTCCACAACCGTCGCAACGCCGGTCCTGCTGTTCTCGGGTCTGCCGCTTCTCACCACGCTTCTTGATCCTCTGGACGGCGTTGTCCTCACTGGAGTAGGGGTCCGCTGTCGTGGACGACTCCTCGGACGACGTTGGTGTGCCGGCGGGTGGCTTGGGGGCCCGCCAGGCCGCCTTCGCTGGTGTCCGTCGGGCCGCCTGTACTGGTGACTTGGCCCTCTCGGACGCGGCCCCTCGGAACTTGAACAGTCTAACCCCGCTCCTGGCCTCCTCGGCTGCTTGGGCCTCCCGCAGTACCTCGTTGAACGTGAGGCGTTGGTCGCGGGTCATCAGCCTCCTCTGCAGCTCCTCGTCCCTCAAACCACACAACATGTGGTCACGGAGGGCCTGGTCCAGGTCATCCCACTGGCAGTGGACCACCGCAAGCCTGAGGGCCGCCGCGTAGGCGGACACGGACTTGCCCGGTCGCTGGTCTCGCCTGTGGAACGCGACCCGGGCTGGGAAGATCGAGACAGGCGGCTGGAAATGCTCGCCCAACCTCTCCAGGATACGGTCGATGGGTACCTCGTCTACCTTCCGGGGGGCCAGCAGGGTCATCAGGATTCGCAGCGTGGCCGGCCCCACTTGGGCCAGGAAGTGGGAGCGCATTTCCACGTCGTCGTCAACGCCCGCAGCTTCCATCGCGTGCCGGAACTGACACTCGTAGAGCTCCCATTGTTCGGGCTCGCTCACATCGAACTGGTACGCCTTGACCTTGGGATTCGCCATCGATCCCATCCTCGTTGCCAATTAGTGTCTTTCCCGGGAGACATAGAAGGAGTCGCAGTAAGGACTAACACAGGTTTATTGGTTGATGATCAGAACGAACATGTGGTAATGGCGGAGATACCTCACATTATATACAGTGGTACAATACATTTGAATCTTGCTGCACGGTAGCTCATTGGTTGCTACCGGCGTGACGTCGTCCGGGTCACGCCCATGTTCGGTGGTGGATCGGTAGTAGTTTGTTGTTGCGGGGAGTTCCCGCGGCTGCAGGTGATTTGAGGAATGAGAACCATGTGAGTTGAACACTCGCAGCTGCCCTCTATGGGCAGCTTGCTCGCGTTCCTTTAACAGCTGGGTTACATTGTGATTGTGGCCAGGTTACATTCATACATTTCTTAAAGCAACATTGTACATACATATAAAGCAACATTGTACATACACAACACTCAGGTTCTTCAGCCATGAAGTCCGTCTACATCCAGTGCCTCTCTTCCTAGGGATCTTTCCTTGCAGAGCAAGTTGGAGTATTCTATATTTTATGTTATTCCTCATGATACGGCCAAGGCATTGGAGCTATCTTTGCTTAACGGTCTTAAAGAGTTCTTGTTCTTTATCAATTCGGCACAATACTTCTATGTTAGTCACATGGTCAACCCATGATATCCTTAGCAGCCATCTGTAGATCCACATTTGAAAAGCTTTGATTCTCTTTTCAGATGCTTTAGTCAATGTCCAAGCTTTGACTCCATACAGCAACACTGGGACTATGTAACATCTCACTATTCAGATCTTTGTAGCGAGAGTTAGACCTCTACTGCATAACAAATGTCACATTTTTATGAAGGTGGACCTTGCTTTTTCTATCCGTATTTTAATCTCTACCTCAGGATCCCAATTTTCATTTAACATACTCCCCAAATAGACAATTTTATCCACTATTTCAATTTTTCGTGTTCCCCCTACATTGCATAATGTTATTAATAATGCTATAATTGATCTGTTAGAGTTACAAATATTACTGGAACCATTTTGTCCTTTTACAGCCAATGAAAAGAACATGTAAAATGTAAAAGAAATACACAACTTTATAACCAGCAAATGCAAGTTAGCTCCATGGAGCTCTTTTTCAGTCCCTAGTGATTTATTTTTGAAGCCCACCTTCAAACTCTCATTGTTGAAACACAGAAACTTGATGTGCTACCATAGCATGACAATGGTTCTGTGTGCCTTCTTTGTATTGTTGTGTGCTCTCAAGGCACTTTCACCTCACGGCAACACTCTGCATGAATATCTTCCAATATGACATTAATTCAAAGGGGGCACTGTATTTGTAAACTTCTCCCCCCACCCACAAGAGGTCAGAGCCTCACAAGCAACTGAATGGCTTGATTCAACAGATTTTTTTTTACATACATAAGATCAAATGCAAACAAAAAGCTCAAAGAAGGATGTGTCTGACACATCTCCTCCTGACTAGAGTCCTGGCGTTTCTCTCATGGTCAGCTGAAGTGTGTGGCCCAGCATCAGGGTTTAGAGCATTGACATTTATTGAGGCCCCGGTATGATTCATGCTCACTTTTCACATCACTTTCTGGACAAAGCAGAAAGGAACTCATGTTCCAGTGGTGAGGAAGTCAGGAACTGAGTGGACTTTCTGATACCATTAGTCTTCATTTCCTCAGGAAATGGTAGGGACTTGGAAGCAATTAGCTGTCAAAATCCCCTTTTGTGTTTAAGCTCTCCCATAGGAAATGGTGCTTGGGATTCTCTAGCATTTCCCTAGGGAATGTTATCCTAGAGTTAAAGTGGTTTTGTCATTGGATAGAGCATCTTTGGAGACATGTGGTTGAGAATTGTTCACCTGCGAATATGCTGGTTGAGTGGATGGTGAGCAAGCAGACAAATCAGCAGCCAGTGCTCGTGCTAGGGAACCATCACTCTAATAGCAAAATGCATTCATGCAACAATTATCTCAACAACATGCCTCTTGTATGTATGGAAAGTACTACTCCACCCTAAGGACACTCTACTCTGTAAATGCACTGGATTGTAATTCCTAGCATTTCCCCCCAATGATTATACTGTCAGGAGGGCAGCATTTTGTTCACCCTTTCTGATACCATGAACTTCCCAGTAGGGTTCCCACTTTAATGGCACTGTTCCTATTCTTTGAACAATAGCTTGAGACAGGTGGAAATCTATTTAGGTTGTCCGTTTCCTTGCCTGGAGATGGGGGAGGGGGGATTTTACTTGTTCAATTTCTATGCATCAGCAGTTTTCAAGCAGTCTTCCTCAGCCTTTCACTCACTGAATAAATTGGATTGAATAAATTGGACTATGACTCCCATCATGCCCAGCCATGGCTGCATTCATGGAAGGGAAGAGTTGGGCGGTGTACTCTAACACATCTGAAGGGCAGCCTACTAAATGAGGAGGACCAATTAAATAATAATAATAATAATAATAATAATAATAATAATAATAATAATAATAATAATAATAATAATAATAATAATAATAATAATAATAATAATAATAATAATAATAATAATAATAATAATAATAATAATAATAATAATAATTACTACTACTACTACTACTACTACTACTACTTGTGTTCATGTTTCTTCAATGTAATCAATAACATATACCGTCTCTACCCCACATGTCCTCATGTTCTGCTGTATTTCCATTCCTTGTCTGTTTTCCTCCCTTGATGTTGCCTGATTTGGTAATGGGAGGTCCCTCTTTGAGAAAAATGGGGGCTAGCTTCTTCCTAACTGAGATAAAAGTCTACAGAGTTTCAAGGAGAGCTTAGAGCCATTGTTGTGGCACAGGAAACTGAGCAGCCAAAAGGAAGAACCCTGTCTACAAAATATTGGCTTTCAAAAGCAAAGCCTAACAGCTCAAAATCTGCTAGGTGCACCGGCAGTAGCCTAAATGCCAATTTACGTCACATTTAGCCAACAAGCCATTGATACTACATGAGTGGACCATCTCCACCACAGCATCCAATGACACGTACTTTGCCAAACAGAGCTCGTGTGGAATGGTGTCATTGACCGACTGCCCTTCCAGATATGATAAGTGGTATATCAAATAATACTCGCCCAGCACCTTCTTAGGGACTATGCCCAAAGGCAACACCTGGAGATTAACGAAGGGTGGCCAGTCAAACAGGCTGGCCACCCTCCCTTCTGCCACCTCTTTGAAAATTTTATCTCGCACTATATCTTCCATCCCAATCACTGTAAATTATTGGCCCACTGAGGACGCATTTCACCCTCGGCAGGGATGCTGAAACCCCAGGTAAAACCATCCCATAGGTATGCTGCATCCTGCCTGTGCGAGTAGGCTTGCAGCCACTGCCTAAAAACCTGTAGCTTAATTGGGCTGGACTCCTTAAGGAGAGGTCCCAGGCCCTGCTTGGGATTTGTGTCCACCACCTTGGTCCTTGCCTCACCCCTGGCCGAAGTCTGCCTTGAAACAGGATAACATGGCGTGTGGACCCTGGCAAATGGAGTATTCACGTTGATATTTGCATTGTTTGTGGTTACACTGTTCCTGAGCAGTGAATTCCCAACATGCCAGGCATTGCTGAACCACCTGTCCCTCTGGCTGGCAGGGTAATGCTGCAGGGGTTGGATGAGGTGACCGCAGTTGTATCTATCACCCAACACTGGCTGGGACGGTGTCATAAACTGCAGCCAGAGTGGGGTGGGGTGGGGGGTGGGCTTATCCCAGCGCATGGTTGGCCATATGGCGGTGCACATATGAATTTTTTTTTTCATATAAAATCCAAGCCTGGCTGGGAAAGTCAACATATGCCTGATATATGATATTGAGATATTGGATCAACTGTGACACCTTTGCCAGAAAAACCCTCACCATCATGCCTATATAAATTAGGTAAGCAGGTAGCCAATTGGGCTAGGTCCTAGGCAGCTTCTTCTTCCTTGCCATCTCTTTATCTTTTTCATCCTCCTTCCCAGTCTCCTTCTTATTGGAGTCATGGTTCAGCAGGCTGAACACATCAACCTACTCCCCTCACCAAATCTTTTCCTTAGTGGTCTGCAACAGGTGATCCCCCAAAGGGCAAGCCTGGTTGCCAAAAGACAGTGCATCATCAGGAACTGAGTTATATCTGGTGTTGGTAGGTGCCAGGAATGACCCCCCATGGGGGGCATGCTTTGCTGCCCCACCCCTTGACCGGGGTAGAACCACTGAGAATAAGGAACACGCCAGGGTTGCTGCTGCAGTAACGGTCCGACATCACGGGGGCCCTGGTTGAACCTGGGGTCTCTGGGATGACCAAGGCCAATACTGAGGTGGAGGGTGTGCTGATGAAGTGCCCAGCCCCCTCCCTGTGCCGTGTTCGTGTGTGCTGTATTAACTGACTCACCCGGTGCAGGGGCATTGCTCCTTGCTCTGATGTCACCCCGGGAAGGCCCACCATCACCCCTGCGTGTCACTGCCTCTGGTCCCTCAGTTGCATCCTGCTATGGTCCCGTGTCCATTTCCAACTCACTGGCTGCTGCCCGTGTGGGCAGTTTCCCGTCTTCCTGCACTAAAACAAACATAGGATGAGCACTCCTATCACGTTCCACTTCGAAAGCTGCCACCTGCCTCTGCCCATCTGACTGCCCATCCCCTTCTTGGGCCCCATTATCTATCTGTAGGTGCCCCTTCCCTGGGCACATTGCAAACTAAGTCTACAAGCCCCTATAACATGAGTTCAAGTTCCAGCACCAATGAGCTCCAGTTCCCCCCTCCCTGGACAAACCCACTTGGAGGGCAGAAGAAAGGCCCCCTAGGCCACTCCCACTCAGGCGCCGGTCCAGGCAGCCTAGCTACAGTTGGGAAGGCCTGGACACAAAATGGCAGTTGTATGCAGCCCTTGTGCTAGTGCTGGGCTGGTCATTGGGCACTCTCTGGAGCATCCTGTCAATTATCCTGGCCCCACAATTCTCACAGCCCCAAGCTTGGGAGAAGGGAGCAAAGTAGCAGGCAAAAGGCCCGACCGTGTGGCACCCAAAAGGCTCGACTGTGCGGCACCCAAAATGGTGGCCATGAGTACGATGGGCCCCAGACATGAGGCTTCCAAGATGGTGGCCACAAGAAAAAGTGCACGCCCAAAGCCTGTGCGCTGCCACCACTTCCAGCCTCAACAAAACCGGCTCAAAGCATTGTCTGCAGAAGCCTCCTGCTGCTCTCAGCTACTGGCCCCTAAGCTGGCAGGGGAATTAAAAAGCCCTGAGACTACAGTAGGCGAGCTCTGCAACCCTTCCGCTTGCCTACTGACTCGAAGAAGGTCGGGGCTGGTGAGCAGCCGCCTTATAAGGCAACTTGACTCCTCCCCCCTCAGCCCGGCATACTCCTGGGCATAGCCCCTTCCGTCTCCTCCTGGGGGAAAGGGGCAAAGCCACACCCTAGGGCAGGTGCCATCAGGCATGGTTCTATGCTAGGGAGAACAACCCCCATCTAGAGAAAAAGTCTTACTCCATGCTGAGGAGAACACACCCGCCCATGATATCGTAGCTGATGCCAAGGGAAGCTCTAATTGAACGTGTCTCCATAAAGACCACACATGAGAGGAAAGAACACGTGGGGATAACAAACATGGAGAAACCAGAATTTTGTAAACTCTTGTTTTGTCTTTCTATATTCCTGATGAATTTAACTTTCCTTAGCATTCTCTTTTCTAGAGGATTTTGCCTTCTGATTTTTACCTCCAAAAATAGTTTGGGCTTGATTTGCTCCAGGGCCCCACTTGTTTGTCTTTCTGGCAGTCCAGGGAGTCCTCCAAACTCTCTTCCAGTTCCATATTTCAAATGAATCACACACCCCCCAGCAGTTTTTTTTAGTGTCCAGCTTTAATACCTATACATAGTATAGGGAATCAGGAATACAACAGTGTGGATGATCTTGGTCATGGTTTGCAGTGACATGTTCTTACACTTGACAATCTTTACTAATTCTTTCATTGGTTTCAGTCTTCATTGGTCTCATTGGTTTCAGTCTTCTTCTGCGGTCTCCACTTGGATTGATGATTGAACCAAACTATGCAAAATCTTTTTTTCTTTCACTTTAAGCAAAAGTTGTTTCAAGTTATTGTTGCTTTCTGTCAACAAAATGGTGTCATCTGCATATCTTAAATTATTCCATCAGTCAGTTAGATTCTGATCTCTGCTTTGTTTCTTGCCTTGGGAAAATACAGCTGCTGACTGCAGATACAAAGTTCATTTAACAGTACAAAGTAAGTGTTGCTAATAAGAATATTTATAGTAAAATGAAATTTGGCTCTGCATGTCACATGATTTCACATGTCAATTATAGCACAAAGGTCAGAAACACTGGTCTCCATAGAAAGGTTTGTGTTATACACAGGGACAAACTCTGAAAGTGTTTGTTTGTACTCAACTGAAGCAAAAGATAAATGCCGGTAATAAAAACTCAGACATTCAAGAATTCTTTCCTTCTGAAAACAAAGGAGATATTTTCTTTTAAAATCATAAGCTTGGTTAGCCACAGCTTTAGTAAAGCATATCTCCTTTAACTAAAAAGGACATTTCCAGATGCTAAATGGGTCAAAATACTGGAACTCAGAATTGACTTGATGGCACACAATTATCATAGTGGCTGGCTGGATATCTTTGTGAGAACTAGCTGTGGAGCAAAATGTTGGGAGCTCAATTCCCCACTGTGCTTCCAAGAAGAGCCAGTCTGTGTGGCCTTGGCAAGCTGCACAGTCCCATGGTGTCTCCAGAAAAGGGGGATATTAATCCACTTCTGTATGTTCTTTCCCTGCAAAATCCTGGAATATGTTGCCACAAGTCAAAATTGACTTGAAAG
>JAWDJD010000001.1:457396479-457657762 GCA_035047305.1 Bradypodion pumilum | reverse complement strand
AACCCTCTGCTGTATGTTCTTTCCTGCAAAATCCTGGAATATGTTGCCACAAGTCAAAGTGACTTGAAGCACAAATTAAGACTTTACAACTTGCTATCCAATGATATTTTATTTTGGTTATTCTGTTATTAGGGAATCAGGTTTGATCCAGTTGCCCCTGATGAAGTGGACAGGCTCCTTGCAGCTGTGCGCGCCACTACCTGCCCATTGGACCCCTGTCCCCACCTGGTTGGTGAAAGCCTCCAAGGCGGTGACAGGTGACTGGGTTGGGGCTGTGATCAATGCATCATTGCGGGAGGGGGGTGTTTCCTGCACCTTTAAAACATGCTTTGGTGCGCCCCCTCCTGAAGAAACCTTCCCTCGACCCAGCTGTCCTAACCAACTATAGGCCTGTCTCTAACCTCCCCTTTTTAGGGAAGGTGTTGGAGAAGGCAGTGGCGTGTCGGCTGCAGGGGGGTGCTGGATGAAGCGGATTATCTGGACCCCTTTCAGTCAGGATTCAGGCCGGGATATGGTACCGAGACGGCATGGTCGCACTGATGGATGATCTCTGGCGGGAGCGGGACGGTGGGTCACCCATCCGTCCTTGCTCTTCTTGACCTCTCAGCGGCTTTCGATACCGTTGACCACGGTATCCTTCTGGGACGGCTCCGAGGATTGGGAATCCAGGGTAATGTGTGGTCCTGGTTTTCCTCATTTCTGAGGGGTCGTACCCAGTCGGTGTGGTTGGAGAGTGAGAGGTCCAGTCCTAGGCCCCCTCAAATGGGGGGTGCCTCAGGGGCTCGGTGCTCTCTCCCTCTCCTATTTAACATCTACATGAAGCCGCTGGGTGAGATCATTCGTTCCCATGGGGTGCGGTACCATCAGTACGCGGATGACACTCAGTTGTACATCTCGGCCCATGGGGGACCCCAGTGATGCCGTCAAAGTCCTTTCCAGATGCCTGGAAGCTGTGGGGGTCTGGATGGGGGCTAACGGGCTACAACTGAATCCCAGCAAGACTGAGTGGCTATGGATAGGGGGTTCTGCATTAACCCGGGAGCTACCATCGTTGGTTCTGGATGGGGCTATTTTGCCCCAGACAGACCCAGTGCGCAACTTGGGGGTCCTCCTGGATTCACGGCTACTGCTAGAGGAACAGGTGGCGGCTGTGACCAGGAGGGCTTTCGCCCAACTGCGGGTGATCCGCCAGTTGCGCCCACTCCTGGACCGGGACTCCTTGCCTCATGGTCACTCACGCTCTGGTTACCCTCCAGACTAGATTATTGCAATGCGCTCTACATGGGGCTGCCCTTGACGACCATTTCGGAGGCTACAGCTGGTCCAAAATGCGGCAGCCCGGGTGGTGGATGGGGTGTGGGCGTTATGCCCGTGCTTTGCCACTGCTCCGGGAGCTGCACTGGTTGCCAGTTGTCTCCGGGTGCAATTCAAGGTGCTGTTTTGACCTTTAAAGCCCTATATGGTAGTGGGCCGGTTACCTAAGAGACCGCATCGCCCTGAGGACGTCTGTCCGTCCAACCAGAGCGGGACCGGAGGGGCTCTCTAATCGTTCCATCAGCCAGAGGGGCTTCGCCTCTCTGGCACAAGGAGGAGAGCCTTCTCCGTGTCTGCACCGGCCCTCTGGAACCTCCTGCCAACAGAGCTACGTCTCCGGACGGAATTGCTGCTTTCAGAAAAGATCTTAAAACCTGGCTGGCGGGTCAAGTGTGGGGTGCAGGTGGAAGGGTAACCGCCATTGGGTGGTTGGTGTAGAAGAACTCTTCCCCATGGTGCCTTTGGATCCTGCAGCCCTTGTTTTTAGGGGGTGGGTAGTTTTAACTGATTTTAACTGTTTTAAACTTGTGTTTTTAATTTTTATTGTGAACCGCCCTGAGTTGGCTTTGGCCGAGTGAGCGGTATATAATGTGATAATTAAATTAAATTTTAAATTAATTAGTCCCAACATTAATATTTCATTTTTGGTTCTATTAGCTTAGAGCATAACTGGAAGACTGTAAATTCACATTTGGTTCTCTTCTTTGCATTACCATTGAAAGAAAGAAAGAAAGAAAGAAAGAAAGAAAGAAAGAAAGAAAGAAAGAAAGAAAAGAAAGAAAGAAAGAAAGAAAGAAAGAAAGAAAGAAAGAAAGAAAGAAAGAAAGAAAGAAAGAAAGAAAGAAAGAAAGAAAGAAAGAAAGAAAGAAGAAAGAAAGAAGAAAGAAAGAAAGAAAGAAGAAAGAAAGAAAGAAAGAAAGAAAGAAAGAAGAAAGAAAGAAAGAAAGAAAGAAAGAAAGAAAGAAAGAAAGAAAGAAAGAAAGAAAGAAAAGAAAGAAAGAAAGAAAGAAAGAAAGAAAAGAAAGAAAGAAAGAAAGAAAGAAAAGAAAAAGAAAGAAAGAAAGAAAGAAAGAAAGAAAGAAAGAAAGAAAGAAAGAAAGAAAGAAAGAAAGAAAGAAAAGAAAGAAAGAAAGAAAGAAAGAAAGAAGAAAGAAAGAAAGAAAGAAAGAAAGAAAGAAAGAAAGAAAGAAAGGAAAGAAAGAAAGAAAGAAAGAAAGAAAGAAAGAAAGAAAGAAAGAAAGAAAGAAAGAAAGAAAGAAAGAAAGAAGAAAGAAAGAAAAGAAAGAAAGAGAAAGAAAGAAAGAAAGAAAGAAAGAAAGAAAGAAAGAAGAAAGAAGAAAGAAAGAAAGAAAGAAAGAAAGAAAGAAAGAAGGAAGGAGGAAGGAAGGAAGGAAGGAAGGAAGGAAGGAAGGAAGGAAGGAAGACAAATTTGATTGAAAATATTTTTCAAGTAAGAAATAATAGAATTGTGGATTGTAACATTGCAGAATGCAGGTAACACTTTGAAGAGTTAATTAGAGAATCAAACACTCATTTAATTATTTCCATTGAAATCAATAGGCTTGAGAAACTTTTAAGTTTGCATACATTATTCTCTCACCATTCAACAGTTTCGGTGGCTTAGTGGTTAAGGTGCTAGGCTTGGAGACTGGAAAGACCATACCCATCAAGTGCGGTTCCTGGAAATCTGTGCATGTGCAAAACCCCTCTGTGCATGCAACAACTCATCTGTGCATGCGCAGAACCACTCTGCACATGCAACAACTCATCTGTGCATGCGCAGAACCCCTCTGTGCACGCACAGAGGCCCATTTGCGATGGGTGAGCGTGTGCAGTAACCCATTTCCCCACCGTTCAAATATGGGACGGCGGCGGGAGAGGGGAGGAATGAGCGGAGATATACAGGAAATCCCGGCCAATCCGGGATACTTGACAGGTATGGGAAAGATGGGTTAGATTCCCGAGAGCTGCATGATGGGGGACATGAAAGGTGCCTCATTTGGGTATCCCTGCAAAAATCCTTTCAACCCAGAGTAACCTCTGACACGAAAACGAACAAACAAACGAACAAGATATTAGCTGTGTAAACTCAGATTTATTGCTCTTTTACCATAAGCTTGGTATGGATTATTAAATCTTTGTTCATGAAGACCTGGTGTGATAGACAACCAAAGGCAGAATGGGCAGTACCAATTCTCTTCACCACATCCTGTTCACAGGTGCAATTTTAGACAGGATGCTACCAAGGTAAGAAAACTGGTCTACCTGTTCCAGTGCTGAATATGAGATAGTAATGCTGAATTCTGGAAGGGCAGTCCTTGGGGCAGGTTGTGCAAGTACCTTGGTTTTCTGAGCATTTATGGTGAGGCCAAAACAATCACATGCATTCTTGAAACAGTTGGCTGACAGTTGCAGCTACTCAAGTGTGAGACCAAGTGATGCAGTATCGTCAACATATTGCATTTCCATTATTCTGTTTGCACTGGTTAGTCTTTTGAAGTATAGTCTAGCCAAATTGAAAAGCGTCTCAACACAGGCCACATAGCAGGTCTTGGTACAGAATCAAAATCCTTTTCCAGGTCATAAAATACTAGGAAGAGTAGATTTTGTTGCTCTCTGCATTTTTCCTGAAGTTGTCTTGCACAGAAAATCATGTCCATTGTGCCTTGGGAGATACGGAAACCACATTGAGATTCTGTGAGGACCTTTTCAGAGATAATTTGCAGGCGACTGATCAGGATTCCTGCGAAAACGGACTGAACAGACTGAACTTTCTTTCACTCGGAAAGAACGATGATGAAAGAGGCTTTTTAAAAGAGATTAAAATGTTCCGATGACATTAAAAAAGGAGGAAGAGAAAGAATAAGTTAACAACTGATGGAACTTACTTTGGACTGGCTGAAAAGTTGAGTGAAAAAGGAGAGAGACATGAGTTTCGAATTTCAGAGAGGAGTGGGGGCTGGGCGGACTTTGCCGGAGCAGGCCCAAATGGGAGATTTCTCCTAGCCGAGGACTGGATTTGGATTATGATCATTGCTTAAAGTGATAGAGGCGGTAAATAAAGAGGTGGAGAGACGGAACTGAGCGTGTAAAAGGCAAGCAAAAGGCAAGCAAAAAGCAAGCAAAAGGCAAGCGGCCGGCCGGACTGAGGGGGGGTAAGTTTGCTGGGATTCGAAGGGGGAAAGCGAAAGTGAGCCTCATTCGGCCTGGCTAGCCCCTGAAGCATTCCGGAGCTGAGCGGAGCCGTGAGGAACTTGCTTGGCCTTGGAAACAGAAAGTTGCCGCAGAGAGTGAGTCCTTGGAGGTGGTGGAGGGGGAGGAAAAGGGGGTGGAAAAGCAGAAAAGTATATTGATTACGGAGGATTCCCCCCTGCTGGAAATTATTAAAGATTGGATGGTGGATGTTCGGGCTTAAAAGAGGAGAGCTTGGTGGTTTGGAACCTTTTCCCTTTCTTTGGATCTTTGGATAAAAAGAAGAAGAGTGGAGTTGCTATGATTTGAGCCCCGTTACATTATTATATTGAACTTCAATATGGAATAAGATGGCACCGGGAGTCTGATCGGTGGTGTTTCTTGGAAAGTATTGTTTTGTCTTCTTCATTTTTGGGACTGGAGTTTGTGTTGCCTTCCCTTTTTTTCTGGATTACAAGCATTCTTTTTTTCGTGTGGAAGTGGCAACTGGTTGTTATTTGCTTAAAGGGACATAAGGACGGTCAAAAGAGTGTGGAGTAACTGTGTTACAGACGGTATACTTCTGTGAAGATAATTTGGAGGCTGTTTGCAATTGGAGCAGTGTTTGAATGAAACGTCAGGGAAGGGGGAAGGAGAAGGAGAAAGTGGGCTGGACAAGAGCAGAGAGACAGACATCTTCAGATAGGAATTTTAAAAGGCTCACCAGGATAGAGCAAGAGGAGTCGGAGATGAAGAAAACAATGCAACAGGAAATAAAAGATTTGGAGGACCAAGAGACTGTGAGAAAAATTGCACAGCAATTGCAACAACAACAAAAGATAGTGACAACTCCACCTACGATGGCATCTGCAGCGGTGAAATCTATTGTAATAACAACAGCAAAGGTAATAACAACTATAACAACTATAACAACCACAGCTGCGACGACACCGACGGAAGTAACAACAACAGCAACTATAATGACAGTGACAACCCCATAAATGTTGCCAATAAAGGGGGGGGCAAGGGTTTAAATCAGATGTTGATAAATTTAATGAGAAGGTGGATAATTTGGAACAAAAAATTGGAGATATGTTTGTTCAGGATAAACAGGAACGAAAACAAGATATGCAAGATTTGATGGCAAACATTATGAAGGGTTTTGATGATTTAAAAAAAGGGCAGAATAAACTTAAGAAAGAACAAGAGGTGATGAAAAAAGAACAGGAGGGGATAAAAGCAGAGGTTTCAAATATGAGAGAAAGAGAGAAAGAAAGGGAAAATAAGGTGGGGGATCATGAAAAAACGTTAGAATTGATGGAAGAACAGATGAGACGTGTGAACGTGATAATTCGAAAAATTCCGGAAGGTACGCCAGATAAATTAAAAGAAAGAATTGTAAAATGGTTAGATGGAATTATGGAAGGAGGTTTTACACAATATGGTATTGTAAGTGTCTTTCGGTTGGGTTCAAGAAGGGGTAAAGCTGGGGCAAGAAATGTACTGGTAAGGTTTGCCAATGTTGCTGATAAATTTCGATTGATGGCTCTCATTCGAGTGAAGGGGTCAGAGGTTTTAAAAATTGTTGGTTCAGATATTGAAGTATATAATGACATTCCAATTGAGTATCGCGTGTGGAGGCAATCGATGAAGCCAATTACAAAGAGATTTCAAGATAAAGGAGTTAGATATAATTGGAAATTTCCACGTCAATTGAGTTTCTTTCATTTGGGTAAACGATATATGATGAGTGAAGATGTCAATGTTATGGATGTAATGGTGGATGCAAAATTATTGGAATTCGGAACTAAAGAGTGGGATGAATTGAAGGAGGAATTGATTGTTTCGGGTGGGTTCATGAGAAGGGGAAATGATAACAAAAATATGCCCAAAGGAGTGGAAGGAGGGATTGATTTGAGTGGAAGCTAGTTTGGGTTCCTATTAAGCCCGCACAGTTGGTTGCACTCCCCCCTCCCCCCTTTGTTAATACGGAGGCTACTTGTAGAAAAGTGGGGAGGGATAGTGGTAGATTGTTTATATGTTTTTTTCTTTTTTCTTTAATAGATGTTTGGGAAGAGGGTTTGTTGTTTGTTGGAGTGCACGCCTATTGGAGGAAGTGGGAAAAGGGAGAATTTGGGGTTAAAAAATCAGGAATGAAAGATTTGAAAGTATTAACCTGGAATGTGAAAGGTACTGGTTGTCAGGTGAAGAGAAGAAGATTAGAAGCAGCTCTTAGGAAAGATAAACTGGACATAATCTTTCTACAGGAAACTCATCAAAAATCAGAGGAAACTAATAAATTATTCCTAGGATGGACTCAATTCTATGAAAAATCATATGGCACGTCAAAGGCAAGAGGTGTAGCAATTATATCAAGTAGAGTTGGATTTGAGATGATAAAAAGTATTTCAGATACAGAAGGAAGATACTTAATAATAAAAGGAAAAATAGATGATGAGGAGATAACCTTGGTTAATTTGTATGTACCAAATGAAAATCAAAATAAATTTTTAGATAAGGTGTATAATATATTGAATAAAGAAAGAACGATAAAAATGATTGTGGGTGGGGACTTCAATTTAATAAGATCAAATATAGATACTACAAATATATCTAGAAGGGGGAGGAGATAAAATACAAGTGCTGGATAAATGGATGAAAGGATTAGGGTTAAAAGATACATGGCGGGAGCTTAAAGGATCGGAAAGGGTTTACACTCCCCCCCCCAGGTTTATAATACGTATTCCAGAATAGACTATATATTGGTAATGGATAACCTGATAGGGAATTTGGATGAAATTGAAGTTGGAATCTTTAGAGAGTCGGATCATGCAAAGGTATTGTTAGAAATGAGAATGGATGGTACAAAGATTAGGAGAAATTGAAGATATAACACTAAATTATTTAAAGATGAAAAATGTAAAGAACAAATAGTCGAAAGATGGGAGCAAAATTGGAAATGGAACGATACAGGGGAGGTTCGATATAATGTGGTATGGGATATGATGAAGGCAATATTCAGAGGGGAAAGCATTAAATTGGCTAGTTTTAAAAACAAACATTCGAAAGGTAAGCAGGAGGAAATTGAGAAAGAGATTAAACTACAAGAAAAACATGCAATAACTAAAGATAGGAAAGTTTATGAAAGAATGCAGGGGTCGAGGAAGGAGTTAATAGGAAAGGATATTGAAAAAGTGAAAAGGGAATATTTTGAATATAGTAATAAGAATTCAAAATTATTGGCAAGAGCCACTAAGGAAAAAATAAATAAAAGGGAAATAGGGATTCTGGTAGATAAAAAGGGTATAAGGCATAACAAAACAAAAGATAAATGCAAGGTTGTAAAAGAATTCTATCAGGAGTTATATTCAAGAAAAAATATAAACCTGGGAAAATTAAAAGATAAAATTGAAAGTCAGATTAAAAACAAAATCGATCAGGAACATAAACAAAAAATGGAGGAGCCAATTACTGAAAAGGAGATAAAATAAATTATAGGTAAATTGAAGACGGATAAATATCCAGGTGAAGATGGATTGCCAGCGGAATTCTATAAGGAGTTTAAAGATATAATTGTCCCAAAATTATTAAAACTGTATAATTTTATTTTGGATGGAGGTCAGATTCCACCCTCATGGTATAGAACCATAATAGTATTATTGCCAAAACCTGGGAAAGATTTGGAAAAGGTAGAGTCATATAGGCCCATTTCTTTAATAAATCAGGATGCTAAGATTTTTATGGTGATATTGGCAAAAAGATTAAATAGTTTCATGGATAAATATATAAATAATGACCAGGCGGGATTTATCAAAGGTAGATACATGGCAAGCTATAGATTTAATAGATATTGCAGAACAAACTAAAGAGAAAGTAGGATTATTATCTTTGGATGTTTTTAAGGCATTTGATTCTTTGCAATGGATAACAATTAATGAGTTAATTAAAGGTTATGGATTTGGAAGTAGGTTTATAAAAATGATAGAACAATTGTATCAACATGGGTGTGCCAATGTTAGGGTAAATGATGGCCTTACGGAAGAAGTAAGATTAGAAGCGGGAACAAGACAGGGATGCCCATTATCCCCAAATTATTTATAATGGCGATGGAAATATTAGCAAATAGTATAAGGAAGGATAAAGAAATAGAAGGAATATTAGGAAATAAAGTTAGTTTATATGCTGATGATACTCTTATAATTATGAAACATCTGGGGAAGACGCTGGGAAAAATACAGAGGCATCTGGAGGAATTTGAACAAATAACTGGGTTGAGGATAAATTGGGATAAATCTGAGTTGATATTGAATAACATAGACAAGGAAGAACAAGGGAGAATTAAAAATAGATTTAAACTACAGATTTAAAATAGTGTGAGATTTTGGGGATAAATATTTCAAGCAAAATAGAAGATTTAAGTAGATTAAATTATGATAAACAAAAAAAAAGAACTTAAAGCAAAAATTTCACAAGATAAAAATTTGAAGCTGTCCTGGTTCGGTAGGGTAGCACTGACTAAAATGATGTTATTACCAAAAATATTTTTTTTTTTGAGAAGGAGATGGTTAATATTATGAGAACATCTCTCAAATTGGGGCCAAGTAACATCTTGTCGACGGACGTAGATAATATGAACCTAGATGATGATAAAAAAGAATTATTGGCTATAATGCTTACTATGGGCAGAATGTGTATAGCAAAAAATTGGAAGAATGATATAATATTAAAAGTAGATGATTGGTATAAGGAGATGTGGGATCTCGCATTAAATGAAAAATTAACATGGGCGTTGAATTTTAAAAACGGAATAATTAAAGAGAATAGATTCTGGAATATATGAAGACAGTTGGTGGATCATGCTTTGAAGGGAGAGGGGAAGAATAGACTGACACCAGACCAATTGAAGTTTTGGGTACAGTAGAAATCAATGGGAAATACCACATCCTCCTGGGCAATGTAAACACACAGGGTGAATGATGTATAGAATGTAATATTGGAATAAACTGATAAGGATAGAAACAGAAATATAATTGTTTTGGATAAATTTGATTTGAATAGAAATTAGATAAAATAAGAAGTATTGGTTACTAATGTTTAAGAGTAAAGTTGGGATATTTATCATTGTGATAATAAAACATTAAAGAGACAGTTAGTTAAATGTTAAATTTCAAAAGGGTTATATTTAGACATATATACATCTAATTCTATTGTCTAAAGATCTTTTCCCCCCTTCTTTTTTCCTTTTAGTGATAATGTCAATGTATTATTTACATGTTTTTCTATGTTGTTGTTGTTTTTCTGTATTTGTATGTTACCTTTTTTTTAAAAAAAAATCAATAAAAATTTATAAATAAATAAATAAATAAAAAAGCTTGAGCGCTTTCACCAGCAGAAGCTAAGATCCATCCTGAACATCAAGTGGGATGACTATGTCACCAGCATTGCAGTTCTTGAGAAAGCAAATGTAAACAGCATCGAAGCTGCTTCCATCATAGGCTATCATCTTAGATGAATAGAGCATGTTCACTGTAAGGATGGTTCCAGGCTTCCTCACCAAATAGCTTACGGGGAACTTAGCACCAGTACAAGACCTTACGGAGCACTATAAGCACTCACGAAGCACTATAAGGACCAGCTGAAATACACCATGAAGATGTCAGGTATAAACTCACAAACCTGGGAAGCAGCAGCCATAGATCGCCCACTTTGGCACCAGACCATCTCTGCTGCTACCGATCATTTCAAAGGGGAATGTCGCAGACATGAAGTGGCTAAGTGACAAGCATGGAAGCTTTGTCAAACCCAACCACACCCTCCACAGTGTACTGTGTGGGGTTGCATGTTCCATGCCAGGATTGGTTTGTGGAGTCACCAGAGACACTTCCACCAGCTGAGAAAATGACCTCCAAGAAAAATGTGTACTTGAATCATACCTGTCAAGTTCCCCGTATTGGCTGGGATTACCCCGTAATTCCGCGCTGATTTTCTCCATTTCCCGCCCGGAGCTGCCGCTACCCCGGATTTTGGCAGTGGGGGGAAAGGAGTTACTGCGAATCCCTTCTGTGCAGGTCCTTTCTACGCATGTGTAGAAGGCTTCTGTGCAGAAGGGGATGCGTAGAAGCCTTCTACGCATGCATAGAAGTGACCTGTGCAGAATGGTTCTGTGCAGGTCCATTCTACGCATGCATAAAAGCCTTCTATGCATGCATACAAGCAACCTGCACAGAATGTTTCTGAGCAGGTCGCTTCTACGCATGCTTAGAAGGCTTTTACGCATGTGTAGAATGGACCTACACAGAACCGTTCTGCGCAGGTCACTTCTATGCATGCATAGAAGGCTTTTACGCATGGGTAGAACGGACTGTCAACTGTTTCTGCGCAGGACCCGTAATCTCCGGAGCTGCGCTTGACAGGTATGGCTCGGATACGAGTAGCAGCCGACAATGATTGCTCTTTTGTAAAATCTTAAACCAATGCTGGATTCCAAAGCATGTTCTCTGCTGAAATTAACATATTTGTTTAAATTCCTGAATGTATATGTTGGTTTCTGGTCAAGGAAACTTTCCCCACCTCTTGTGGAGAGTAGCAATGGGGGAGGGGGAATGAATTAATGCAAGGTAATAGAACAAATACACAATTCTAGATCAGACTTTTTCTGGCTTGGCCTTGCTGTGATTACCCGCATATATTATCCAAATATTTTGCATGAACAATACCTAATATGTTCTGCTTTCCACCAGCTAATCATACCCTGACACTGTGGCAATAAAAGTGATAAATGCCAGCAGGATGAAGTCACCAGTTCCCCATACAACAGCAAGAAATAACAGAAAAGAACAATCATTATGATTAAAGGAAAGATAGTGGATTAATCAGCAATTCATTCTCCACAGACGCTGAAAGTGGGAAGGTGACCTCAGCACTGGAGGCAATGCTACTCTTGGCATTCAGTTTAGCATCAGGAAAGGAGAGGGGATGAATTCGTCAAACAGGGGAAGAAACATTTGATGTTCTGGTAGAAATGCGAAGTCGCCAGCATAACAGGGCCAAACAACTTTATTAGGCAGTCAGAACATGGGGAGCAATGGCACAGCACTGCTAAATATATACAATCGGGAATGGATACATTTGGGTGGGAAACAACAGGATTGGACAGGAGAGATGTGGGGTGACTGGAAGGTCATCGGACCATACCTGTCAACCATCCCGATTTGGCTGGGATTACCCCGTAATTTGACGTCGATTAATGTCATAAGCCGCCCCGTGCTGCCAAAACCCGGTAATTTGGCAGCAGGGGAAAATGCTTCCCACGCATGCGTGGAAGTGCTACGCTGCTTGCGTAGGGGCTGCGCAAGCAGCGTAGCACTTCCATGCATGCGTGGAAAGCGTCCTGCGCACAAGTGATCTGTGCAGGTCCCATTTTTCCGGAGCCGCGGGTTGACAGGTATGCATCGGACCAAAGTGAAAACTGTACATGACTACATAGTTTAGGCGGGAACGCAGTCCCGCGATATTTTAAGATCAAGAAGAAGGAGACAAATTGGAGGATCGTACTGATCCCAATTATATTACAAAACATTACAGCAATAAATGTATTCAAACACAACAAAACAGGAACCCTAAAATGCTGGAGGACTCTTACATTAGACCAGGGGTGCACAAAGTACAGCCCGTGGGCTAAATCTGGCCCCCAAATGTCAATTCATCCAGCCCACCCTGTCCTCATTGCTCCCAGAAGCAGAAGTAAACCATGCCCATATGGGCACATTTTACTTCTGCTTCTGGGAGTGACAAGGGTCGTGTGGGCTGGATGAATTGGTGTTGGGGGCCGGATCTGTCCCGTGGGCCATACTTTGGGCACCCCTGAACCATGTGACCAGCCCATGGCCTGAAATTTTGGGGCACCCCTGCATTACTGGATGCATACCCCAAAGGAAAAAGGGCACTGCCAGGTCCAAGAGGACTCCAATGTGGCTTACAGGAGCTGTTCGGGAAGTGATCAAGAGCAAGAAAAGCTCATTTAGAAGATGGAAGGCTTGTCCAAATGAGGACAGCAGGCAGAAACATAAATTCTGACAGAACAAATGCAAGGCAACAATCAGGAAAGCAAAGCAAGACTTTGAGGAGCGTATAGCTAAAAATACTCAGAGGAATAACAAAGACTTCTTTAAGTACATTAGAAGTAAGAACCCAACTAGGAAGGCCATTGGACCATTAGATGACAATGGAAGGCAAGGGGTTATTAAAGAGGAAACAGAGATTGCAGAGAGACTCAATGAATTCTTTGCTTCAGTATTCACTGAAGAAGATAGAGACCACATGCCCAAAACAGAACCTATCTTCGTAGGGAGGGAAACCGAAGAATTAAGCAAGATAGAAATAACCAGGGAGGAGGTCCTTGCATGTCTTGTTAAGCTAAACACTAACAAATCCCCAGGACCAGATGGCATCCATCCACGAGTTCTCAGGGAACTTAAAGATGAAATTGCTGATATCCTAGCCAAAATATATAATCTTTCCCTCAAATCAGGCTTTGTGCCTGATGACTGGAAGGTAGCGAATGTAACACCAATTTTCAAAAAAGGATCCAGGGGTGATCCAGGAAATTACCGGCCTGTCAGTTTGACATGTGTCCCAGGTAAAGTGATGGAAACCATCCTAAAAGATAGAATTAATAGGTACATAGAAGAGGAGGCGCTGCTAAAGGAGAGCCAACATGGCTTTTGCAAGGGCAAATCATGCCTCACTAATCTGTTGGAATTTTTTGAGAGTGTCAACAAGCATGTGGATAAGGGGGATCCAGTTGACATTGTTTATCTGGACTTTCAGAAGGCTTTTGACAAGGTCCCACACCAAAGGCTCTTGAATAAACTTACCAGTCATGGAATAAAGGGACAGGTCTTGTCCTGGATCAGCAACTGGCTAAGGGACAGGAAACAGAGGGTAGCACTAAATGGACACTTCTCCAAGTGGAGGGAAGTAAAGAGTGGGGTCCCCCAAGGTTCAGTACTGGGACCCCTGCTTTTCAACCTCTTCATAAATGATCTAGAGGTAGGAGTAAAAAGCAAGGTAGCCAAATTTGCTGACGACACTAAATTATACAGGGTAGTGAAAACTGTGAGAGATTGTGAAGAGCTCCAGAGGGATCTCTTGACACTGGGGGAGTGGGCAAAACAGTGGCAAATGAGCTTCAACATCAGTAAGTGCAGAGTGATGCATGTTGGGGCAAAAAAACCCAATTACATTTATAAACTGATGGGGTCTGAACTCTCTGCGACAAACCAGGAAAGGGACCTTGGTGTCCTGGTGGACAGCTCAATGAAGGTGTCAACCCAGTGTGCCTCAGCAGTGAAAAAAGCAAACTCAATGTTAGGGATCATTAGGAAGGGTATAGAAAATAAGTCAGCAAGTGTCATTTTGCCTCTTTATAAATCTATGGTGAGGCCCCATCTGGAATACTGTGTACAGTTCTGGTCGCCATACCTCCAGAAGGATATTATGGAGTTGGAGAAAGTACAGAGGAGGGCAACCAGAATGATTAGGGGACTGGAACACCTTCCTTACCATCTGAGGCTGCAACGGTTGGGCCTTTTCACTCTTGAACGACGGCGTCTAAGAGGTGACCTGATTGAAGTTTATAAAATCATGCACGGTGTGGACAAATTGGATAAGGAAAAACTGTTTTCCCTATCGCACAACACTAGAACTAGGGGACACTCCATGAAACTTTTGGGTACTAGTTCTCAAACAAATAAGAGAAAGTACTTTTTCACCCAGAGGATTACTGGTCTATGGAACTCCCTGCCAGAAGAAGTGGTGACAGCTGTCAGTCTTGACAGCTTTAAGAAAGGATTAGACAAGTTAATGGAGGACAAGGCTATCAATGGCTATAATTATGGCTACCTAAGGACAACCTCCGGGTTGGAGAGATAGGCAGGATATCTCTCAATGCCATTTCCAGGGAATCCTAAGCAGGTGAAGGCATCTCCTTGGGAATACCCTGAAGGAAATGGTGAGCCACTGTGTGAGACAGAATGCTGGACTGGATGGGCTGTGGCCTGTTCCAGCAAGGCTGTTCTTATGTTCTTATGTTCTTATGTACTGGTCTTGGAAAAGTTGATTTTTTTGAACCACAGAACCCCTTTGCTCATTATGTTGATTGGAAGTTTTTGAGAGTGTTATAACTTTTTAAAGCCTTGAGGACACTTTAAAGCTGATACTGCAATAAATTGTTAAATGGCTTGAATTAGGCATAGTAGATATTAGTTATCCCAGTATCTGGCTGATACAGAGCACTGAGACCATTCCAAACACCGATACCTAGTGACTAGCACAGTGATAGTGAACCTTTTAAAGACCGCATGCCCAAAAAGAGGGGCAGGGCGAACTCTGCTGGGCGGGAGGAAGTGCTCCCTTTGGGCTGCTGGGCAGAGGGGTGGGGTGAACTCTGTGCTGGGGGGAGGGAGAAAATGACAGCGTGCATGCCAACACAAAGGGCAGGGAGTGCCATGTCTGGCACATATGCCATAGGTTCACCACTACTGAACTAGCATATGCTGCATGACAGGCTTCATTCTGTTCACCTTTTAATGTCTTCTTCTTTTTCTTGTGCCATATCTGATTCCAAATATTGGTGATTATCATGGTGATCAGCCATGAAGATTGTTTTGAGCATACAATGCAGTGGCCTTCCATTTGCCTTCTGCATCGCAGCATGACACCCATACAACTGTACCAGTTCCATGAATCTGGTCCTGAGCCCTTTTGGCACACAAAGTCTTCATCAGCCCCAGGTCAGTATTGATGAAGCTGCTGCCCTCCATCAAGCTGGATTCAAGTGGGATTTAATCCATTTAGGGACCATTACCCTTCCTTGTTGACTTCACCACCCAAGGGCATTGAAGCATACCTGTCAAGTTTTGGATTAGAAAATAAGGGAACTTTTTGGCCACACCCCTCCGTGGGTGTGGCCAAATCTGTGGGCGTGGCCAAATCTGGCCATGTGACTTGCTGGGCTCTAGTCATGCCTGCCACATGGACATGAAAATGTCTGCAAACACAGACAGCACTGGCTCTTTGGCTGTAAATGGAGATGAGCACTGCACCCTAGAGTTGGATACAACTGGCAGATTTTACTTTCTTGGGATCAAAGATCGCTGCAGATGGTGATTGCAGCCATGAAATAAAAAGGCGACTGATGCTAGGGAAACAAGCTATGAGAAACCTGGGGAACACAGTTAAAAGTAGAGTCATCACCTTGCAAACAAAAAATTGCATAGTCAAAGCAATGGTATTCCCGGTGGTAATGTATGGGTGTGAGAGCAGGACCATTAGGAAAGCTGAGCGGGGGCGTGGCCAAGATGGCGAAGGATTAATATCCTCTTTAATAGCTCGCGCTATACAATGCGGTTATAAATGAGATCTACCACATAAAAAGCTTTTAAAAACCCATCAACAACGAGATTTATATCCATCTAAATTAAGGAGTTTTTATCTGGTCATTTCCCGGAGTCGAAGCATGTGGAGCAGAGGTGACTGGTAAGGCAAACGGTGAAAGCCGGGGGCTAAGCCAGCTGCGCTGCGGGCAGGTGAGACATCCGAGGAGGGGGACCAGAAAAGTTTATGAAAAGTTAAAGATGGACTGAAAGAGGATGCGGCGGACGGTGGGACCTCTGAGGATCGAGGCAGTGAGAGCCCCGTTGTGGAAAGGCAAGTGACGAAGGAAGGAGAAAGTCGGGAGAGAGAGCGAGAAGGTAAAGGATGAGTAATGGCGGCGGTGAAATCGAAAGTTAAGTGAAAGTGGAGAGGGAAAAGGAAGCACAGAGATAGTTTTGGATTTTCGAGAGTGTTCAAGAGGATTAGAAAAGGTGCTGAGAAGGTTGAAGAAAGAAGAAAGAAAGAATAAGAAAAGTGCAAAGATAGACAGAAGGTTTTCAGAAGTACGGGCTGAGCAGGAGGAGGAGGAGGGGTGAGATCGGTCTTGGCCCCGGAGGTTCCTAGGCGCTGCAAGATACTGTGGATTTTGGGGTTATTGTTTCCTCACTATAAATATTCAATCGTGCATATTTTTTCTTTTCCCCAACTGATATTTTTTGGCTTGCTTTACTCTCTATCTTGGTGGATTTTTACTTTGGATTACTCCCCCCTTTCTATGAACAAGCTGAGTCTTGAACGGAGAAAGTGCTGAGTGGATTACAAGAGAGCCTTTTTTTTCTTTTTCCTCTATTTCTCTCCTCTCCCCCTCCTGTGTTTGGATATATTGTTGCCAATTTTTTCATGAAATTTGGATACAATATTGCAATTGGATTATAACAGACTGTGGTGAACGGAATCAACGGGATTAGCGAGAAGAGAGGGAGCTTGGATATATTTTGACACATTTGGATATACAGTGGTTGCTTTTAAATCTGCTGCCCTGCTGCTTTGAGCTGGTCACAGATGGATACAAATGGATACAGTCTTGTAATTGGGATACTGAGATTCGACACTTTCTTCTTGGAGCTACAATAAGAAAACTTTTTTCCCTTCTCTTTTTGGGCTGGCTTTTCCTTTAATAATTTGGCTGTGTTACATAAGTGGGACTTTAGTTTTTTTTGTTTTTGTTTTTTTCTAACACAGTCCCAGATCTTTATTCAAAATTTGGTGCTTGGAAAGGTTTTTGAGGGGGCGTGGCCAAGATGCCGGAGGGTTAACACACACTTCCTTAGCTCACGCCATTAAAGAGATTTTAGAATGAGAATTTAAAGTAAAAAACTCCGGAAAAGACCAAATAGAAAGGCTGGAATGCATTTTGGAAACTGAGAAGCATTGGAGGAGTCCTTTGTTGGAGGGAATTGTGCTGGGACCGTTCTGATCGGGAGGTCGAAGCCCGCAGAGGTGGCTGGTAAGGCAGACGGCACAAGCCGCAGCCGGGCGAGCCACGGGCGGGCGGGATGCCCGAGAAGGCAAATGGGAGAGTAAAAAGAAACAAAGAGGACTCTAAACGGGGTGCAGCTCTTCACTGGTGGTACGGGAGACGTGTGGCAGGAGAATCGGATCTGTGAGGTTGGTGCCTTTCGGACCCGTGAGAAGGGAAGGCAAGTGTGGAAGGAGGGTGGAAGTTGGGAGAACGGAAGAGCAGCGGTAATGGCGGCAGCAAAGATCGAATCTTTAAAAAGTTGCTGGAAAATCCTGAGAGAGGCGACTGAGGAGATTGATAATTGGAGTAAAAGACGGTAAAAGAAAGGGGCAATTACGGAAGAGAGAAGGGGGTTGAAAACTTAAAGTATAGAGTTTGGAGCATTTTCAGAAGGTTTGTGAACGCTCGGGCCTCGAAAGAGGGGGAGGAGATAGACCCAGAGGGCAGTGGAAAGCTGCAACATTATAGCGACTCTTTGCAATTACTATGGACTTTTCCAGGATATAAGAGTCCATTCTTTTTTTCCTTCCCTCTCTTGGATACAAGTTAATCTTCCTGCTGTTCCTTCTTCTTTTTGAATTGGAAGTGTTATTTTTGTTGTTATCTTTTTTACACTGCCACCGCAGATGGGATTATAAAGGAAAGGGGTTCCAGATTGCAGCTTGGCTTTGCCTCTGATCGTCACAGTTTTGTTTTTTGGCTTTGGATTTACTGGATCAATTTCTCCTAAACTTTGGGAATATCGGGGTATGAAGATCTTACTGGGATTTGTTGAATATTAATTGGCAATTGGAATTTATAAAAGAAGAAAGCCTTAATTACAGTTTGGATTACAACTGAAGGGGTCTCTCTTTTTGGATAGTGCTTGGCTTGTTTTCAGCAATATTTCAACCATATTTGAGTATTGAAGGAAGCTGGAGTTTGGAGATAAAAAGATTGAGCTACTGGGAGCTTTTTTTGAAGATTTGATGGCAAGCATGAAGAAGAAAAAGGAGGAGGAGGTGGTCAAGCCTAAAAGATTGGAACAAAGAAAAGAAGAGAAGAAGGAAGAGAGGAAAGAGAAGGCCACAGTGGAGACATCAACAGTTGGAGGGACAGACCCGGACTCAGTGGATCCAGTGCAAATATTGGTGGAACTGGGGAAATTGATGAAAAAGATTGATAAGATGGAGGAGGCGAACACAAAGGGGTTTCGTGAAATCAGAGAAGTGAGGGGGAAAGATAAGGAAGAAATAATGGGATGTCATAAAAAGTTAACTTCTCAATTAACTGATTTTACCATAAAGGTAGAAGCTAATTATCAGAGAATGGATAAAGCCTTGAATGTGGTTCAAAAGGATGTGAAAGCGGTACAGGAGGATATGAGAGGGTTACAGGAGGATGAAAGAGAAGTTAAAATAAAGGTGCAATCACAGGCAAAGAGATTGGATCTAGTTGAAGAGGTTATGAGAAAACAGAACATGGTCATTCGTAATTTGTTGGAAAAAACGCCTGATAAGCTGAAAGAAAGAATAGTTGATTGGCTGAATAATTTGAATATGGGGATAAATTTTGTAAGTGAAGATTTTGTCAGCTGTTTCAGACTGGGTGCAAGAAAAGGGGGAAAAGCACATAGAAATGTTTTAGTTAAATTTGCAAATTGGGCTGATAAATTAAAGGTGATGAGTTTTTTAAAACAAGCTGGACCTGGCGTTTTGAAAATTGAGGGATGCGATATAGAGGTTTATAATGACATATCTGTAGAAGAACGGGTATGGAGGTTGAAGATGAAACCTGTGACAAAATTGCTCAGGGAACGATCGATTGATTATCACTGGAAATTCCCCAAACAGTTCAGATTTTTCTATGATAAAAAAATGCACACGTTGGATGAAGAAATGGATTGTTTGGAATATTTGTGTCAAATGGGTTTGGTTAAGGCATCATCTCGTGAATGGAGGGGTTTAAGAAAAGCACTGGTGGAATCAGGGGGAATGAGAAGAGAACATGCAGGTGAGTCAGAGAGAGGGGCAACAGGAGGAAATGAGACAGAATTGGAAGTGCAGGTGGTGGCGGAAGAGGGTTGAACCGGAATGAATTTAAAAGGAGAGAGACAGTGTATATAGAGGAGGGATGCTGAAATAATATTTTTTCTTTTATTTTTTATTATAGTTTTCATTATTTTTTACATTAGTGAATCGGCGCTAGAGCTTTAGGGACTTTGGTTGTTTTTTTACACGTCCCCCCTTCTTTAGGTGACAAGGGCCGCTTTCTGGAAGGAAGAGTGGGGAGGGTAGCCTAAATTTTGTACATGTTAATTGTTAATTGTAATGTAATTTTGTATTTGAATGTTAGTCAGTATAGGGTGAAGGAGATGGCACAAGTAGGAGTCCGGGGAGGTCAGAAGGGAAGAATGCCAAATTAAATAATGAGGGAGTTTAAAATATTGACGTGGAATGTGAAAGGTACTGGCTGTCAAGTGAAGAGGAGGAGGATAGAATCTGCTTTACGTAAGGATAAAGCTGATATAGTCTTTCTTCAGGAGACTCATCAAAAATCAGGGGATACTAATAAGCTATTTTTGGGGTGGATGGAGTTATATGAAAAGTCATATGGTACTTCAAAAGCAAGGGGGGGGTGTCGGTCCTGATTTCAAAGAGACTTGGCTTTGAGATGTTAAAAAGTATTTCCGATCCAGAAGGTAGATACTTGATCATTATAGGGAAAATAGACGATGAAAAAATAACCTTAGTTAATATATATGCTCCAAATGATCATCAACAAGAATTTTTAAACAAAGTGTTGGAAATATTAGAAAAAGAGAGAACATTGAAAATGATTGTAGCAGGTGACTTTAATTTAATAAGGGCAAAGGAGGATAGTTCCAATGTACTAAGGTCTGGAAAGGGGGATAATATGAAGATTTTAGATAAATGGACGAAGGCCCTATGTTTGAAGGATGCTTGGCGGGAGATTAAAGGAACAGAGAGAGCATATACCTATTTTTCACAGGTCCACAACACTTATTCCAGAATAGATTATAAGATTCAGAGATTGGAATTTTTAGAATCAGACCACGCGAGATTTTGTTTAGAAGTAAAGATTGAAGGTGCAAAGGGATATAGGAGAAATTGGAGATTTGACGATAAATTGTTTCATGATCAGAAAGGTAAAGAACAGATAATGGAAAAATGGAGTGAGTGTTGGGATTGGAATGATACAGGCGCCGTGGGTGAGGGAAAGAAAGCCGGCTGGTGTGTGCTTGACTGTGAGGCGGTGAGTTGTTTTTCTTTTTAATTTTTCAGGCGCCACTTTCCTCAGCGTTCTGCGCGCTCATGGCGCGCAGGACGCTGGGGCTTGTAGTTATGGGTTGGTGCTTTGTGTTTGTGCTGCGATTTTTAAAAATGCTTTTCTTTTGATTGGCTACGACGCGTTTCCGAACGCTGCGCCGTGCGAGAGCCTCTCAGCCTGATTGGCTCTGGCACGGTGCGGCGCAAGGAATGTTGGGAAGTGAAGTTGTTTCCCTTTCTTCGCGTTTGTGGGGCTGTTGCCCCACTGCCGGTTTTCTCAATCCTTCGTTGACCTGCGTACCCAGATCGGCCGTGTGCACAAAGGGTGAGTGCAGGCAAGTAGGGCGAGGCATAGCAACCTATAGCCAGTTCCAACGGTTAACCCTTGGATTTATAGGTTAAGATTGCAGGTAATAGAAAAGAAAAAGTTGGTTTATTATCATTGGATATTTTCAAGGCTTTTGATTCATTGCAGTGGGTGACAATTAAGGAAATTATTAGATTTTATGGGTTTGGAGATAAATTTTGTAGTATGATTGGACAATTGTATCAATTTGGATTAGCCAAGGTTAAGGTAAATGATGAGTTTACGGATGAAATAAGGTTGGAAGCTGGTACTAGGCAGGGTTGTCCACTGTCCCCAATATTATTCATAATGGCGATGGAATTGTTAGCTGAAGCTATAAGAGGAGATAGTGGAATAGAAGGGGTCTCAGAAAATAAAATAAGTCTTTATGCGGATGATACATTAGTAATTATGAAACATCCAAGAAAAGTGTTAGAAAAAATTCAAGGTCATTTAAAAGAATTTGAGGAGCTGACTGGACTGAGAATAAATTGGGATAAATCTGAGATGATATTTCGCAATGTTGATAAAGAGGAACAAAAGAAAATTAGAGACAAATTTAAAATGCAAGTTAAAAATAATTTGAGATACTTAGGAGTTGAAATATGTCATAAATTTGAGGATCTCAAACGATTGAATTATGAAAAACAAAAAAATGAAATTAAAGATAAAATTGAGCAATTTAAAAAGATTAAATTATCTTGGTTTGGCAGGATAGCATTGTGTAAAATGATGTTGCTGCCAAAAATCAATTTCCTGTTTGCTGCATTACCAATTTATCTAAATGATAAAGAAATCAAGGACTTTCAAAATATATTAAATAATTATTGTAATGGTGGAAGGAAACCCAGAATAGCGAAGATTTTTTGGTATTTACCGCAGAAAGAGGGAGGATTGGGAATACCTAATCTGAGAAATTATTATAGAGCTTTCCAAATTAAGAGTATTATGAAGATATTAGCAAGAGAAAGAGTAATATGGGAAGAATTGGAAATGGAATTAGATCGAACGGGTAAAGGTATATTTTTGGATATTAATGATGGAAGAATTAAAGTTAAAAATATGATGATAAAGACATTGTTGGGGCTATGGAGAAGGGTTAAAAAGAAATTAAGTCCAGACTTGTCACCTATTGTGGAGTTGGAAGACCTTGGAAGTTTTCCGATAAAAAATGATGAAAGGAGAATTGAGGTATTAGAAAAGAATCATGTTTCTCTGTTGAAGGACTGGGTAAGAGTGTGTAAAGATAGTAGGAAAAAAGCGGAAATATGTGCACAGTTGAATTTAAATTGGCTACAGAGAGCGTCGATAGATAAATGGAATGGTCAATTTTTGGGACAAATAAGTTTAGAAAGGGGTAAAACTGAATTTGAGGAATTGATATTGAAAATGAGAAAGGGAATTGTGGGAATAAAGGGAATAGTGAGTAGAGTATATAGAATATTAAATAAAGAAGGAAACCCGCAAGAAACATTGAAATCATGTTGGGAGCAAGATTTGAACATAGCAATATCAGAAAGAAATTAGAAAAATAAGTGGAGAAAACGATTTATGAGAACCATGTCAGTTAGAATAAAGGAACATAATTTTAAGGTCTTGTGGAAATGGTATTTGACTCCAGAAAGATTGTTTCAAATGTATAATACAAAAAATAAAAAGTGTTGGAGATGTAAAAAAATTTTGGGAACTTATGAACACATGTGGTGGGAATGTACTGTGGTAAAAGAATTTTTGGGGAAAATTGAAAAAGAGGTAGGGGAGATATTAGGGATTGAATATGAACTAGATGCAGGTACGGTATTACTAACGGATGTTGAAAAATTAGAACTGAATGAGGATAAAAAGGAATTACTATCCTTAATGGTGGTAATGGGTAGAATGTGTATTGCAAGGAATTGGAAATCGGAGGGAAGTTTGAAAATAGAAGAATGGTATAAGGAGATGTGGGATCTTGCATTGAACGACAAACTGACATGGGAAATAAATAAATATAAAGGGAAAATTAAAGAAAATAGATTCTGGAAAATTTGGCAGCCATTTGTTGACCATTCAGTGAAAAGTGAACAGGAGGACAGCCGGGCACCGAATAAGGCATATTTTTGGAAATGGTGAGAAGAAATGTGAAATCCCACAGACTCCTACAAGATGTAAATACACAGGGTGTTTCAAGTGATTATATGTTAGTATATTATTATTTTATTATTTTATTATATATGTGTTCTTAGAATACTATGGAAGTAGAGGAATGGTATAAAGAGATGTGGGATCTTGCATTGAATGACAAACTGACATGGGAAATAAACAAATATAAGGGAAAAATTAAAGAAAATAGATTTTGGAAAATTTGGCAACCTTTTGTGGAATACTCATTGAATGGAGATCAGAGCAATAGCCTTGTACCAGATTATATATATTTTTGGAAATGGTAAAAAAGGCAATATCCCACAGGCTCTTATAACTTGTAAATACACAGGGTGATTATTAGTAGTTTATGTTATGTTTAATGTAATTGGATTAGATTAAAATTGAATATGTTTTTTTCTTTTAAATTACGTGTTCTCTTTTCTGTATTTTCTTCTTTTTTGTAATGTTTATCTTTTCATATTCAATAAAAATTTATTAAAAAAAAGAATACTATGGAATAAATGAGGATTGGGGATGCTGTCGTTTGAAGGGTATGCCACCCATGGATGGGTGGTGGAATAATTATAAAGTACTAAGAAAGTATTGGCAATTTCTTTGATGGATGTTAACAATGAATAATGTTGTTGTGTTATATTATATTATGTTTTATTTATTTTGTATTGTAATAATAATTAAAATTAAATAAAAATTATAAAAAAAGGAAAAGTTTTTGAATTTGGATTATAAGAAAACTGCAGTGGTCTTTCTTTTTCTTTTTCCTTTTTTGATTGGAACAAAAAACGTTGGTTGGGACTACATTTGTATAAATTTATACAAAGTGAGTGGAATAATTTAGGAACTTCATTTGTTGATATTGGACCTAGATCAAGAAATTGGGGACTTTGAAGTTGCTTTGAAACTGTTTATTGACACCACAATGGATAAATTTGTGAAAGGGAAAGGAAGGGAGGAGGAGGTGGTGCGACCTAAGAAGAAGGAGAAGGCCGCTGCTGAAGATGCACCTCCATCAACACCATCACCAAAGCCTGTTGTAATGGACCAAACGCAATTAATGGTTGAAATGAGTTAATTGTTTCAGAAATTTGAACGAATGGAGGAGGCAAATGTGAAAGGTTTCCGGGATATTAATGAGGCAAGGGGGAAAGATAAAAATGAAATTATGGGAAAGCAAGATAAATTGGCTACAATGTTTCTAGATTTTGCTTATAAAGTTGATTATACCTTTCAAAAGATGGAAACAAATGTTAATTTGATGCAAAGGGATATGAAATTGATGCAAACAGATATGAAAGGATTGCATGAGGAGAATAAAGATGTTAAATTGAAAGTTGAGGTCCAAGAGAAAAGGTTAGATCTGGTGGAAGAGATGATGAGAAAGCAGAATATTGTGATATGACATTTGTCCGAAAAAACACCTGACCAGCTGAAGGATAGAATAATTGATTGGTTGAATAATTTGAAAATGGGGAAAGACTTTGTTAATGGAGATATTGCAAATGTTTATAGATTGGGTGCAAGAAGAGGGAAAAGTGCTCCAAGAAATGTTTTGGTTAAATTTGCAAATTGGGGAGACAAGTTAAAGGTGATGGCTTTTATAAAACAAGCTTGGTCAGGTGTTTTGAAAATTGATGGTAACGATGTGGAGGTATACAATGATATTGCAGTTAATGAACGTGTTTGGCAATATAAAATGAAACCAGTGACTAAATTGTTGATTCTGCGCGGGATAAAATACAATTGGAGATTTCCACAGCAGTTAAGATTTTTCCATGACAAGAAAATGCATGTAATTGATCTAGAAACGGATGCGCTTGATTATTTGAGTTCAATTGACTTAGTTGAAGTGTCTTCAAGAGAGTGGCTGACATTAAGGAAGGAGCTGTTAGAGTCTGGAGGAATAAGAAGAGATTACGGAGGCTCAGAACAGGAGGGTGCGGTTGGGGGGGGAGGAGGGATCAAAGGCAGAGAAAGGGGTAGGAGAAGGGTGAAGTATTTGGAGGAGATATCTTAAGATAGATAGAGTGGGGGAGAGAGAAGTTATCAAATTTTTAAAAAGAGGGGTAGAAGTTTAAATGTATTACTGTAATAGCGCTGGAGCATTTTCTTATCTCAAGAAGACACATCTTCCACGTTCCCCCTCCCTCTCTTTTGGGTACAAAGGTGGCTTTTTTGGGTAAGAAAAGGTGGGGAGGGTAGAGATGAATGTTTTATGTAGTAGGTTTAGTTCTAACTGTGAGGATGAAAGGTGCACGCCTATTGGAGAAATCGGAGGTTATAGAGGAGCTTTAAGTTTCAAGGTATGAGAAATATTAAGGTTTTAATGTGGAATGTGAAGGGTACAGGGTCTCAAGTTAAGAGGGGAAGAATTCAATCAGACCTAAGAAGGGACAGGCCGGATGTGGTCTTTTTTCAGGAAACTCATCAAAAATCTCATGACACAAATAAGATATTTTTAAAATGGATGCAATATTATGAAAAATCATTTGGTACCTCAAAAGCAAGAGGGGTAGCTATTTTGATTTTGACTCAGGTGGGTTTTGAAATGACAAGTAGTATTTCCGATCCGGAGGGTAGATACCTGATTGTAAAAGGAAAGATTGATGAAGAAGAAGTAACATTGGTGAATATATATGCCCCAAATAATCAGCAAGAGCTTTTTTTAGAGAAAATGTATAAAATATTAGAGAAAGAGAGGATGACAAAAATGATAGTGGCTGGAGACTTTAATTTAATAAGGTCAAATTTAGACTGTACAAATATATTAAGATGTGGGAAAAGAACTAACAAGCCGATTTTGGATAATTGGATGGCAGCACTAGGGTTGAAGGATACATGGAGAGAGCTTAAGGGGTTAGAAAGGGTCTATACTTATTTTTCACATGTACATAATTCATATTCTAGAATAGCATACATAGGTATTTTTAAAGAATCAGATCATGCAAAAATGATGATAGAACTGAGAATAGAGGATCGGGGAAAAAAGAGAAGGGTATGGAGGTATGAGGCTAAATTATATAAGGAACCTAAAATTAAAGAACAAATAATGGAGAATTGGAAGGAGAGTTGGTATTGGAACGACACGGATGAGGTAAATTTTAATGTGGTATGGGACGCCATGAAGTCGGTTTTTAGAGGGGAGAGTATTAAATTGGCTAGTATTAGAAATAAACAATGTAAAGTGGTGCAGGATAAAATTGAGACTGAGATAAAATATTTACAAGCACAGCATGCAAGAACTAAGGATAAGAAGCTATTTGATAATATGCAAAGATTAAAGACTGAATTGATAGGAAAAGATATAGACAAGGTAAAAAGAGATTTGGTATATTTAAAAAGAGAATATTTTGAATATAGCAATAAGAATTCAAAATTATTAGTGAGAGCCGCAAAGGAAAAGAGAGAAAAAAGAGAGATTGGAGTGTTGATTAATAAAGATGGGGTTAGATGTAATAGAACTGGGGATAAATGTAAAATTGTGAAAGAGTTTTATCAGGATTTATATGCAAAAAAGAAGATAGATGAGATGAAATTTAAAAAAAAAACAATTGGAGAAACAAATAATTAATAAGATAGACCAGGAACATCAGAATAGAATGGAAGACCAGATTACAGAAAAAGAAATAAAAGATGTCATTGCTAGATTAAAAACGGATAAAGCACCTGGAGAAGATGGCTTACCGGCCGAGTTCTATAAGGAGTTTAAAGATTTAGTGGTTCCAAAACTGACTAAACTTTATAATCATATAATGGAAGGTGGACAAATTCCGACTTCATGGTATAGGACCATAATATGTTATTGCCAAAACCTGGCAAGGATTTGGAAAAAGTCGAATCATATAGACCAATTTCATTGATAAATCAAGATGCTAAGATCTTCATAGCGATATTGGCCAATAGATTGAATAATTTTATGGGTAATTACATACATGAGGATCAGGTGGGTTTTTTGAAAGGTTGACAAGAAGAGTTATAGATTTAATAGACATGGTAGGACAAACAAAAGAAAAAGTAGGTTTATTATCATTAGATATTTTCAAGGCATTTGATTCTTTACAATGGGTAACAATTAACGAGATAATCAAATGCTATGGATTTGGAGATAAATTTAGAAAGACAATTGAACAATTATATCAGCAAGGTACTGCAATAGTTAGAGTAAATAATGAGGATACAGAAAAAGTGAAATTAGAAACAGGTACCAGGCAGGGCTGCCCACTTTCCCCAATTTTATTTATTATGGCAATGGAAATGCTGGCAAAAGCTGTAAGGGAAGAAAAACAAATAGATGGGGTTTTAGGTAATAAGATAAATCTTTATGCGGATGACACTTTGATAATAACTAAACATCCGGTAAAGGCATTGGATAGAATACAAACGTTATTAAAGGATTTTGAAGATATCACGGGTTTGAGAATAAATTGGGATAAATCAGAAATGATATTATGTAATATGAGTAAAGAAGATCGACAAAAGATAAAGGGAAAGAGCAACCGACAAATTAAGAATAATTTGAAATATTTAGGGATAAATATTTCAAATAAAATTGAAGACCTTAAGAAATTGAATTATGTAAAATTGAAAAAAGAACTTATGGTTAGAATACAGGGGTTACAAAGATTGAAGTTGTCTTGGTTTGGAAGAATAGCAATAAGTAAAATGATGTTATTGCCAAGAATCAATTTTTTATTTGATGCACTTCCAATTCAACTTAAGGATAAGGAAATTAATGAGTTTCAAACAATGATTAATAGTTTTTGTAACTGGGGGAAAAGAACCAGATTGACTAAAAAGTTTTGGTATTTATCCCAGAAAGATGGGGGATTAGGAATGCCAAATTTAATGACATATTATAGAGCATTTCAAATTAAGAATATTGTGAAGATCTTAGCAAGGGAAAAGGCAATTTGGGAAGAATTGAAATGAAAGAACTTAGTTATATGGGAAAAATAGTTTTTTTAGGAAGTGGCATTGGGAAAGTAGATATTAAAAATAAAATGATGAGGACAACATTAGGAATATGGAAAAAAGTGAGGAAGATGTTGGTACCAGATACTTCCCCCATTATTGAATTGGAGGTTATTGCAGTTTTTCCAATAAAAATTAATAAAAGGATTAAAGAAGTATTAGATAAAAATGAAGTTTTCCTGCTAAAAGACTGGATACGGGCCTGTAGAGATAAGAGAAAAACAACTTTATATTCACAATTGAAACTGAATTGGCTTCAGATAGGGATGGTAAATAAGTGGAATTGTAAATTTTTGAATGAAGCTGGATTAGAAAGAGAGAGGACTGAGTTTGAAGAACTAGTTCTAAAAATAAGAAAGGGACAAAGAGGAATAAAGGGGCTGGTGAGCGAAACATATATATATATAATGATAAACAAGGAAGGTAATCCACAGGAGGAATTGAAAGTAAGATGGGAACAGGATCTAGGGACAAAGATAGAGGATCAAAACTGGAAAAATAAATGGAAGAAAAGAATTATGAGAACTCTGTCGGTAAGAATAAAGGAGCACAATTATAAAATGTTGTGGAGATGGTATTTGACCCCAGTGAGATTACATCAGATAGATAAAAAGAATGATAAAATGTGTTGCCGTTGTAAGACTGCACTGGGTACATACGAACATATGTGGTGGAATTGTAGAGTGGTAAAGAATTTTTGGGAAGGAATTGAGAATGAAATAAATGAAATTATGGGAACAAAAATCAAACTGGGTTCAAATACCATTATGCTGACAGATGTGGAAGATATAAATTTAAGTAAAGATAAAAAAGTGCTATTAGAAATAATGCTGACAACGGGTAGAATGTGTATTGCGAGAAAATGGAAAAATGAAGTTAATATAAAAATTGAGGAATGGTATAAGGAAATGTGGGATTTAGCATTGAATGATAAGTTAACACATGAGATAAATATGAAAAAGGGTATTATTAAAGAAAATAGATTCTGGAAGGTTTAGAAAACCTTTGTGGATTACTCATTGAAGGGTGAAGAGTTGAATAGATCTGTACCTGCTCACAAGAGCTTTTGGGAATGATTTTACTGAGAAACTCCGTGCTCTCCAGGGCAATGTAAATAACACATGGTGGTTAGTTTTTTATTTTTATTTTTAATATTGGTTAAATTGCTTACTCTTATATTTAGTTATGTAATTTTTGTACTAAAAGTATGAGCTAGAATTGTGACTTGGTGGATATAAGATATAACAGAGATTATGCAATGTATAATGAGACAGTGAAAAAACAAAAATTTTAGATTTGGTATTAGATAAAAATTTAGTATTAATAAATCTTAACCTATAAAACCAAGGGTTAACTGTTGGAACTTGCTATAGGTTGCTATGCCTCGCCCTAATTGCCTGCACTCACCCTTCGTGCACACAGCTGATCTGGGTCCGCAGGTCAACAAAGGATTGAAAAAACAGGCAGTGGGGCAACAGCCTCACAAACGAGAAAAAAGGGAAACAACTTCATTTCCCAACATTCCTTGCGCCGCGCCAGAGCCAATCAAGCTGAGAGGCTCTCGTACGGCGCGGCGCAAGGAACGTTCGGAAACGCGCCGCAGCCAATCAAAAGAAAACCGTTTAAAAAACGCAGCACAAACACAAAGCACAAACCTATAACTACAAGCCCCAGCGTCCTGTGCGTCATGAGCGCGCAGAACGCTGAGGAAGCTGGCGCGCAAAAATTAAAACAAACAAAAACACCGGGAGAGCAAGTCTGCCAACCTGCGGGAACCAAAGCCCCCCTCCCCAACGGTGCCTGAAGCTCCTAATCGGAGTTTCCCCTTTAATATCACTGGGGGGGCGGGGGTGTTGTGCTCCCCCTCTCTACTGGCTCTCCTGGGGTTGAGAGGGTTGGGGGGGGGACCAAAGGAGTCCTGACCCCAGGGGACCTGGCAGAGAGGGGATTGCCCTCCCCACACACACACGCCCCATATTAAAGAGAAGAAACCAAGTGGTTACTTCTCTTTAAAAACAGAGTTGGGGGGGAATCCCCCTCTCCGATGGCTCTCCTGGGTCTGGAAGGGTTGGGGAGACAGACCCCTTTTCTCCACCCAACCCTCCCAAACCCAAGGAAGCCAGCGGAGAGGGGGATCACAACCCCCCCACCCACCACTGATATTAAAGGGGAAACCACAATTGAGATTTTCCTTTTAATATCAGAAGTTGGCCTGGATTCGATCCCCTCTCCTGGGTCCCATGAGTCTGGAAGGTTTGGGGGGACAAAAGGAGCTTGCCTCCCCAACCCTCCTGACCCCAGGGGACCTGGCAGAGAGGGGTTTCCCCTCCACACACACACACACACACACGCCCCATATTAAAGAGAAGAAATCAAGCGGTTACTTCTCTTTAAGAATGGAGTTGGGGGGGAATCCCCCTCTCTGATGGCTCTCCTGGGTCTGGAAGGGTTGGGGAGACAGACCCCTTTTCTCAACCTAACCCTCCCAAACCCAAGGAAGCCAGCAGAGAGGGGGATCACAACCCCCCTGATATTAAAGGGGAAACCACAATTGAGATTTCCCTTTTAATATCAGAGGGTGGCCTGGATTTGATCCCCTCTCCTGGGTCCCATGAGTCTGGAAGGTTTGGGGGGCAAAAGGGGTCTGTCCCCCCAAGCCTTCCAGAGCCAGGGGAGATGGCAGAGAGGGGATCCCCCATAGGACACAAAAAACACAAAAACAAACAAAAATAACACCAAAAAACAATACAAAGTAAACAACAACAAACATTTCCAAACACACCCAGCACCCAGCCAAACATCACAAAATCCAACCACTACCACCACCCCAAATAAAGAAAAACAGCCAACTCACCACCACACGACCTCACACCACAATGACTGGAAAAGAAATGTATAAAGAAAAAGACTACTTACTGGAAGAAGCTCCACCCAGAGGCCACGAGAGAAAAAACAGTCAAAATACAAGATAACCCCTACCAGGACCACTTGCTGCCCACAATAGTAAAAAAAAAATTCAAAAAGACACAACAGCCCCACACAAAAGGCCCCAAGAGTAAAAACAAGTAAAAACAAATAACACAAAATCACAATTTTACACAAATCAAAACCAGATGTCAATAAAAGAAAATAAAAAATATTCAAAAATCCTGTGCTGAATTTTTACTCAAATAAAAAACAAAAACATCAATACACAGTTTAAAAACATTTATTGTGAAAAACATGTACTTTCACATTTTTTAAATTATTACCTACAGTACAACAATTTTAAAAAAATACATACTAAAAATATTGGGTTAAATAATTTTTTTGGAAAACGTATATCATCCTTTATTCTTTTTTTCATCCACAAAACCAAAACACCAAACAAAACTCATCACAGTTTATAACAGGCCACCAAAAATATTTGTATAAATAAAAAATTTAAAATTTCAATTATAGACTAACCTCTTCTTTACAAATATTAACAACAACAACAAAACCTTTCCAACACCATTTAAAACAGCCCGGCAACGCCAGGCAACCTCTGCTAGTATAACTATAAGACTGAAGGGGGAAGCAATATAATACCGAGTCATAACAGAATTATAGATTTATGACTTGTTGTTTTTATTATTGTATGTGATTTTGAAGTTTGTCTTTATATATTGTACTTATGTTAAAAATTCAATAAAAATTATAAAAAAGGAAAGCTGAGCGAAGAAAAATAAGTGCCTTTGAAATGTGGTGTTAGAAATAGGTTGATCCTAGAAGAAATCAACCACGACTGCTCACTAAAGGTCAAATAGTAAAGATGACTCTAAAGTACTTTGGACATCAAATGAGAAGAGAGGATTCACTTGAGAAAGCCTTGATGCTGGGAAAGGTGGAGGACAAAAAAAGGGGTGGCCAAAAATAAGATGGCTAGATGGTATTGTAGATGCAATGGGCACAAAGCTGTGTGGGCCAAAGAACCCTTTCCCCATCTTCTTGGGGGACTTTTGCTTTGTTTTCTTTCTTGTTTACTCAGTGGCTTAAGTGACTAAGATGCTGACTGGGAGGCAGAAGGTCAGCAGTTCGATTCCCGAGTACTGCAGGACGGAATGAGCTCCCATCTTTGTACCAGCTCCTGCCATCCTAGCAGTTCGAAAGCAAGAAATTGCAAGTAGATAAATAAGGACCACTTTGGTGGGAAGGTAACAGCGTTCCGTGTGCTCTGGTGTCTAGTCATGCCTGCCACATGACCACGGAAATGTCTGCAGACGCAGACAACGCTAGCTCTTCGGCTTTGAAACAGAGATGAGCACTGAACCTTAGAGTCGGAAACGACTGGCTTTTGAGCAAGGGAAACCCCCCCTCTCTCTCATATAGTGATCAGGCAACACTCCTCCAATTAGGGTGCAGGAGCAAGGGATTAATTCCCTCCCCCTCTCTCTCATATAGTGATCAGGCAACACACACACACCCAATTAGGGTGCAGGAGCAAGGGATTAATTTTCCCCCTCTCTCATATAGTGATCAAGCAACACCCCCCCATTAGGGTGAAAGAGCAAGGGATTAATTCCCCCCTCTCTCTCTCATATAGTGATCAAGCAACTCCCCCCCCAATTAGGGTGCTGGAGCAAGGGATTAATTCCCCCCCCCTCTCTCATATAGTGATCAGGCAACACACACACACCCAATTAGGGTGCAGGAGCAAGGGATTAATTCCCCCCCTCTCTCATATAGTGATCAAGCAACCCCCCTCCCAAGTTAACTCTAGAACTCTAGAAACAAAATCCTCCAGCCAGGAGGCAGGGCAGAAACAGCTCAATAAAGCATGAGGTTGCCCCTGCATATATGAAATATATCGCTCACCTAGAGTAGACTCCTTGCTCCCAGCAGCCAAAACGAAACCTCCAGGACCATGTGGCTGGCAGGAAAGGGAAAGAGAAAGAGAAACTCAGAACGCCCCCCCACCTTCTCGCCCTCTCCTTCCACAAGCGAAAAGCCTGCCACACAGCGACTTCTAGTGGCCGGGAAAAAAGACTGCAGCTTCGCCTGTGAGGGCTCCGGACAGGATATTTTTTAAAAAATAAGGGAAAATACGGGGAAATTAATAAAACGGGAGAGGGGCAGGAAGAGGGGTAAAAATAAGGGGTTTCCCCCGGGAAAAACGGGATAGTTGACAGGTATGCATTGAAGAAGAAGAAGAAGAAGAAGAATCTTATGCCATACCTCAAGTAGCTCACTTTTCTATTTTTTCTGATGTTAGGCCCTGAAAAACAGAGGACATAATAAGCTATTAACAGTACTGGCAGTACTCTGGTATGACAGTTCTAGATAGTATACCAGAGGTTCTAAAAGTAAAAGAAGAATTATCCTACTTCATGTGAATGGATTTGGGAATTTCAGATGATATACATGGACAAGTGTGTACAGGAAAGAGACTCTTCTACTTAGGAATGATATTGTTTTAAAAACGGAAATATACTTTCCTATTAGATTTAATTCAGCATCTCATTTTGCTTTTTAGTGGAAAGTAAGAGGCCCCAGCCAGTGATGCACTGAAGCCAGTCCTGTCCGGTCCAGGCGGACCGGTAGCAGAAATTCCCCCAGGCCACACCCACTTGGCCAGCCACGCCCACCTCCCTACCCCATGGTGCAAGTGTGCTAAGCCAAGTGGCTGTTTTCTGTGCCTAGAGTGAGAGGAGAGCGAACATGGCATAGAGGAGTGGCGGTGGCAGAGAGCGGTGGCGAGCCTTCAGCAGCAGCAGCGGCGAGCAGCGAGCGGTGAGTGGCGGTGGGCCTCTGGCAGTGGTGGCAGCAGTGGTGGACCTTTGGCAGTGGTGGTGGAGGAGAGCGGTGGCAGAGGAGAGCGGCGGTGGGCATTCAGCAGCGGCAGCAGCGGTGAACCTTCGGCGGTGGAATAGGAGGAGAGTGGTGGCATAGGAGGAGAGGAGGAGAGTGGTGACAGGCTTTCGGAGGCGGCAACAGCAGTGACGGGCCTTTGGCGGCAGTGGAGGATGAGAGCAGCAGCATAGGAGGAGAGCGTGAGAGTTGCGGCGGGCTTTTGGAGGTAGCAGCAGCAGCGGCGGGCCTTTGGCAGCAGCGGAGGATAAGAGCGGTGGCGGCAGAGTAGAGTGGGAGAGCAGCAGTGGGCTTTCAGAGGTGGCAGGCGAGGAGGCCGTGGCGGCGGGCATGGAGGTAGGCACCCAGTTTTTGTTCTTTGGGAGGTGGGGCAAGGAAAATTGTCCCGGTGAAAGACCACCGGGATCCGGGAACTATTGCTTGACTATGCGAATTTTAGTTTGCAAGGTGATGTCTCTACTTATTACTATGTTTCCCTGGCTGCTGCTGCTCAAAGCCCATATCTGTTTCCTTGGCCACACCCACAGAGTCAGCCATACCCACAGAATTAGCCATGCCCACAGAGTTAGCCATGCCCACAGTGTGGTAGTAAATTCTTTTGGAGTGCATCACTGCCCCAGCCATATCATGGCTTTACAAACTGGCACACAATGAAAAGCTTATACTAATCCCACCATAAAGTTACATGTGTTAGTGTTATTCTTGGTGCCACATTCATTGTCTTGTTCAATATGGGTAGAATGGTATGAAACAAATGCACAATAAAGTGGGAAAATACCTATATATTACAATGAATCCAAATAAAAATTGTTAAGTCCCAAAATAATTTTACTGTCTTAGTTGTTTTCTCAAAAGTCAAAAGCTTCCAAAAATAAATGGTACTTAATCTTCAGTGTCAACAACTTTTATAATAATTTGATAATAATAATCCTTCAATGTTTCAGGTAAGTAGTTCAACTAAATTCATGTAGTCATTACAAAAACTTCCTTTCGAAGAGAATTCGATAAATCTCTTTTCATTATCTATCATCAGGAAAGGAAGATAACAATATCCTGTAGAAGATACAATAACGAACATTATAATATATTTCATTACCCCCTGAAAAATTTCCCCCAGATTTATACAATACATAGGCTAAACCCTTGGTTAAAATTCTTACCAATTATTTTCTCAATATTTTATCACGTCTATGCCTCTCTGTGTTTATTCTTTCAGGGCCTTGACGTTAAATTACCAACTCACTCTGTCTAGCATTTAAATTCTACACAATCACCATAATTCCACACACCTGACAAATTAACAGAAAACCTGCACCTGGCTAAACAAGCTACCGCAAAGTTGCTTAAAAGGAAACATGACAAATCTTAAAGGAAACATGACAAATCTTGCTCCGAATTTACAACATTGGGATGCAGCATATTGAGACAATGAATGAAATAAGTCTCCCTTTTCAATAATACAGTGGAAATGTCCGTTCTTTCAAACTGCTTTGCTTTAACTAGCTCTAAGACCACAAATCTGAGGTCTTCTGCCTTGTGGCCCTTATCCAAAAAATGTTCGACTAGGGGTGATTGTAGAATGCCATTCTTGATCCTGGACTTATGTTTATTTATGCGCACTTTAATTTTTCATTCAGTTTTTCCGACATAACCTAATTGGCAGGGACATACACGCAGGTAGACACATGCCGAACTGTTACAGTTGCTCAATTGTTTAAGAACAAAAGGTTTTTTAAAACTTGGTAACATTACGATTTTTGTTTCCCAAACTAATATGCATGCGCTGCACCTGTGGCATTTAAAATGTCTGTAACCAATACTCCTGGTCGGTTTCTCTACGGCCAAATCTGCTCTCACAACTATGTTGCTAATGCTTTGAGTCTTCCTAAAACCTATCTGTGGTCTCACCTCACCCCCTAGAATGTTTAGAATATGCCAGTGCTTTTGTATTATTTTCCTGATGTTAAACGCTAAAGGGAAAAACTCGATCGACCACTGAATTTGCCTTTAAACTACTGAACAATCTTTCTGTAGAAGTTTGTGCCTCTTGATACTGGTTGCTTTTCTGAGTGCCTGATTAATGATCCTTTTAGGATAGTCTCTACCTAATACATTTTCTTTAATGGTTGTGGCTGATTGATTAAAGTCCTCCTGTCGTGTACTGTTTCTCTTTGCTCCAGCAAAAACACCAGATTCCTTCAAGAATCTCGGGGGGAACGGGTTAAAGAGGAGATACGTGTTCCTATCTGTCTTTTTTCTGAACAGACTCATATTTAATTTGTGGTGCTGGTCCTTGAACACCATGATATCTAAAAACGGGATCGAATACTGCTCGATTCTATGGGTGAAAGTTAAGTTTGAGTTTTGACTATTGACCCATTGTACAAATTCCTCTATTTGGTTTTGCCTATTAAAAATGAAGAAAAGGTCAGCAATAAAGCATCTATAAATTACAATCTCTGAAAAAAAGCGGTTAACTTATGGGTTCAATAAAAAATCTCCTTTGAATTTAATCATATAAAGATTAGCAATTGATGGTGCTAAATTACACCCCATTGCCATACCCTTAATTTGAAGGAAAAAATCGTTACAAAACCTAAAATAATTCTGTTCCAAACAAATGGTAACCAAATCCAAAATAAAGTGAGTTGGGGGGTGCCAGTGGGGTCTGGACAATAACACATCTTCTACCACTGTCCTTGCATCCTCCAATGGTATATTGGTGTATAGGGAAGCCACATCCATGGAGAGAAAAATTGTTTCCTTTGAAAGTTGCATACCTTCTAATTGGGCAATAAATTATTATAAAATAATAATTGCACTGAAGATTAAGTACCATTTATTTTTGGACACTTTTGACTTTTGAGAAAACAACTAAGACAGTAAAATTATTTTGTGATTTAACAGTTTTTATTTGGATTCATTTTAATATACAAGTATTTTCCCACCAGTGAACGGCTTTATTGTGTATTTACATTCATTATAAGGGCATCCCATTAACTGAGAGAGACTGCAGAAAACAAAGCATAAACAAAATAGTAGAATACTGAGCTTCCCTGAAAAGGCAAATGGGTAATAAAGGCTCTGTTTGGTTTAAGACCATTCCAGACTCTTAAAACTCATGGCTTTCTTTTATGAAAGGCTGCATCTCACAAGTATTAATACTGGCTAGTTAATGAAAGGTGATTTTTATGGGCTAAAAAGGTTGAGGTGTGTATATTTCCTGACTAATGGATAGCTCATTGGTTTAAGTACTGTATCTGGCTGCAGAGCCAAAGGTTAAGAGTTTGATTCTCCACTGTTCCTCTTTGGCTGGCCTGGACTAAATGATCCATAGGGTCTGTTCCAATTTTAGTAGGCCACACACACATATTTTGATACATGCTTCCATAATTGAATTTTTAAAAAGTAGACTTGGGGTCCTTATCAGTGGACTTTTCAGCAGCAGTTGGCTTTGATTTTAAAAATGTACAACCAGCAGAATGATCTTACTGACAATAAGAACCATCAGAAATGAAATAGTCCCCGCTCACATCCTACAGTCCTCAACAGCTCACCCACAGCAAAAGGAATCCCAGAGATGCTTTGGAACTTTCAGGGAGCAGGATTGGAAAATGTTAATTTATGAATAACTAGTATAGTATGCCTGGCGATGCTGGGCTGTTTTAAATTGTGTTTTGCATTTTTTGGGATTTTGTTTTTGGGTTAAAAATCAACAGAGGATGCTATAATTTTTTTTATTTCATTTATTTAATGTATGTTTGTTATTTGTGTAAACTTTTGATTTATTGTTATGTTTTTGACTTGTTTTTACTCTTGTGGCCTCTAGGTGGGGCTGTTTTGTTTTTGAGTTGTTTTTACTATTCCGCCCTGCAGGTGGGGCTGTTAGTGGTTTTGTTTTCATTTCATGTTTTTTTTCTCTCCTGGCCTCTGGGTAGGGCTTCTTCTGGTAAGTAGTCTTTGTTTCTTCATTTCTGTTCCGGTCGTCGTGGAGGGAGGACGTGCTGGTGAGTTCTCTGGTTTTCTTTCTTCTGGGGTTTTTCTTTGTTTTGTTTTTGTTGTGGTGGGCTGGGAGGTGTTTCTGTTTGTTCTTTTTTGTTTTGGTTGAATTTTAGGTTTGTTTAATTAGTTTGGTTATTTCTGGTTTTGTTTAATTTTTGTGATTTCATTGTTGTTTATTTGTGTAATTTGTGGTAGTTGTGTTGTTAGAGTTAGGTATTTTCATGTTGTAGTTAGGTGTTTTGTATGTGCTTTTGTAGTATTGTGGATGTTTTTGTTTGTGTATTTTGTGGTTTCCTTTTTTGTTTATTAATGGTTTTTTAATTATTGATTTATTTTTGTTTTATTATTTTTTATTAATTTTGGTGTTTGTTTTTGGTGTTTACTTTAGCGTGAAGAATGGGCTGCCTGTCAGTTCCTCTTTTCCCCATTGCTGCTTCGAATTTTGGTTTCAATGCAGCAATGGGTGAAAGGAGGAGGAGGCAGTCAGCTGGCTCTTCCCCCGGGAAGGTTCGTTAGGTAGGTCGGGGGAGAAGGAGGAGGCAAAGAAGAGCTATCTCTGCCTAACAATGGTTCTCTCCTCTCTGTCTCCTTTCTCTCCTGGCTTACCTAACCGGAGATCGGCAGACAGCGATCCGTAAGGGGTGGGGCTCTTCCTTGCAGATTGCTGGCTGCTGTTTTTGTATTATCTCCGTCGGAAGGACAAAGGCATCAGCCAGTCATTCGCCAGAGAGGGTGCTTCCCCTGACGAACTGCTGCCTGTTTTTTGTTTTTTCCCCACCCCGGCTCGACTTTCCTTGAGGTCGGTGGTGGTCTTGCCGAGTCTTCAGCGGGGTAGTGTGGAGGAGAGGGAGTCCCTCTTCTCCCCATTGCTCCGGGAAAGAAGGCCGACGGGTGTCTCACGGTGGATTTTTGTGGCTTTTTTGTTTTGCGAGGATGTGAGGCACTGCATCCGCCTGCAGCGGACTTGTGCTCCCGTTGTGTTTTGGAATTTTATTTTTTGCGTGTCGGCTTTCTCAGCGTTCTGTGCACTCATGGTGCACAGGACACTGGGGCTTGTAGTTTTTGCATTTGTGGTTTCCGTTTGTGCGGCTGTTTTTTTTCCTGCGGCTCAATTTTAATTGGCTGCACCACTTTTCCCAACATTCTTTTTGCTCGCGCCTCTCAGCCTGATTGGCTGTGGCGTGGCGCGGCACAGAGAATGTTGGGATTGAAGTTGTTTCCCTTTGTTCGTGTTCGTGGGGCGCTTGCCCCACTGGCACATTTCTCAACCCTGCAGTAACCTCCGGACCAGGTTCGGATGAGTGCAGGAGGCTTGGTACGGGATAGGATGGACAGGTGCAGAAACGTATAGCAAGTTCCAATGATTAACCCTTGGATTTATAGGTATAGATTGCACAACAGGTGACATCATCAAACGTAGAGGCATAAGTAGTGCAAGAAGATTTCAGCTGTTCCAGGGGTGGCCAAACTTTTTGCACTGTGGGCCTGACACATCCCCCCTGACAGTTGATCACGCCAGTCATATGGTTCCTCCCACCAGAAGCAGAAGTAAAACATGCCTGTGCATGCACAAAATGCTGCTGTAAATGCACCTGTGGCTGTCATAAATGCATTTATGACAGCCATGGGTGCATTTATGGTAGCGTTTACACATGCACAGGCATGTTTGTGCATGTGTGGGTGCAGGAACACATACGCGGGGCACGTCCACTTCTGGTAGCAGTAAGGGTGCAATGAGGCTGGATGATTTGGCGCCATGGGCCGTATCCAGCCCATGGGCCATAGTTTGGCCACCTCTCGGTTAAACCACTGCATAGTACTATATACCACACAAATTCAATACAAAATCAGTTTGGAAAGTGCTTTTACAAAACTTCAGGATGAAAGTTTATGAACTGATATATAAGAGTACAACTATTTAAGTTAGTTCTTTAGCAAGCTTTAAAATAAATGGACAATATGTAGGGGGTAGTATAGCTTGGGAGTGGCAATGTTGCCAGAAGAGCTTCAAGAAACAGGTTTTTAGGGAGATATTGTGATGCTTTCTAGTTGCTGATCTATATTATGGATTATAGATTATAGCTGTTGGGGACTATGGGATAGTGGAGGAATCTTTTGTTTCTGACAGTCCCAGTAAGAAGACCATGTAACTAAACATGCAAATTTGTTTGTATGCATAAATTTAGAAATACTAGCAAGGTTTGCCCGGCATTGCCGGGCTTTTTCACCCCTTTGTTTTATTTAAAACGATGCATTTTTTCCCAAATATTTATTTTTTCGAAAAAATAAAACAATTTAACATTTAACAAAAAATTTTTGTAATGTTTTCTGCTCATAAAATGTTGCTTTAAACTATTTATAATTTTTTCTGATATCTTTTTTGCTGTAGGAATGCGTCTTCTGTATCTGTAAAACATAATATACAGGAATAGATATTGTTATATTTTTTTTGAAATGTTGCATTTGTAAATTGTTTTGTTCTTTAATTATTGTTTTTTTAATAAATTTATTTTTATGCTTAAGTCAATATTTACCTTCTGTAACAGCTGTTTTGTGTTTTGTGGATCACGCAGTTGAGTGATGTTTTGCTGAGTTATCTGTGTAAAGGAAATAAAGACAAAGTTATATATATATATGCTTTTTTAAGTTTCTGATAATGTAATTATTTTTTTTGTTTACCTGATGATTTCTTGCTCTGTTGCGATTTTAGTTTGAGGAAATGCTGCAGCATTGATTCTGCTAGTGGCTGATTGTATGGTGATGGTGGATGTGTCATCATGAGTACATGTCTCAGTATGATTTTGTCTATATCCACCACATTTTTGTTTGGCTGGTCTTGTTGTTTTTGATGTGGTTGTGGTTTTAGACTGTTTTCTTGTTGTTTCTCATCGGATGAGTGTTTCAGTTCCTGTTGTTGTATTGGTTTGCTGTTTATTTCTGTTATTATTTCTTGTAATGTCTTTTTCTTTGGTTGCATTTTGTATCTAGTGTCCTCTGGTTTCTCATTGTTTGGGTTTTTCATGTCCTGGTGTTTTGTTTGTTTGTTGTTTATTTCCTCTATGATTTCTTGTAATGTTTTTTTCTGTGCGTTTTGTTTTAATTCTGTGGCCTTGTTATTTATTTCATTAATATATGTTTCTTCCTTTTCCAAATTCAATAATGACTTTGTTGTGGTGATTGTTTGTTTTTCTTTTCTCCTGACTATTTGCATTTCTGTTTGGCTGGTTTTGTCGTCTGCCTTTTTGTTTTCTGTTTTGTTTGTGGTTGTTGTTTCTGTCTCCTTTGTTGTTTGTTGTATCTCATTTTTGTTTACATTGGTTGCTTTCTCTGGTTTTTGTTCTTTCCATGGCAATATAATTTTTTGGTTCATTGTTGTGTGAAGTTGTTCCCTTATGTATATGTTCTTGTATTGTTGTTCTTTTTTTGGGTAATGTGTTTGCCTCATTTGCATGTATGTTTCTGTTTGTCCCTGTGCGTTTGTTGCTGTATTTCTGTTTGTTTGGGAGCTGTTTTCTGAGTTTGGTTGTTTCCATGGCAGTTTCATTTCTGTTGGTGATCCGTTTTGTTTTTCATTTTTCCTTACAGTAAGCAAATTCTGTTGTTTAATTTCCTGTTCTTCATTATCTAAGACATTATCAGTTATTTCATAATCTCCTTGTTTCCATGGCAACTTTTTTCCACGGTAAAATTCAATTGGGTGATGCATGTTAATTTTGCTAACGCAGAATGTACCTTTTGGGTTGCTGCTTGTTGTATGGTTCTCTACATGCTGGTTAGATGTTTTCGTGTTTGGTTGCTTTAGCGAATTGTTTTCTTCTTTCTCCATTTCGTTATATATATTTTTAAACTAAACTTTGTAAAGAGTTCACTCTCGCTTTTTCAAATTCGCGGCTGAGGCATGTACTTTAGTTTCCAACCTGCGTATTTCCTGTTCGTTTAGAAAGTCTCGTTATCGCGTTATCTTACTCCGCTGCTTTGGGACTTTGGCAGAGTTAGGTGAGCTAAGGGGATTTGCAAGTGTGGAGATGTGGTTTTCTTCCGCGTTTCTGTTTGGATTTTTGGACGGCTTGGATGTGAGTGAATAATTTTTTTCCTTTATATTATTTTATTCCTTGCTGTTTATTGTTCCGTTTGTGCTTTACTTTCGTAAACCTTGTTCAAATTATCACGATACGCGATGTTGGCTGTCGTGGACTTTGGCATTTGCCTTTACTCGTGTTTTAGTAATTTTAAATGTGAACCTCAGTTATTTATCTCCGCTGCCTATGGAGTTAGCAACAGTTTGGTGAGCTAAGTGGTTAAGCATTATTAGAGGTGTGTTTGTTTTGTCTGTTGCTTTTTGGCTGTCGCTATTGTTTCCCCTCGGAAAGTTTGCACTCACGACTTTGGCAACTCTCTTTTGGCGGATTAGTTTCGTTTTTAAGCTGTGTGTTTGCCGTATGTGTGTTTAATCTTGTTATCGCGTTATTTTCCCTCGCTGTTTTTGGAGTTTGGGAGAGCTAGGTGAGCTAAGTGGATTTGCATGTTTGTAGGTGTGTCTGTGTTCCGCGTTGCTGTATCGCTGTGCAGAAGGCATGGCTGTAAGCGTCTGTGAGTGTTTCTTGCCTGTTTTTGGGAAAGTTTAGGGAAATTCGATGTGTACTGTCGTTGACTTCGGGTGCTTCCTTTACTCGTATTTTGGTAAGTTAAACTGTTTTGATGTTATCTTTTGTAAAGGTGTTTAGGTGGTGGGGAGGGGGGCTTTGTTTTGTTATGGTGCTTTGTTTGTGTGGAGTCGTGAAAGTAGATCGGTGTTTCCCCTTTAATATCAGCAGGCAGAGTGGATCGATCCCCCACCCCCCATCCTTAAAACAACTCCGGTTTTAAAGAGAAGAAAAGACGGAGTTTGTTTAAGGAGGGGTGGTGGGGGATCGATCCTCTCTGCCTCATCTTTTGTTTCCAGCCGCGTTTCCAGCCACTGATGTTAAAGGGGAAACTCCTTTTGGGAGCTTCAGGCGCCGCGGGAGAGTAAAAGAAAGCCGGCTGCTGTTTGCTTGCCTGTGAGCTGTTTTTCTTTTTAATTTTCCGGGCGCCGTTTTCCTCAGCGTTCTGCGTGGGGCTTGTAGTAATGGGTTGGTGCTGTGTGTTTTTGCTGGGTTTTTTAAAATGCGTTTCTTTCGATTGGCTGCGGCGCGTGTCCGAACGCTGCACCGTGCGAGAGCCTCTCGGCGTGATTGGCTCTGGCGCGGCGCAGCGCTAGGAATGTTGGGAAGTGAAGTTCTTTCCCTTTCTTGCCGTTTCTGGGGCTGAGGCCCCCGTGCCGGATTTTTAAATCCTTCGTTGACCTGCGTAGGGAATTCGGCCGTGCACACGAAGGGTGGGTGTGGGTCAGTAGGGCGACGCATAGCAGCCTATAGCCAGTTCCAACGGTTAATGCTTGGTTTTATAGGTTAAGAAATGTTGAAACTTAGTCCTTCCAAAATTAATTACTTAAGTGCCCCTGGTTTTTATGAGAAAGTACAGACCAGTGTGGTTGGTTCGGAAGTCTGACTAACTCACAGGTAACTTTTTGGAATAGTAGCCATGTTAGTCTGTGTTTCGAGAAAAGCAGAGAATAAACAAAACAAAGCAAAAACACTGTTCCAATTTATAAAAAAACCAGCTACGGAATACCCTGAGTTACAAAAAAAAATTCGTAAGTTGAAAAATCAGTTATTTATTTATTTATATTTATTTATAGTTCATATTTTTATAGCCGCCCCACTCATAAAGACTCTGGGCGGCTTACAATATAGCCCCTCCACCTGCTAAAAAACCCTAAAAACAAATAATCCCAGTAAAAAGCCCCATTTAAAACCCACCCACATACAATCTTAATAACTAAAATCAAGGTCCGGCACTGTATGCTGCCAATACACAGTGCTGGACCTGGACCCCCACCCGGATACTCCCAGAGTGTCCGGTGCGGGGTACCGGCAGTGCGGTCCGGGGGCCTTCACCCTGAAAAGGGGCTGCGAAGAGGGTGCCCCCAGTGCCCGGGGGCATGTCGCAGAGCCCTGGACTGCTCCTGCCCAGACTGGTGGCCACTCCACAAGGCACCAGGGACAGCGCAGGGCCAGATATCCAACCTTGTACCCGCCCCTGGAAGCTGGAGGGAGGAGCCGCCACCGCCACTGAGAAGCCTCAGCTGGGGAAGACTCGGGGCCATGCAGACACCCAGGGAAGGGAGACCCGGAGCGGCACCAGGTAGGCCTTCCCTAGCACTTTGGGGGGGAGCCATGTGATGAGGATGCCAGGGGCATCGGGGGCGGGAGGGTGAGTGTGAGGGTCCCGCATGGGACCCACACATGGGTCCCGCATGGGTGTGAGGGCCATCATCAGGGGGGCACCCAGCGAAGCGGGTACCTCTGTTGGCAGAATAAAAGAGAGGGAGTATCACTGATACTAATTGCAATATACTAATTTAACCAGCAGATCGGGGTCACTTCACCATTGATGCCCCACACCTGCCCTGCCACAAGTCCGAGTGGCCAGTGTGGTGCGACGTAGCCAATAAGGCACACCAATGGCCACCTCTCATGCAATCCGGGGCCATGGGGTGCTCCTGCGCCCCTGGCCGGAGAATACAGGGTCACAGCAAGCGGATCGTCACCACTGCTTTCTCCTCCGACAGGGGGGTCTGCAACGCCCAAGACCGCCAGACAACTGGACCGGTGTTGTTGTTGTGCTCCTTACCCTTGGCCACTGCCACCACCTCACACTCGACACACGGCCTTCTGGCCTGTCCTCCACAGCCCAGGGTGAGGCTGCAGTCAGCTTCCTTAACCAGCCCCACCAACTTGCCCTGCCAGCGCCACTGCAGGAGAGCTTGGGCCCAGAGTCGGATCGGGAGGTGGTGCTGGGGGAGACTTGAGGGAGCGGGGCTTCTCTTCCACCCCGCATAGCGAGGCAGGCAGGCCGAGCAAGAGAGGGCCAAGAAGAACAGAAGCAAGCCCCCCTCCCTCGACCCCGGTAAGGCCCTTCCCTTTCTCTCCCACCCCACCAAAACACACACACACACACACGGCTCCCCCTGCACACCTTTCCTGCCCACCCCACGCGCACGCACGCACGTGCACACGCATGTGCGCGCGCACACACAAACTTCACCCTCCCACTGCCCTGTCCTCTCCCACCCCGCACCCATTCCCACCCACCCTACGGACCTCTTGCCCTCCCACCCCGTGACTCACCTGTCGGCGAACCACAGAATGAGGCCCCTTTCAGTGCTGGCAGGGTGAGGTGTGTGCGCACGTGCATGCATGGGGTGGGCAGGAAAGGAGGTGCAAGGGAGCAAAGTGTGTGCATGTGTGTGTGCAGGGTGGGACACAATGGGAAGAGCCGCCACCACTACTGTCGCCACCCCCCAACCAGGACAGTGCGACTGTGGCAACCAGAAACCCAACCTTTGGGGCGAGGTGGCTCTTTGGCCTCGGCCCGGCCCAGCCCTTCTGAGGCTCAGGAGGCGGAGGCGGAGAGGAAGTACACCCCCCCCCGGGTGAAGCCGTGCATCCAGGCTAGTACTGTATATAATTTAAGAACCATATCCACTCTGAAGCCAACAGCCAGAAGCAATTCTCTCTCATTTACTCATATTCCAGTGTCTACCAATATTCTAGTTGCAAATTGAGTCACCTATAACCACTTTTGATTTTGACTAGTTTCAGGAAAGTGATTAGACTTATGTTAATAGCCACTGGTTTTATTTTGAGTACAGCTCAGCTTTTAATGTTAACAAATGACCAGCTGTATAAATATCCTATTTATTTGTTGGTCTGTACACAAATTTTTGTGTAATTCACACGCCATGTATACAAATGATCCTCTTGATTATATCAGGAAGGTATTGTAAATATTCCCAGGGGGACCCAATGTGAAGTCACAGTACTATTTCTTGTTTGAAGCTTGCTTTTCCGGTAAAACAAGATCAGTAAGATATACATGTTTCTGAGAACAAAAGCAACTGTGAAATACTGTAGGTATAAAATCAAATTTCAAAGTTATTTTGCAGTTAAAAGTACTGTTTTTTCTTCTTCCATGTTTTGGGTACATTTTCATATCTCTCAGTCATGTTTGTTTATGAGAAGATCTGGTTAAATGAAAAGTGTCTGCCACACCATGGAACAACCATTTTATCATCAAATTAGCAAGTTTTAACCTTTTTTCTTTTCTTTCTTTCTTTCAGAGTAGTGTTTCCCAACCGTTGGTTTTTGGACTTCAATTCCCAGAAGCCTATATCAATTCCGCAAAGCACTGATCAGCCAATGTACTGACTTATACTTCTGGGAATTGACATTCCCTTGTGGGGTGTGGGCCCCACATTGGGAAACACTGTTTTAGAGCGTTGCACAATTTAAAATTATGGGCATAGATGAAATATAGATGAATCTCAAATTAAAATGTTTACATTATTAGACTTTTTTGACCAGAAATGGGCTACTTCAATCGTTATCTCAGCCATTTACTTGGTTCTCATTTGCACATATTGTGGGGCATAAATTATTATTCTTCAAGTGCTATATCCATTCCGGATATTGGCTATCATCATGGCAATAGTCTTCCTGCTCTTAACTCCTTGGAACAGTTTTCCCGAGGACCTTCCACACCAGTCTCTCAGGTTCTTTAGCCACAAAGTCCATCTACGTCCAGGACCTCTCTTCCCAGGGATCTTCCCTTGCAGTTGTAATATTTTATATTTCATGTCGTTTCTCATTATATGCCCGAGGCATAAACTGCATGCACATAAATGCTACACTGAATTTTCCACATTCACAGAACATTTGTCCTTTATTGAAGTATCCTCATTTTACTTAATTATTCTTTTATTTTTCTACTTTGTTTCAAAGTGTATTAAGTGATTTCCAGACTGTCCAGCCAGAATCCTGTCTTAGTGGGAGACACTCTTCAGCATTTATCCATTTAGCAAGGTATGTTGATTTTGCTTTCCATAGGTCTAGCCTTGCCTCTTCTGATTTAATATTTAGAACTTGAGAGGTATGCAGAAATTTTTTATTTTTTAAAATTTGTTTACAGTATGTTCCAGATGGTACTGGAAAGGAAAAATGTTTCTTTGTTGAAGGACTGGGTTCGTGCCTGTAAAGATAGCGAGAATAAAGCAGTAATTTATTCACAGTTGAATCTGAACTGGCTTCAGAAGGTAATGTTGGATAGATGGACTGATAAATACAAGGAAGAAAGTAGTTTAGAGAAGGATAAAACAGAATTTGAGCAACTGTTGTTAAAAATACGAAAAGGAGATATGGGATTAAAGGGTATAGTAAGCAGGATTTATAAAATTTTAAATAATGAAGGTAATCCACAAGAAACTTTGAAGTCATGCTGGGAACAGGATTTGAACATAAAAATTCAGGAAAAATTTTGGAAAGATAAGTGGGAAAAAAGATATATGAGAACTATGTCGGTAAGAATGAAAGAGCATAATTACAAAATGTTATGGAAGTGGTATTTGACTCCTGAGAGATTATTTCAAATGGACAATGCTAAAAGTAAAATGTGTTGGAGGTGTAAAAACTCTTTAGGAACATATGAACATATGTGGTGGAATTGTAAAGTGGTAAAAGAGTATTGGGGGAAAATTGAGAAGGAAATATGTGATATTATGGGGGTAGAATGTGAATTGAATTTAAACATGGTGTTGTTAACAGATGTGGAGAATTTGAAAGTAAATGAAGACAATAAGGAACTAATAGCTATTATGCTGATATCAGCTAGAATGTGTATAGCAAGGAGCTGGAAACTTGATAGAGTTCTAAAAGTAGAGGAATGGTATAAAGAGATGTGGGATCTTGCATTGAATGACAAACTGACATGGGAAATAAACAAATATAAGGGGAAAATTAAAGAAAATAGATTTTGGAAAATTTGGCAACCTTTTGTGGAATACTCATTGAATGGAGATCAGAGCAATAGCCTTGTACCAGATTATATATATTTTTGGAAATGATAAAAAAGGCAATATCCCGCAGGCTCTTATAACTTGTAAATACACAGGGTGATTATTAGTAGTTTATGTTATGTTTAATGTAATTGGATTCGATAAAAATTGAATATGTTTTTTTCTTTTAAATTACGTGTTCTCTTTTCTGTATTTTCTTCTTTTTTGTAATGTTTATCTTTTTATATTCAATAAAAAAATTATTAAATTTTTTTTGTTTACAGTAGATTTATATACCGCCCCAATCAATAGACTCCTTGCCCTGGGTGCTCAGCAACAATTAAAAAACAATATATTTCACAAAAATAGAACCTTGTTCATTTTTTCACAACAAAAAGGCTTTAAGAATGTCCCCAGAGAAAAGCAGCATTCACATTTCCTCAACGTTTTCCTTTAAATTCATCTCCCCTTCATCTCCATACCCCCTTTTAGAATATCAAATGGATTACAGGTTAAAGATGATTGCTGAGTTTGGGAAGCTGTGGTCTTCAAACCATCCAGAGTGTTTTAGAAAAAGTAAAAAATCCAGAGCTCAAGAATCAGAATAGAAAACATTGCTTATTTTTAAGACATCTTATTCTCAAGAAGCTTCTTATTTTTTTTAGCTGTAAAACAGATTCAGCAGTAGATTTAGCCTGAGTTTACCTGCGTACAATAAAAATAACCAGTTCTAATTTAAAATTGTTGGCTGATCAAGGGATCCAGGAGGAAACAACCTCTTCAGAAGTCTCCTCCAATACTTTTTTACAATACTTATTCAAACCTTGGAATTCTGCCCCAACTGCTCTTTATCACCTTTAGATGGTGATGTTTTCACTACATAAGGATCAACTCTAGGAAAAGTTAATTCATTATTATCATATCTCATTACACCTTTGTTCCACCATTTTCCAATGAGCAAAAATAAGGTTTTCCCCCTTCCCCTAGCCTCCAAATTTATTACAGTATTACAAAAATTTTGACAGGTAAACTATTGTTGTAAGAGAGTGGCTAATCCAAGACCACAACTCATCAAAAAAAAATCTTTTTTAAAATTTAGCCATTAGAGGGGGTTAGTGTCCATGGATGGATTTGGTGCTGTATTAACTTATTTAATTTGTTATTTGCTAGAACTTGTTGATGTACTTCTGGAAGGGCCGTGCCAGGCAAATTATAGACTTGCCTCATGGTTGTATGTTTAGGCCAGCTCTTGCATTATTTCTTGACAAAACTCAGGTGAATTATGAGAAAACATGATTCACTGGAAAAGACAATAATAGTAGGAAAGGTTGAAGGAAGCAGAAAAAGAGGAAGGCTAAATACGAGTCAGATTGATTTCATAAAGGAACCACAGCCTTGAGTTTACAACAGCTGAGCAAGACTATGGAAGACAGGACATTTTAGAGATTGCTCATTCATAAGATCACTAGAAGTCGGAATTGACCTGATGGTACAGTACATTAGGCTGCGGTGGCTCAGTGGTTAAGAAGCTCACCTTGTTAGCTGGAAGGCTGGCAAGTTGGCAGTTCGAGACCCAGGATTGAGTGCCCATCTTTCTCCCAGCTCTTGGGGACATAAAAGGAGCCTCATTTTTGCGTTCCCTGAGCAGAGTTTCTTCCACAAAAATCCTTTCAATCCAGAATAATTTCTGACACGAAATTATTATTATTATAACAACCTTTGAATGGCTTTATGTTTCCCAAGGGGCATGCCCCCACATTTGCAAATCTGTGGTGTAGGCTGCCTAACCATGAGGGGCATTAATACAAACCATGTGAACACCTTTCTGCTCAGAACAGGTTGAACTCATCAAAGACTGCAATATTTCTATCTGAGCATCCAATTGCAAGAATGCCAAAGATGTTGAACAATGTTCATTGTTGAAATTTTTTAAAATGATATCTGTGTTAGTCTGTGTTTCAAGCATATCAGAGAGTAAGCAAAACAAAATAAAACAAAAAGACAAAAACATTGTGGCAGTTAAAGATTAACTGCTGTATATAACAACATACAACAGTGATGGTGAACCTTGGCACTCTAGCTGTTCTGGAACGTCAATTCCCAGAAGCCCTGATCAGCAGGATTGTTGACTTGGGATTCTGGTCATTGAAGTTCAAGAACACCTAGATTGCCAAGGTTCACCATCAATGACATATAACTTACAACATATATAGCAGCATATAACAATGCTTATTGTTAGCCACTAAGTAAGGGCTGTCTTGATTATTAGTCATTCAAGAATAGTTATAAATTACAGAAGTAATAACTTGAATCAGGGTTGGATTATGTCGTCTGTATCTATGTGTTACCAGCACAAACAAGGGACTTAAAGGGGAAGTAAATGACTCACAGGTCTGATCCAAGGACACCACATGAATTCAAGCAGGAAAACGTTGACTGAAGTGGAACTTATGCTAGCATATTGGGAAGCATCAGGAAGTTTTCCACAACATTCATTTCCTAATGTTTAAAGTAGTAATAACTGCACTTAAAAACAGGAGACCAATACAAAATTTTGGTTTCTGGGACAATTCTATATATGGCCAGAGTCCCACAAATAAATAGAAAACAGCATATAAGAAGAAATTCTTCCATTACACACACACACAAAGAATTCCTTTTATTTATTTATTGGGCTCTCTGCTATATAAATGGACTTGGTCACTACCCCAATGTAGAGAAAAGAGACTAGGCAATGAAAGATATTCCAACTGTTCATAAAGCAACAGCATTTGGTAGAACTTTCCTGAATGATGTGAGATTTCTCTGGAGAACAAAAAGGGGAAATCTAAAATTTGTCACATGTAAAGGGAAGCAGGACAATCAACATTACTGTAAACATGATGGTAAAACAACAAAATTTCCACAATGCGAGCTATAGGGAAACAAAGGGAAACAGGAAGTAAGGATAGATGCTACTGACGATCATACACTGTATACGAGGGGGGGGGAATCTGAGTTATTACAGTTGAAAATAGATTTATTAAGAATAGAATTTCAACCAACTACATAACGCTAGCAGAATAACCACCTGTTATTCAGGCTTAGACTAAAGAAAATAGGGAAAACAATTAGGCCAGACAGGTATGACCTAGACAACATCCCTAAGGAATACACAGTGGAGATGTGGAACAGATTTAATGGCTTAAACTTGATAGGCAGAGTAGCAGAAGAATTATGGCCAGAGGTGCGGGACATCATATAGGAGGCAGCAAGGAAAACCATGCCAAAAAAAAAGTGTAAGAAAGCAAAGTGGTTGTCTGATGAGGCTCTTAAAATAGCAGAGGAAAGAAGGAATGCAAAAGGCAAAGGAGAAAAGAAAAAAAATCAACCAATTGAATACAGAATTTCAAAGAAATAAGGAAACCTACCTGAATGAACAATGCAAAGAAATATAGGAAAACAACATAAGGGATAGGACTAGAGATCTTTTTAAAAAAATAATGGGGAAATCAAGGTAACATTTAAAGCAAAAATGAACATGATAAGGGACAAAAATGGCAAGGATTTAGCTGATGCAGAATAGATTAAGAAAAGATGGCAAGAGTACATAGAAGAACTTTACAAAAAGGACCTCAACACCCCTGACAGCCACAATGATGAGAACATTGAACTTGAGCCGGACATCCTAGAGAGTGAAGTGAGAAAGGCCCTAAAAAACACTGCAAATAACAAAGCCAGTGAAGATGATGGTATCCCATCTGAATTTTTCAAAGCTCTAAAAGATGATGAAATCAAATTATTGCATTCTATATGCCAGCAGATTTGGAAAACACAACATTGGCCACAGGATTGGAAAAGATCAGTATATGTTCCAATCCCAAAAAAGGGTAATGCCAAAGAATGTTCAAATTATCAAACAATTGTGCGCATCCCACACGCTAGCAAGGTGATGCTCAAGATAATACAGGATAGAATTTAGCAGCACATGGAGAGAGAACTACCAGAAGTGCAGGCTGGGTTCCGAAGAGGCAGGGGTACTAGAGACCCATTGCCAACATACGTTGGATCATGGAAAAAAAACAAAGGAATATCAGAAACAAGTTTACTTCTGTTTTATTGACTACACCAAGGCCTTGCAATGCGCAATGCAGGATTGGACAAATCACAAGTTGGGATCAAAATTGCTGGGAGAAATATCAACAACTTGAGATACGCAGATAATACTACCCTAATTGTTGGATCAGGGCCCGATGTGGGCCGGAGGGTCCCGGAGGAGACTGGTCAAGCAAGACACATGAGGCAAGATGGAGCGAAGACCAGCGTTTATTGATCAGAAGGCACTTAACTTTATACCTTGCCTAGCTTGACTGCGTGCATACATTGCGCGTAGCCGTTACAGGAAAGCACTGAGTCTGCACATTGAGATTACACAAGTTACCCATTAGGGATGACTTCACCGGGGGAAGTTTCTTATCTATCTAATTTACTACCGGGGACATGCATTGTCTATCGTTATCGGGAGCAAACATGCGCCTAGATTGACTCTAGAGTTTAGAGCATCTGTAGATGCGAGATTACTCATTACATGCCTATCGAGTTAAACATCTGGTGATCTTTTGCCCTCTGTTGTCCGACCTGCCTGTTAGGTCAGCGATCGGTGAATTAAACTATAGCTATTAATCCGCTCCCCAAAATCTGTCCCCTCGGAACCAGAGGCTCGGAGTGTTCTCCCATAACCGTGGTTCTGTCAGGGACAGTGTGCCAATTATGTGCACGGAATCAACACCTAATGGCAGAAAGTGAGGAAGTCCTAAAGAAGCTTCTGCTTAGGTTGAAAGAAGAGAGTGCAAAAGCTGGTTTGAGACTCAACATCAAGAAAACCAAGATAATGGCAACAGGCCCTATCAGTACCTGAAAAATAGATGGGGAAGAAATAGAAGCAGTGACAGATTTTTCTTTCTTAGGATCAAAGATCACTGCAGATGGGGATTGCAGTCATGAAATAAAAAGGCGACTGATGCTTGGGAGACAAGCTATGAGAAACCTGGGGAACATAGTGAAAAGTAGAGACATCACCTTGCAAACAAAAAATCGCATAGTCAAAGCAATGGTATTCTCGGTGGTAATGTATGGTTGTGAGAGCTGGACCATTGGGAAAGCTGAGGACAGAAGAATAGATGCCTTTGAAATATGGTGTTGGAGGAGAGTTTTGAGAGTACCCTGGACAGCAAGGAGAACAAATAAGTCGATCCTAAAAGAAATCATCCCTGACTGCTCGTTAGAAAGTCAAATAGTAAAGATGAAGCTTTGGACATCAAATGAGAAGAGAGGATTCACTTGAGAAGGCCTTGATGCTGGGAAATGTGGATGGCAAAAGAAGAAGGGGTGGCCAAAAATGAGATAGCTAGATGGTATTGTAGATGCAATGGGCACAGAGCTGGGCGGGCTGAAGAAGATGGTGGTGGACAGAGGTGCCTGGCGGGCAATGGTCCATAGGGTCACAAAGGGTCAGAATCGACTGTGCAACTGAACAACAACAACAACAACAACAACAACAACAAATAGTTCATTTTTTATGTTAACTATTTTGTTTATTTTTGACATGTTGTATGTGTATTGTTGTTGTTTGTATATGTCTGTTCTAATATTTGTTCTACACCACTCAGAGTAGCACCATGCTAAACGGGTGGTTTATATGTGCAACTAAATATCAAGCAAACAACTTCTAAAAGTAACAAATTAATTGATTAAAATTAAATAATAATTTAATAATAATTCTGACATAATCAAATTCTTAGGAGATGTGCCGGTTTGAGAGACGGAATATCTGATGATTTAATTTTTTAAAAGGCATTAGAAAGTTCTTAGAAAGATCATTTTTAACATTTTATTTTCTGATGCCTTTTAAACTAAAAATATAAAACCAATTAATATTAACAAATAAACAAGAGTTTATTCACAATTCTGTTTAATGAAAATGAGATTCCATAGGAAACAGTGTTTATTTTTTGGAATGCATTTGGATTCAAACTGTGGATCTGGAAAAAAATATTGTGCGATCAGAAACTGACAAATGTGCTGCTGGGGAAAGAGAGAGAAAAATAACAAATTCTTCTTCTTCTTCTGGAATGGAATGATCTCATCATCATCTATATCAGTTCTGAAAATAAGCATGTCCTGCTGACTACAAATAAAAATAAGCCACCAACTAAGTTTTGAGTTTCACAGGTAATTACAGTGAAGGCTAGAGGAGAGGAGCTGAATTTTCAGCTGCTCTGAACAGTGGTTAAACTGCCATACTGCAACCAAAAGGTTATGAGTTCAATCCTGATAGGACTTGAGGTTCACTCTGCCTTCCATCCTTCCAAGGTCGGTAAAATAAGTATCTAGCATGTTGGGGGCAAAATGCTAATTAACTTGTGAAGAGAGTGCACTAAGCGCTCTGGGATGGTTTAAAGGCAGTGGTGGGCATCAGCAGGTTCGCACCAGTTCGCCAGAACCAGTAGCAGAAATTCTGGCTGACCCCACCCATCCAAGTTTTGAAATAAAGTAGCCCTAATTCAGGGCTTTCCCCCTGGCCATGCCCACCATACCATGCCCACAGTGTGGTAGTATTTTTTTGGAGCCTACCACTGTTTAAAGGTGTGATTGCTGTGCTTTGCTTAGTTTACATCAAAGAAACCACTCAGTCCAAAGATGTGGGTTTTTGTTTTTCTGGCAAGATTGGGGTTGATAAGGCATTTGTACAGTTGAAAAATCTGCTTTGAAAGAACAGCCTGATTTAAAAATCCTTCAACTAGAGAACATTAATTAGCAATTAGACTTATATACCGCTCCATAGCATTTAGTATATTCTCTGGGTGGTTCACAAGTTAATTAGCATTTTGCCCCCTACATGCTGGGTACTCATTTTACCAACCTTAGAGGGATGGAAGGCTGAGTCAACATTGTGTTCCATCAGGATTGAACTCACAATCTTTTGGTTGCAGTATGGCAGTTTAACCACTGCGCTACCAGGACTCTTCATTAATATATCATCTGAATTGATTAATAGTTTACTCCTATGTCCCCTTGGATGGTATTTCCATGGTTTTAGGAAAGAGCAGATCTCTAACATCTGATCTTGGATTCTCCTTTCCTCCCCACCACTCATCTTTGCATTTTGTGGTATTTTTGGCAGTTTGCCCCTCTACCCTGGAGGATTGAACATTGGTCTCCAGACAGGTCCAGCTTATCCATGCCTAACCAACTGTGACCTCTAGTGACTGGAGACCAAATTATAACCCAATCATAAGGAGATTGGGGAGAATTTAAATGGTGCAGAGAAGAAATGACTGCTCCCTAACAACATGGGTAGTTGCTGTTGCATGATGGTCCCAAGGATGGGAGGCCAGCCGCCGCTGCCATGTCCCCATCTTCCGAGCCCCAGAGGACTCAAAAGGACACTGCCCCGCACCACCCGAGGACTTGCTCTGCATCTCCCCGGGACTTGCAACACCTGGTCCCAGGGATGGGAGGTCAGCCACCGCCGCCATGTCCCCGCCTTCCGAGCCCCAGAGAGCTCAAAAGAATGCTTCCCCACGCTGCCCAAGGACTCGTCTTACCTCTCCCCGGGACTCGCAACACCAGTGCCGCCTGAGCATACCTGTCAAGTATCCAATTTTCCCCAGGGAAACCCCTTATTTTTACCCCTCTTCCCGCCCCCTCCCATTTTATTAATTTCCCCGTAATTTCGCTTATTTTTTAAAAAAAATCCTGACTGGAGCCCTCACAGGCGAAGTTGCATTATGTTTTTCCTGCCACCAGAGGTCGCTGTGGCTTTTCGCTTGTGGAAGGAGAGAGAGAAGGTGGCGGTGGTGTGGCCTTCTGTAGTTTATTTTTCATTTCCCTGCCACATGTGGTTATGGAGGCTTCGTTTTTGCTGCTGCTGGTCGAAGCCACCATGGGACGGGAGTCTACTCTAGGTGAGCGATCTTAACCTATAAAACCAAGGGTTAATGGTTGGAACTTGCTATAGGTTCCTACGGCTGGCCCTACTTGCCTGCACTCACCCTTCGGGGACACGGACGGACTCGGTCCGCAGGTCAACGAAGGATTGAGTAAAGCGGCAGTGGGGCAACAGCTCCACAAATGCGAAAAGGGAAACAACTTCATTTCCCAACATTCTTTGTGCTGCGCTGCACCACAGCCAATCAGGCTGAGAGGCGGGAGCACAAAGAAGGTGGGGAAACACGGCGCGGCCAATCAAAAACGAGCCGCACACAAAAAAAGAAGCACAAAGGGAAAGCACAAATGAAAAAATACAATCCCCAGTGTCCTGCACGCCGTGAGCGCGCAGAACTCTGAGAAAGCCGGCGCGTCCCAGGGAAGCCATCCCCCGGTAAGAAAAGCCCCCCCGCTGCAGGGCTTCCTAACCGCGGGCCGCAAGCCAATCCCCGGTAAGGGAAGCCCACACCACCCTCCGCCGCTGGGCTTCCTTACCGCGGGCCGCAAGGCAGCCCATGGTAAGGGAAGCCCACACACCCCTCCGAAGCTGGGCTTCTTTACCGCGGGCCGCAAGGCAGCCCACGGTAAGGGAAGGCCACACACACCCCGCTGCTGAGTTTCCTTACCGCGGGCCGCAAGGCAGTTCCTGGTAAGGGAAGCCCACCCACCCCCGCAGCTGGGCTTTCTTACCGTGGGCCGCAAGGCAGCCCATGGTAAGGGAAGCCCACACCATCCTCCGCCGCTGGGCTTCCTTACCACGGGCTGCAAGACAGCCCACGGTAAGGGAAGCCCACACACCCCTCCGACGCTGGGCTTAAGGCAGCCCACAGTAAGGGAAGCCCACACACCCCTCCACCGCTGGGCTTCTTTATTGCGGGCCGCAAGGAAGCCCACGGTAAGGGAAGCCCACACACACCCCCACCACTGGGCTTCCTTACCACGGGCTGCAAGGCAGCCCCTGGTAAGGGAAGCCCACCCACACCCGCGGCTGGGTTTTCTTACCACAGGCCGCAAGGCAGCCCACGGTAAGGGAAGCCCACACACACACCCCGCCGCTGGGCTTCCTTATTGCGGGCCACAAGGCAGCCCATGGTAAGGGAAGCCCACACACAGCCCGCCGCTGGGCTTCCTTACCGCGGGCCGCAAGGCAGCCCACGGTAAGGGAAGCCCACACACCCCTGCCGCTGGGCTTCCTTACCGTGGGCTGCAAGGCAGCCCACGGTAAGGGAAGCCCACACCCCCTGCTGCTGGGCTTCCTTACCGCGGGCCGCAAGGCAGCCCGCGGTAAGGGAAGCCCACACACACACCCGCCGCTGGGCTTCCTTACTGCGGGCCGCAAGGCAGCCCATGGTAAGGGAAGCCCGCATACACACCCCGCTGCTGGGCTTCCTTACCGCGGGCCGCAAGGCAGCCCACGGTAAGGGAAGCCCCCCCCCACTGCTGGGCTTCCTTACCGCGGGCCGCAAGGCAGCCCACGGTAAGGGAAGCCCACACACCCCTCTGCCACTGGGCTTCTTTACCGCAGGCCGCAAGGCAGCCCACGGTAAGGGAAGCCCACACACACCCTGCTGGGCCTCCTTACCACGGGCTGCAAGGCAGCCCTGGTAAGGGAAGCCCACCCCCACCCACCCCGCTATGCTTCCTTACCACGGGCCGCAAGGCAGCCCCCGGTAAGGGAAGCCCACACACACACCCGCCGCTGGGCTTCCTTACCGCAGGCCGCAAGGCAGCCCCCGGTAATGGATGCCCATAACCCCCCCGGGCTTCCTTACCTCGAGCCAGCCAGGGAAGCCAGCCCCTCTCTCTCACACACACACACTCACACTCACAGCTTCTCTTTCTCTCTATCTCTCTCACACACATACAGCTTCTTTCTTTCTCTCTCTCTCTCACACACACACAGCTTCTCTTTCTCTCTCTCTCTCTCACACACAGCTTCTCTTTCTCTCTCTCTCTCTCACACACAGCTTCTCTTTCTCTCTCTCACACACACACACAGCTTCTCTCTCTCTCACACACACACACAGCTTCTCTCTCTCTCTCTCACACACACACAGCTTCTCTTTCTCTCTCTCTCTCACAGCTTCTCTTTCTCTCTCACACACACAGCTTTTCTTTCTCTCTCACAAACACACAGCTTCTCTCTCTCACACACACACACACGCAGCTTCTCTCTCTCTCACACACACACACAGCTTCTCTTTCTCTCTCTCCCTCTCTCTCACACACAGCTTCTCTTTCTCTCTCTCACACACACACAGCTTCTCTTTCTCTCTCTCTCTCTCTCACACACACAGCTTCTCTTTCTCTCTCTCTCTCTCACACACAGCTTTTTCTTTCTCTCTCTCTCACACACAGCTTCTCTTTCTCTCTCTCACACACACACAGCTTCTCTCTCTCTCACACACAGCTTCTCTTTCTCTCTCTCTCACACACACAGCTTCTCTTTCTCTCTCTCTCTCTCACACACACAGCTTCTCTTTTTCTCTCTCTCACAGCTTCTCTTTCTCTCTCTCTCACACACAGCTTCTCTTTTTCTCTCTCACAGCTTCTCTTTCTCTCTCTCACACACACAGCTTCTCTTTCTCTCTCTCCCTCTCTCTCTCTCACACACACAGCTTCTCTTCTCTCTCTCACACACACAGCTTCTCTTTCTCTCTTTCTCCTCTCTCACACACACAGCTTCTCTCTCTCTCTCTCACACACACACACTGCTTCTCTTTTTCTCTCTCACATAGCTTCTCTTTCTCTCTCTCACACACACAGCTTCTCTTTCTCTCTCACACACACACAGCTTCTCTTTCTCTCTCACACACACACACAGCTTCTCTTTCTCTCTCTCACACACACAGCTTCTCTTTCTCTCTCTCTCTCTCTCACAGCTTCTCTCTCTCTCACACACACAGCTTCTCTTTCTCTCTCTCTCTCACACACAGCTTTTTCTTTCTCTCTCTCTCACACACAGCTTCTCTTTCTCTCTCTCTCTCTCTCACACAGCTTCTCTCTCACACACACACAGCTTCTCTTTCTCTCTCTCTCTCACACACAGCTTCTCTCTCTCTCTCTCTCTCTCACACACACAGCGTCTCTTTTTCTCTCTCTCACAGCTTCTCTTTCTCTCTCACACACACAGCTTCTCTTTTTCTCTCTCACAGCTTCTCTTTCTCTCTCTCTCACACACAGCTTCTCTCTCTCTCTCACACACACACACAGCTTCTCTTTCTCTCTCTCTCTCACACACACAGCTTCTCTTTCTCTCTCTCTCTCTCACACAGCTTCTCTTTCTCGCTCTCGCTCTCACACACAGCTTTTCTTTCTCTCTCACACACACACAGCTTCTCTCTCACACACAGCTTCTCTTTCTCTCTTTCTCTCTCACACACAGCTTCTCTTTCTCTCTCTCTCACACAGCTTATCTCTCTCACACACACACAGCTTCTCTTTCTTTCTCTCTCTCCCTCACACACACTCTCACATATTCCTCTTCTGCTCCTTCCCCTAATGAGCACTCTGTCTCTCACACACACACAGCTTCTCTCTCACACACACAGCTTCTCTTTCTCTCCCTCTCTCACACACACAGCTTCTCTTTCTCTCTCTCTCTCTCACACACACACAGCTTCTCTTTCTCTCTCTCTCCCTCTCTCTCTCACACACAGCTTCTCTCTCTCTCTCTCACACACACACACACAGCTTCTCTTTCTCTCTCTCACACACACAGCTTCTCTTTCTCTCTCACACACACACAGCTTCTCTCTCTCTCTCACACACACACACAGCTTCTCTCTCTCTCTCTCTCACACACAGCTTCTCTCTCACACACACACACACTCACACAGCTTCTCTCTCTCACACACACACAGCTTCTCTCTGTCTCTCACACACACACAGCTTCTCTTTCTTTCTCTCTCTCTCACACACACTCTCACATATTCCTCTTCTACTCCTTTCCCTAATGAGCTCTCTCTCACACACACACACAAACACACACACAGCTTCTCTCTCTCTCTCTCTCTCTCTCTCTCTCTCACACACACACACACGCACACGCGTGCGCACGGCACTCCTGCCTTGCCATAAATTTTTAATATGTGTGTTGGTGATTGGAGTGGTATTCTATGGGTGGTGGTGGTTGTGCACACCCAAAACCACCCTTAACCAACACACACTTTTGAAAAAAGACACATTATAAAACATTATTTGGTAAAATAAAAAAAGGAAAAAATTATATCATCCTTTGTTCTTATTTTTAATCCCCCCCCAAAACAACAACAACAACAACAACCACAACTGATCACAGTTTATAACAGCCTGGCAACGCCATCCTCCTCAGTCCACACAACTCCGTACCCATTGTATCTACAATGCCATCTAGCCATCTCATCCTTGGCTGTCCCCTTTTTCTTTTGCCCACCACCTTCCCCAGTATTAAGGCCTTCTCAAGTGAATCCTCTCTTCTCATTTGATGTCCAAAATACTTCATCTTCATCTTTACTATTTGACCTTATAATGAGCACTCAGGGCTAATCTCTTCTACTATTGACCTATTTGTTCTTCTCGCTGTCCAAGGGACTCTCAAAACTCTCCTCCAGCACCACATCTCAAAGGCATCTATTTTTCTTCGCTCAGCCTTTCTAATGGTACATTTAAAAAAACACCTCATTTTAAACAGCCCGGCAACGCCAGGCAATCTCTGCTACTATTCATATATGGAGATTAACTCCTCAGCAGCTGGGAGGCTTGGAAACTACAGAGGTTGTTTTTTACTTTACTAATTCCCTTCCTTAAGCTGGATCCGACATTCTCAGGTGTTGGTGCTTCAACTGGTTGCAGTGAGGAACAAATAGATTGGTTAATTTGGGGGAATTAATCCCTTCCTCCTCCACTCTAATTTGGGTGGGCTGGGGGCTGGTTTACTAGCTGAAGTGTTCAAACAGATGAAAGTGAATTGGTTACAAGTAATTTTTGTAAATAAATGGAGGAAGAGATATAAAGACTCTAGGGTTCAGTGCTCATCTCTGTTTCAAAGCTGAAGAGCCAGCACTATCTGCTTCTGCAGACATTTCCATGGTCATGTGGCAGGCATGACTAGACACTGGAGCATACCGAACGCTGTTTACCATCCCACCAAAGTGGTTCCTATTTATCTACTTGCAATTTCTTGCTTTCGAACTGCTAGCTTGGCAGGAGTTGGGACAAAATGGGAGCACATTCCATCCTGCAGTACTCGGGAATCAAACTGCTGACCTTCCAGTCAGAGTCTTAGCCATTAAATCCACTGTGGCTGATCTTCAGCCTAACCCAGGGATTCTCAACCTGTGGCCTGTGGGCTGGATGCAGTCCACGGCACCATTTCATGTGGCTCCCCCACCGCCTCCACCACACCCAGAAGTGTCATGTGGTGGAGGAAGGGCAAAATGGCTATCCGACCCACAAAGCTGTCTGAGGGAGCATGATACGGCACCCGCCTTTAAAAGGTTGAGAACTCCTGGCTTAACCCAGCCCTCCCAGAGAGAAATAGAGAGAACTAGCTTGGTACCCGGATTCACTCAGTGGCGTTTACCCTGTGTGGGCTCTGGTGTTTAGAACTCTCCATTGGTGATGGCGGCGGCGCTGGGAGCTGTTGCTGTCGGGTCAGGTCGGGAAACTGATTGCAGACTTGTGTGGGGCTGTGGATGCCAGGCAGGAAGGCCGCTGTCATCCTCCTTGCCTCAGGCTGCTTTGGCATAGTCCCGGCGCAGCCCTTGGCCTGGCTGCCACTGCCCTCGCAGCCTCAGACTGCCGTGAGCAAGGCGGCAGGTGGGGACGTTGCAGGAAACCCCCAGCTGGCAGGCACAGCAGACCAGGCCCTGGTGTGGGGCCTGGCCAGGCTGCTGGCTCCCTTGCAGATGCAGCCCACATTTGCCTAGGAGTTGGGTGGTGGAGGCATCAGTAGAACCCAGGCCGGCAGGCGCATCTGTCCGGGCCCAGGGCAGGGCTTGCATTGCACAGCATAAGGCTGGGTGGCGGAGGAGGGAGACTGTTGTGTATGGAATGTAACTGCTGTAACGTGCCTTCAAGTCAATGTAACCATACGAATGAGTGAATGTAGCAATCCCTATCATGTGTAAGAAACAATGTAACCAACTGCACTAGGACGCGAGCTAGTGACCACTGGGGGCAGTAGCGAGCGTCCAGCTCACACGGTACAAATTCTCCAAATACCTACAGCTGCGGGAAAGATTCCCGCCACGACCTCACCTGGACAAGAAGGTCGTGACTAAGGGTGACATCACGCAGACAGTAGCCAATGAGCTACCGAGGAGCCACATTCAAATGTATAGCCACTGCATAAAAGGAGCTGTTTGTCCACCATTACCACATGTTCGTTCTGGAGTCCATGCAATAAAGATGTGTTAAGCCTAACTGCGGCTGTTCCTATTGTCTTGGTTTCCAAACACTAAAGAGACCCTCCCAGGCAGGTAAGTGGCATGATAGCCAGGGACCGAAGTGAGGGAACCTGGTGTGGCTGGCCCCCCAGGGCAGCTTGGGTGGATGGGGCTTTGGAACGTGTCCCCTCTTCCCTTCCCTGTCCTGGGGGATGGTCGTGTGGCTACGCCCAGGCCCCCTCCACCCCAGTCCCTGTACGTCATCCTCCTCACCTGTCAAAGGAGGGTCTCCCTCTCCCGCAGTCTCCGTGACGCACCATTTTGCGTTGCAGCCCTGAAGTTTCTTCCACCGTCTTTGCTGCTGTCTCCTTGTGCCCCTTGGCCTCAGCGGTACCCATGGCTCATTTTGGTCTTTCCCCGTGGTTGTCGGTGCTGTGAGGGGCATGGTGGCCGCCTGCGGCAGCCTTGCCATAACAGTTTCACACTGTCTGGCCAGAGGCGTTTGAGTTCTCCTTGGCCGTGTTCTGTGACCCCGTCAGACGTTGGTGTTTCTGGTGCATGCCCGCAGCCCCACCTCTCCTGCCCTCGTGTTCCTTGCACACAGCCTCCCTGATTGGCTGCGACTTGGCACAATGACCTCTGGGATTTGTAGGGTTTTTTTGTCCATTTTGTGGGGTGCACCTTGGGCCCTGGGACGCAGATGGTGTTTGGCTCTGAAACGTCAGGTATGTGTGCGCCAAATTTCGGACAGACAGTTGAAGGGGTGTGGGAGCCTATCCCGGTCACTTGAACCCACATCTTTGCTTTATAGGTATAAAATAGGAGCGTTCCCCCTCCCCCTCCTGTATCCATTTTCATTGTTTTCACCCAAAGGAGCTGTTTCTTTGGTTCTTTGCCAATTCCAATTAGAGTACACCTCCATTTCAAAATTATGGTGGAGCTGCCACGCTTTTGCTCTCAAGTTTCTTTGGTTGTAACATGCCACAACACATTTTCCCCAAAGACAAAGCAAACAATCTAATGAGAAGGACAGTGGGGAGGGATTTGGAAGAATAGCCCACATTTCCAAAGGCAACCTGATGCCTTACTTGTTCACAGTGCCAGTTTTGCTCTCTGTTCTGTTACGGCAAGTTTGACGGCTTGGGGGTTTAGCTTCCTTAACTATGAAAGTTTGCTTATGCATATCATACAGGAAGAGAAGCGGGAGAGATAGATTTTACTCTTTTGATAGGACTTTGCAGAAATGGAAGTACTGGAGGTCAACCTCTTTGGCTGGGTCAGTTTCTGAATCTGATTGCCAGTTCACCATGTTTATCTTCTGCTAATGTGGTGCCTTCACAGTGTAATTACCACTGTAGTGACCTCAATACAAGTAATTAGTACTTATATTGAGACATGCAGGTATGAAACACATGGGGAGGCAAATTCCCATGGAAAAGAGTAGACCGTGGCAGGAAGGAAAAATGGGCACCATCTGGCATCGTGGTTTTCTGCACATCCCTGTTCTTCCTCACTTTATAGTTCCTACAGTCTTACAACACAGCAGCCACACCTCTATGTAATATAAGAACTGGTATGAAACTGACTGTGAGTGAAAATTTGGTCAGTCTCATTTCTTCAGTAGATAAATAGGTACCATTTCAGTGGGAGAGGTAACAGTGTTCGTTTGTTCCGGCATCTAGTCATGCCACCATATGACCACGGAATCATCTGCAAACGCAAACAGTGCTGACTCTTTGGCTGTAAACAGAGATGAGCACTGAACCCTAGAGTTGGACATGACTGGCTTCCGAGCAAGCGAGACCTTGACCTTTACGGTTGTGCATCTGGCTGGTTTTTAAAAATGCAATCATAAATTTAAATTTATTTAGATGAGTAAATGTGTTTGAAATCTCTAGTACCTTCTTTAGTCCCAATGTGACAGATTCCCCAAGCAGCACATTTAATTTAAATTTAATTTAATAGTCATATTTATATATGCCGCCCTTTCAGGCAGAACCCGACTCAGGGCAGCATTACAACAAGTTCTAAAAACACATAAAAACACTTTAAAAGACCCATATCCCACCCACTTTAAAAGACCCATATCCCACCCACCCATCCCACCCACTATAAAAAGAAGAAGAGAGAGTTCTTAATTGTTTACATAAGCCAGCAGGCGGGGTCCGTGTTCCCATTCGGGCCCCACACCTGCCCTGCCAGCCAGGTCTTCAATCCTTTCCTGAAGGGCAGCAATTCTCTTGAAGTCTTAGATCTGTTGGCAGGAGGTTCCAGAGGGTTGGTGCGGACACGGAGAAGGCCCTCCTTCGGGTGCTGGACAGATGTGCACCCCTAGCTGATGGCACTATTAGAGAGCCTCTCCGGTCTGCTCTGGTTGGACGGGCAGACACTCTTGGGACGATGCGGTCTCTAAGGTATCCTGGCCCACTGCCATATAGGGCTTTAAAGGTCAAAACCAGCACCTTGAATTGCACCCAGAGACAAACTGGTAACCAGTGCAGCTCCCGAAGTAGTGGTGAGGCATGGGCATATCGCCCACATCCCATCACCACCCGGGCTGCTGCATTCTGGACCAGCTGCAGCCTCCGAATGGTCGTCAAGGGCAGCCCCATGTAGAGCGCATTACAATAATATAGTCGGGAAGTGACCAGAGCATGGGTGACCATAAGCAAGGAGCCCCGATCCAGGAGCGTGCACAACTGGCAAATCACCCGAAGTTGGGCAAAAGCCCTCCTGGCCACAGCCGCTACCTGTTCTTCTAGCAGCAGCCGCGAGTCCAGAAGGACCCCCAAGTTGCGCACTGGGTCTGTCTGGGGCAAAACAGCCCCATCCAGTACCAAAGATGGTAACTCCCTGGATAATATGGGGCCCCCTATCCACAGCCACTCTGTCTTGCTGGGATTCAGCCGAAGCCCATTGGCCCCCATCCAGACCCCAATGGCCTCCAGGCATCTGGATAGGATTTCAACAGCATCACTGGGGTCCCCACGGGCCGAGATGTACAACTGGGTGTCATCCGCATACTGATGGTCCCGCACCCCGTGGGAACGAATGATATCACCCAATTGTTTTACAATTGATAGAATTAGAAGCCATTGGGGGTGGGGAGGCATGGTCCCAGAGGTACAGTTATAGGTCTATTTACCCTGTCAGCTGCTGTAGTGGAGTTCCACCTAGAGATGTAAAATTTCCAGAAATTTTGAAGCTTGGAAAAAACCCGGGTTTTTTTTCAAGGGGTTGGGGGATGACGGAAATTTTCGGAAAAGTTGGGAGGGGGGAAATGCTACATTAGCATGAGGATTCCCCGTGCCCGGTTGGGCATCAGCGGCCTCTGGCAGAGGTTAAACCAGCGAGGAGCAAACTCCTGGCCTCTGGCCCTTGTCAGGGCGTAAGGGGGGTGGATAAATGATAGGGTTTGATTCACCCAACTCCTGACCTGAACAGCGGCTCTGCTGAGAGAGCAAATCTCTAACCTCTGTTACGTATTAGGCAATTACTCACTCTGAGTTAAGCTTAATCTCTGGTGCAAATAGAAGCCATATTTACCCTAGCCTAAGCCTCAGACAATGGTCAGTGTTTGTCTTAGTTAATTAACTTCCCCCAGAGAGGTTCTCAATTAACCCAGGTAAATGGGTGATGTAATTTTCTGTCATATGACCATTCTACCATGCGCAGCCTTGGACATAATATATACTGATGATTTTCCCTCAATAAATCACTGGTCTTCGCTCCATCTTGCCTCGTGTCGTTCCTTTGACCAGTCTCCTCCGGGACATCAAGGGCCGCTTTACGGCCCCAATTCCAACATTAGCACTTCTTTTTTCTTTTCCAGATTGAAAGTCATTCTGCATTGGAGAGCTCAGTTTGTAACCTAGGACTTGCTCCTCACAGAAATTAGAATAATCTGATACCATACATATTTTTTTAGAAATGATTTATAAAGTATTTGAACCTGGCCTTATCTTAAAATATTTTATTTATCATGTTAAAATAAAACATTCCGTAATATATTTTTTATTTTTTCAATTTTTTTTTTTGGAAAAAACAAAAAAGGCTTCAGGGAAAAAAATGGGAAAACAATGGTTTCCCCCCCAATTTTTTCCGTTTTTTCCCCTGGGACTTCACATCTCTAGTTCCACCCATGGCCCTGAAGAAGGCAGAGCCCTACTTCAGAGGATAGCAGGGAACAATGATGACAGAAGACGTGGCTAGAGGCTCCCTGTCATACCTGTCAAGTTTTGGATTTGGAAATAAGGGAAATTTCCTGGCAAATAAGGGATACTTGACAGCTATGCTTATCCTGTGCTGCCCTCCAATGGCGGCAATAGGGCATTGCAGTCTAATTAATAAGGGATGATGGAGGGAAAGAGGGTAAAATAAGGGGTTTTCCCGGCCAATAAGGGATACTTGACAGCTATGCTCCCTGTGTCCACGTCTTCACTCAAACAAAGCAGTCTCTGGGTGTACCAGCAAAGTATCATACCTCGGACTGAAAGTCTTCCAGTGTATCAAACTAAGGGCTTCTTCTTCTTCCCTCGTGTCCAGATCAAACTTTGGACTGCCAAAATGAAGCTACTTTTCTTGCCTTTGCTGTTGGACAAAATTAAATCTTCCTCGGTACACGTTTCTGGTAGTAACTGGCAGGCTAGTAAATGAGCCGAATTCTGCCAGGAGATTGATTAAACCAAGGGAACTGAGGAAACTAAGGGCTATGCCAAACTGTATAAAGCTGGGCATTTTTACCAGTGTGTAATCAAAAGAATTTGTCTGGAAAGCCCCATGGCTCCCTAAGATAAAGAACAGAAATCTTTGTCATCACTCAAGTGATAAAGTAAAGGTAAAGGTTTCCCTTGCTTGAAAGCCAGTCGTATCCGACTCTAGGGTGCAGTGCTCATCTCTGTTTCTAAGCCGAAGAGCCAGCGCTGTCTGCTTCTGCAGACATTTCCGTGGTCATGTGGCAGGCATGACTAGACACCGGAGCGCACGGAACGCTGTTACCTTCCCACCGAAGTGGTCCCTATTTATCTACTTGCAATTTCTTGCTTTCAAAGTGCTAGGTTTAGGGACCTTAGAAAAGATTTCTCCAGGTGGGAGTGGCAATCCAGTAGCATCCGATACTGCGGTGGTTTTTCCTTTCCTGCTGTAAAGCAATAAAGAGGCCTCCGAATATTGCATGCTTACTGTAATCAGAGGGCAGTCCGCGAATGCCTTGACTTCAGAGGCAAGAGGTGAAAGGCCAGAGGAAGCTGCTTCCCCTTTTCCTTAGTTCTCCCTGAGCTTTGGGTTCAGAGGGTGGAATGTGGCAGGCTGAGTGGGAGTTGCTATTGTTATTGTAATACAAACAGCTCCAGAAATGTGGTTTCTGGTGATGCCCTGAACTCTGCTCAGATGTCACCAGCATCACTCCTAAGCCAAAATAAACACCAGGGGCCGGGTCATAGAACGGGAGTTTATACAGCAACACTGTGAAGTGCAAAGCTTTTTTCAGGAAGGCAGGGCCCCGAAGGCAGAGGCCCAGAGATAAGGCACGAGTACAGTGAGAGGGAAAGCGGCAGCCAAAGGCAAGTGGGAACCCGCCGGCAGAGAGGCAGAAAGCCATTGAGGAGCTTCGATGCATTCCAAACAAACTTTCAGCAGTTAAAATGTTTGCTCTGGTTCTGATTTCTGTTGAAGCAGCTCAAGGGGCTGTAGCAGCACGCCCGTCGGCTTCTTACGGCCCACTCGGAGCCAAAAGACTTCCTGAAGGTATCACCTTTAGGCCAATGAGGAGGAGGAGGATAAGGATGACCCAGCTGGAACAATGCCATTTGGGAGCACAATCCTTGGAGCAGATTTCAATGGATCTGATTTTTCTGCTGAATTATGACATGACGTGAAATGGAGCTCCCACTCACAGTTTGAGGGGCCTGGTTTTACAAGGAACCTTCTCTTCTTCCTCCTCTTCCTCCTCAGTCATAGTTGGGTTAAAACAGGGGTGCCCAAACTATGGCCTGGGGGCCAAATCCAGCCCCTGATGCCAATTCATCCAGCCCACAAAGCCCTCGTCGCTCCTGGAAGCAGAAGTAAAACTCGCCCGTACTGGCACATTTTACTTGTGCTTCTGGGCCAGATGAAATGGCACTGGGGGCTGTATACAGCCCCTGGGCCATAGTGACCAGCTCCCTGAACCACATGACCGGCTCACAGCCTGAAAAGTTTGGGCACCCCTGGGTTAAAGGAAAGGCTCCTGTTCCAGAGATCCCATGAGAAACATGGAGAAAGTGTTTAGCAACCAGGTGAGGTGGGGTAGATCCAGGATGACAATTTGAGCAATTCCATTCTCTTGATGCTGAGCTTGAGAACATTCTGGTCAGCAGGTCGAGACCCGAGCGCTGCATGATGAAGTGAGCACCTGTCATCTGTCCCAGCTCCTGCCAACATAGCAGTTTGAAAGCAAGAAATTGCAAATAGATAAATAGGTTCAGCTTCGGCAGGAAAGATAACAGCATTCCATGCACTCCAGTGTCTAGTCATGCCTGCTACATGACGACGGAAACGTGTGCAGGCACAAGCCGTGCTGGCTCTTTGGTTGTAAATGGAGATGTGTGGTGCCACCTAGAGTCTGACACAGCTGGCTTTCAAGCAAGGGAGACCTTTACCTTATAGGGGTAGATCTGCCATGCCCCTTCGCCTGGGTGCTGAATGGCCACATAGTTAATAGGGACTCACAGGTAAGGAAGGAGCATTTGCACATAGCTGTCTTCCTGGCACACGCTGCAGGTAGAGAGAGAAAATTTTCCCCACACATCTGCTTGATTATGCTCACAGCTGGGTGCTGATGCAGCCGAAGGTAGTCCAGTGAGGTTGTGAAAAGCGGTGGTGTTCACTGATCTAGCAGATTTTGCCTCAGCATCAGGCTGTCAAAACAAGATGGATCAATGTGTTTGTGGCTTATGCTTAGTATGCATTTACCAAGTATATATGTATCTGTTTCACTACAGCATTTCTGGTTTGGATTTTCATATGCAACAGAAGGCAGTAAAAAGTAAAGGTAAAGGTTTCCATTGCTCGAAAGCCAGTCGTATCCGACTCTAGGGTTCAGTGCTCATCTCTGTTTCAAGGCCAAAGAGCCAGCACTGTCTGCTTCTACAGACGTTTCTGTGGTCATGTGGCAGGCATGACTAGACACTGGAGTGCATGGAACGCTGTTACCTTCCCTGCCGAAGCTGAACCTATTTATCTATTTGCAATTTCTTGCTTTTGAACTGCTAGGTTGGCAGGAGCTGGGACAAAGGCCAGGAGCTTATTCCGTCCTGCATTACTCGGGAATCAAACTGCTGACCTTCCACCTCCCAGTCAGCATCCTAGCCACTTGAACCACTGCAGTCCTTAACAATTTCACTGACAATTTCACTGTATAGCTTTGCCCATCAATTCTACAGAAGACTGAGACACCAGTTTTGGTTGAAAACTAGGGCTACCTTTATTGAACAATAAACTCAGTAGATACAGCCATTGGGTCTTCAAAGGCGTCTTCACAGTACAGTCTGGGTAATTCCTCTGAACCATACCACTCCCCTGGCCTGGAGGGCCATGTCCACCTTTGAATTCCCCTCCCTTTTGCTACTGACCATCCATCCGACCCACGGTATGGAAGTCACCTTCGGGTCACCTTTGGCAGGTAGTGTGGTCAATAGCCATTTTTCCCAGGTGTATACCCCACACTATTGGCCCTTAGAGGAATTAAAATGACCACACTATCTGCCAAAGGTGGCCTGGAAAGGAACCTCTCCCCTCCAATTTGCCCAATACCCTCCCTGTGCATGACTACTTCTCGCCATGCACATCAGAGTGGGAGGGAGGGAGCATCATTGTGAAGCCTGATCAGGACGCACGATGCTGTGGAGAAAACACAGGTATTTATGTTATATATAAACCACACCCAAACACCCCAAGTCAATCTGATAGGCCCTCACAGGTGGCCTGATGTGGTCTTCTGTTCCATGATTGGCAAAGGCTATCTGCTGGTGCAATTTGCGCAGGCAAATGCTTGCTTTACTGATCTTTGCAGAAACAACTATTAAAAGTACTGGAATCCTGTATTCTTGCACAAGGAGTTGCCAATAGTGCAACCATGATTTTTTTAAGGAAACAAGTAAAATAAACTATGCTGTGATGAGCCGGAAATATAGTATTTCAGAACTTTCAGGTTGCAATCAGATGGGCATTTGTTCTGCTGTTTGGTCCATTACAGGGACTAGCCGGTTTCAGCAAGCGGATGACATAAGTGGCTTTAAATGACAGATTGGCTATTTTCCAGCATTGAGTAATCAAACACTTTCTCTGCTATTCTGCAGAAGGGCAGAGGAAAGAAGTATCCCCCCTGCTCCAAAAAAAATAATAATCTGTTATTGAAGTGTTGATGCACTATGCCACTTATTAAAAATATTGAAAATTTGAAAATATCCTCCAGGCAGAAAGAGAAGAAAGGATGGGGATTTTCGGTTGTTTTTTTGTTTTTCATATGGGAGGTGGACCAATTAGAGTTGCTTGAGGTGCATATACCATTTGGATGCAAGGATCACACCAGATGGCATCAAGGTCAAGGTCCCCCTTGCTCGAAAGCCAGTCATGTCTGCCTCTAGGAAGTGGTGCTCATCTCTGTTTACAGCACAAGGAACACTGTTACCATTCCCGCCGAAGCGGTACCTATTTATTTCCTTTGCAAACTGCTAGGTTGGCAGGAGCTGGGACAGATTACTACTCCGTAGTGCAGCACTCAGCTCTCAAACTACTGACCTGCCAACCTTCCTATCGGCAAGCTCAGCATCTTAACCACTAAGCTACCAGACCTCTGTCTAACTGATCAAGTCTGGTCTTCCTCTTTTCTTGCTGCCTTCTCCTTTTACTAGCATTATTGTCTTTTCCAGAGAGTCTTGCCTTCTCCAGGGGCATGCTGGCTATGCTAAAAGGAGGGGAAACGGCCAGACAGTGAAAATGCAGGAGAGGAGGAAACAGTCTGTGGCAGAATAATTATTTATGTATTAAATTGAAATAAAGCAAGGATAATTCTCCATGAAAAGTAATACTGATTCTCTGCCAGGATTATCAGTGTTAATTAACTCCACATGTTTCTACATATGCGCTGGTTTTATAAACCTCTTTCCATTTATCATTCTTTAACATCAGAGCACAAAAGAAACAACCATTTGAGGCTTTTTTGATGCAAGAAAAGGTATTTATATCATGGGAATATTTATGATGTATACTGTATATATTGTGATTATTGAAGGATTTTGTATTACACTGTGATGTTGATTTGTTTCTTTTTAGATTTTCCTGAAGAAGAAATTCTATTTAAAAGCTATATATCCAGGGAACAGCTTTGAAAAATCTAAAGAGAAAACATTTCCTTTATGTTTAAATAGCAATATTGCATGAGACAATATAATTTTGAAATACTTAGAGAGACTTTATCTCATTTATTTTTTGAGCAAGTATTTTTGGAGCAATTATTGACATATACAGTTGGATATCTTTGCGACTGTACTTCGCTGAAGAAATATTGGATTTATATATTCTTTAAATGACATATTGGACTTATTAAATCAGTACTACTTTTCATGGAGAATTATCCTTGTTTTATTTCAATTTAATGCATAAAGAATTATTCTACCACAGACGGCTATGCTAAAAGGGCACTGGACAGGGAGTGATGAGGGCGTCTAACCCTAACAAAATATATACGTTCCCACTCGCTTTCTAATTTCAACTCCCCTACGGGGATTCGAACCAACACCCCCCTGCTTACAAGGCAAAATTGCAACCTCTAAGCCACAGCAGCTCCACTGTCAAAGGAGCTGCTTTTGTAATCTTATCTTTGGCAGCACAGGAGGAGGAAGGCAGGCAGAGGAACATGAAGCCCCACTTATTTGCTTGATCTTTCTGGGCATTGCAGCTTGGCTTTTTGGATTGGCACCCAAGGGGGGCGCCATGGTACTGGGAGCCTGGGGGGCACCCCGGGCTGAGTCCCGGTAGCCTGATGGGTCAGACCACCACTGGCCTTCTCATGATGTGCCCAAAACAGAATGGCCTCAGCTTCATCTTTTTTGCCTCCCAAGGCAGTTGAAGCTTGGTTTGCTCTAGGACCCACTTGTGTATCTTTCAAGCAGTCCAGGGTATCTGCAGAACTCAAAAAATTGTATAATTTTTTTCTTGTCAGCTTTCTTTCCTATCCAGCCTTCACATCAATACACGGTGATCGGAAATACAATAGTACAATTGATCTTGGTCTTCAGTAACATATCCTTATACTTGATGATCTTTTCTAATTCCTTCATTGCTGCTCTTCTGAGTCTCAGCCTTCTTCTGCTTTCTTGGCTGCAGTCCCCATTCGGATCTTAAGCAACCCTATTTAGCCTGCTCCAACTGAGCCTGTGTAGACAAGCCGTAAATCAATCAGAAGATGAAAAAAGCCACTGGCAGAAACACCTGTACAAATGGCTAAGGGATTAGTTCTGAGTCACAAGAGTAATAGTTGCACATCATTCTCAACTTATCTAACTACATCTGGAGTTTGTGTCCAGTTCAGTGCACTACATTCCAGGAAGGAGGTAGTCAGATTTAACATCTCACTGCTTTGGCAGCCATTTCTGACAGGGTAGTCTGTTCCTCAAAGGCCTGCCACATCCCAGAAATTCAACAGTGAGAGCAGCTCTCAGTACATCTGAAAATTCGAGGAAAGCCATGTCAACACCTTTGTTCATAACTTTCCAATTTGCTACTGAAATCCAAATCTTGCAGAAATGTTGCTGGAAATCCAAAAAAGGAACTCCCATCCTGCAGGAAGCACTAATACCTTTTACTTAAAAGTCATTTACAGTACTTAAAAATCTTCTGGAACACAGAACAATATCTAATTTTTAAGAAACTTAAGACTTAACAATACTGCTCTGGCTTCTGCAGAAGTGATGCTAGCCTTAGGTGTTACTTCTAACTTTGGTCTCAAATGAAAAACACCCCTTCTATTTCTTCATCAAGGCTCTGGGGACTTCTGGAGGTAACAAAACAATCTGTTCTATTGTATTTCAAACATATTCATTTCAAGGCACCTCAGGAACTTCAGTCCTCAGATAGAAGTTATAGTGTTCAGAATCTGTTGTGTTCTGTAAAGCAGTGCCTTTAACATTGTACCTTTACCATGTGTTATCAATGTAACCTTTCTGTGTGCAACATTATAACCATCACCTGTATCAATGTAAAGCCTAATAAGGGGACGCGAGCTAGTGACCACCAGAGGGCAGTAGCGAGCGTCCAGCTCTAATGGATCATCAGCCACCTGGTTCAGCAGCGCGGGAAGATTCCCCGCGACTTCCTCACCTGGTCAAGAAGGGCGTGACCTCCTACGACGTCACGCAGGCAGCAACCAATAGTCTGTCAACGAGCCACATTCAAATGTATAGCCAGCTGTATATATTGAGCTACCCATCCGCCATTACCACATGTTCCTCCGGATCATCATGCAATAAACCTGTGTTAAGCCAACCCTTCGGCTGTTTCATTGTCTTTGGTCCCTTACACTAAAGAATCTTAACCAGTATTGGGATTCAGCAGGTTCGCCCTAGTTCGCCAGAACCAGTAGCAGAAATTCTGGCAACGCAGGGCTTTCCCCGTGGCCATGCCCACCGTACCACACCCACAGAGTAGGTAGTAAAAAAAATTGAATCCCACCACTGATCTTAACCAAATCAAAACTGAGATTAAAATTACTAAAGAACATTGTATTTTTACTCCAAAATCTCATCCTACAAATCAGGTGGAAAGAATATATATATATAATGTATAATATCTATATTTTCCACAATCATGGTGGCCACACTACATGTTGGCCACTGTAGCTTGACACGCACAGACATCAAATGAATTGCTCGGGGACAATACCAAGAAATAGACGTTTTGCTTTCTGCACATACCATGTTCTTAAAACAAAGAGATAAAGAGTTTCCACTGGGAGCAGAGACAGCAGTGAAGTCTTCTTCTTCTTTTAAGCTTAAAATATTTATGTACAGTGAAACAATCGCCCATATAGCAACGAAATCACAAAATAATTAGGTTTTGGGGTGAAATGGTGTGCGGTATAACAATTTTCCCTATGGGAAAAATCGTATACAACAATTTTTCAATGGGAAAAACCACTTAGCGGAAAAAAATCGTTGTACGTTGCATCCCATAGGGAGAATCGCTATACGATGCATGCATCGTATAGCAATTGTTTCGTACAACAACAAGCCCTGTGGAACGGATTAAAATCATTGTATGAGGTACCACTGTATTCCATTTTAATTAAAATGAGCTAAAATGTCTTTAAGTGTGATTTCATGTCTTAGTGGGAGAAGTGGCTTGATTGTTTTCTTTTAATTAATTCAGTAAAAAGCTTATTGCAGCCTTATCTTGTTAAAACTTAGAAGGTGCATTAATTCTTTCCTGAACAAATAATCAAGTGTGCCTCAGTATGGATGTATTGATGAATCAGATATGTTACATTTGCTTTGAATAATCTGATATTTCTCTCTCGATCATTAATATAAGTAACTAGCAAAGGTTGCCCGGCGTTGCTGGGCTGTTTTAAATGGTGTTGGAAAGTTGTTGTTGTTGTTGTTGTTGTTGTTGTTGTTGTTGTTGTTGTTGTTGTTAATGTTTGTAAAGAAGAGGTTAGTCTATAATTGAAATTTTAAAATTTTTATTTATACAATTTTTTTGATGGCCTGTTATAAACTGTGATGAGTTTTCTTTGGTGTTTTGGTTTTGTGGATGAAAAAAAGAATAAAGGATGATATACTTTTTCGAAAAACTCTTGGGGCCTTTTGTGTGGGGCTATTTTTGATTTTTTTTTATTGTGGGCAGCAAGTGCTGCTGGTAGGGGTTATCTTGTATTTTGACTGTTTTTTCTCTCGTGGCCTCTGGGTGGAGCTTCTTCCAGTAAGTAGTCTCTTTCTTTATTCATTTCTTTTCCAGTTGTTGTGGTGTGAGGTCATCTGGTGGTGAGTTGGCTGTTTTTCTTTATTTGGGGTGGTGGTAGTGGTTGGATTTTGTGATGTTTGGCTGGGTGCTGGGTGTGTTTGGAAATGTTTGTTGTTGTTTACTTTTTTGGTGTTATTTTTGTTTGTTTTTGTGTATTTTTGAATGTTTTTGATTGTTTGTTTTTGTGTTTTTTGGTGTCCTATGGGGGGGGGATCCCCTCTCTGCCATCTCCCCTGGCTCTAGAAGGCTTGGGGGGACAGGCTCCTTTTGTCCCCCCAAACCTTCCAGACTCATGGGACCCAGGAGAGGGGATCGAATCCATGCCACCTTCTGATATTAAAAGGGAAATCTCAATTGTGGTTTCCCCTTTAATATCAGTGGAGGGGGGTTGTGATTCCCCTCTCTGCTGGCTTCCTTGGGTTTGGGAGGGTTGGGTTGAGAAAAGGGGTTTGTCTCCCCAACCCTTCCGGACCCAGGAGAGCCATCGAGAGGGGGATTCCCCCCCCAACCTCCGTTTTTAAAGAGAAGTAACCGCTTGGTTTCTTCTCTTTAATATGGGGTGTGGGGGGGAGGGGAATCCCCTCTCTGCCAGGTCCCCTGGGGTCAGGAGGGTTGGGGAGACAGGCTCCTTTTGTCCCCCCCAAACCTTCCAGACTCAGGGGACCCAGGAGAGGGGATCGAATCCAGGCTACCCTCTGATATTAAAAGGGAAATCTCAATTGGGGATTCCCGTTTAATATCAGTGGGGAGGGGGTTGTGATCCCCCTCTCCGCTGGCTTCCTTGGGTTTGGGAGGGTTGGGTTGAGAAAAAGGGTTTGTCTCCCCAACCCTTCCGGACCCAGGAGAGCCATCGGAGAGGGGGATTCGCCCCCCCCCCAAACTCCATAAGAACATAAGAACATAAGAACAGCCTTGCTGGAACAGGCCACAGCCCATCCAGTCCAGCATTCTGTCTCACACAGTGGCTCACCATTTCCTTCAGGGTATTCCCAAGCAGATGCCTTCACCTGCTTAGGATTCCCTGGAAATGATATTGAGAGATATCCTGCCTATCTCTCCAACCCGGAGGTTGTCCTTAAGTATCCATAATTATAGCCATTGATACTCTTGTCCTCCATGAACTTGTCTAATCCGTTCTTAAAGCTGTCAAGACTGACAGCTGTCACCACTTCTTCTGGCAGGGAGTTCCATAGACCAGTAATCCTCTGGGTGAAAAAATACTTTCTCTTATTTGTTTGAGAACTAGTACCCAAAAGTTTCATCGAGTGTCCCCTAGTTCTAGTGTTATGCGATAGGGAAAACAGTTTTTCCTTATCTACTTTGTCCACACCGTGCATGATTTTATAAACTTCAATCAGGTCACCTCTTAGACGTCGTCGTTCAAGAGTGAAGAGGCCCAACCGTTGCAGCCTCAGATGGTAAGGAAGGTGTTCCAGTCCCCTAATCATTCTGGTTGCCCTCCTCTGCACTTTTTCCAACTCCATAATATCCTTCTGGAGGTATGGCGACCAGAACTGTACACAGTATTCCAGATGGGGCCTCACCATAGATTTATAAAGAGGCAAAATGACACTTGCTGACTTATTTTCTATACCCTTCCTAATGATCCCTAGCATTGAGTTTGCTTTTTTCACTGCTGAGGCACACTGGGTTGACACCTTCATTGAGTTGTCCACCAGGACACCAAGGTCCCTTTCCTGGTTTGTCGCAGAGAGTTCAGACCCCATCAGTTTATAAATGTAATTGGGGTTCTTTGCCCCAACATGCATCACTCTGCACTTACTAATGTTGAAACTCATTTGCCACTGTTTTGCCCACTCCCCCAGTGTCGAGAGATCCCTCTGAAGCTCCTCACAATCTCTCACAGTTTTCACTACCCTGTATAATTTAGTGTCGTCAGCAAATTTGGCTACCTTGCTTTTTACTCCTACCTCTAGATCATTTATGAAGAGGTTGAAAAGCAGGGGTCCCAGTACTGAACCTTGGGGGACCCCACTCTTTACTTCCCTCCACTTGGAGAAGTGTCCATTTAGTGCTACCCTCTGTTTCCTGTCCCTTAGCCAGTTGCTGATCCAGGACAAGACCTGTCCCTTTATTCAATGACTGGTAAGTTTATTCAAGAGCCTTTGGTGTGGGACCTTGTCAAAAGCCTTCTGAAAGTCCAGATAAACAATGTCAACTGGATCCCCCTTATCCACATGCTTGTTGACACTCTCAAAAAATTCCAACAGATTAGTGAGGCATGATTTGCCCTTGCAAAAACCATGTTGGCTCTCCTTTAGCAGCGCCTTCTCTTCTATGTGCCTATTAATTCTATCTTTTAGGATGGTTTCCATCACTTTACCTGGGACACATGTCAAACTGACAGGTCGGTAATTTCCTGGATCACCCCTGGATCCTTTTTTGAAAATTGGTGTTACATTCGCTACCTTCCAGTCATCAGGCACAAAGCCTGATTTGAGGGAAAGATTATATATTTTGGCTAGGAGATCAGCAATTTCATCTTTAAGTTCCCTGAGAACTCGTGGATGGATTCCATCTGGTCCTGGTGATTTGTTAGTGTTTAGCTTAACAAGACATGCAAGGACCTCCTCCCTGGTTATTTCTATCTGGCTTAATTCTTCGGTTTCCCTCCCTACGAAGATAGGCTCTGTTTTGGGCATGTGGCCTCTGTCTTCTTCAGTGAATACTGAAGCAAAGAATTCATTGAGTCTCTCTGCAATCTCTGTTTCCTCTTTAATAACCCCTTGCCTTCCATTGTCATCTAATGGTCCAATGGCCTTCCTAGTTGGGTTCTTACTTCTAATGTACTTAAAGAAGTCTTTGTTATTTCTCTGAGTATTTTTAGCTATACGTTCCTCAAAGTCTTGCTTTGCTTTCCTGATTGTTGCCTTGCATTTGTTCTGCCAGAATTTATGTTTCTGCCTGCTGTCCTCATTCGGACAAGCCTTCCATCTTCTAAATGAGCTTTTCTTGCTCTTGATCACTTCCCGAACAGCTCCTGTAAGCCACATTGGAGTCCTGTTGGACCTGGCAGTGGCCTTTTTCCTTTTGGGTATGCATTCCAATTGAGCCTCTGTTATTGTTTTTGTAAACAGCCTCCATGCCTCTTGGAGTGTTTGGACTCTCTCAATTTTCCCTTTCAGCTTCTTTTTTACTAGTTTCCTCAACTTTGGGAAATTTCCTTTTTGAAAATTTAAGGTCTCTGTGTTAGATTTTATCAGTGACTTGCGGTCTATGTTCAAGTTAAACATAATTGAGTTGTGGTCACTGTTCCCTATTGGATCAGTCACATTAACATCTTGCACCAGATCCTGAGTATTACTCAGGATCAAGTCAAGGATTCTTGTACCTCTAGTTGGGTCTTCAACCATCTGTCCCAGGGAACAATCATTTAGCATATCTAGGAACTTTATCTCTTTATCATGTGCTGAACAACAGTTCACCCAGTCTATGTGAGGGTAATTGAAGTCCCCCATTATAACCAGGCTTCCCTTCTTGGATGCCTCCTTTACAACATTCTCCAACTGCCAGTCTCCCTCAAGAGTTTGGGTCGGAGGCCGATAGTATATGCCTACTGTTAGACCATCCTTGTGGCCTGGTACTCTTACCCACAGAGCTTCTAATGGTGACTCCAAATCACCTAGATATTCCAATTCATACGATTTTATCACTTCTTTGACATACAAGGCCACACCACCTCCCACTTGCCACTTCCTATCCTTCCTGTACAGTTTGTAGCCTGGGATAACTGTATCCCATTGGTTATCATCCGTCCACCAGGTTTCAGTGATACCAATAATATCAATATTCTTATTTATTGCTAAGTATTCCAGCTCCCCTATTTTGTTCCGGAGGCTTCTAGCATTTGTATACAAGCATTTATATATGCTTTTCTGACACAGTCTTTTGTGTCCAGTTGCATTGTTAGACTGCCTCTTGCATCCTTCTGCTAGAATGCTAGTGACTAGCTCCTCGCTCTGCTCAGTAATTTTTGCATCCTCCTCACTACTCAAGTACACACTTTCCCGAACCGGATGCTGCCCAGCTCCTGTCGGCTTTCCCCCAGTTATCAGTTTAAAAGCTGCTCTGCAGCCTTTTTGATGTTGAGTGCCAGCAATCTGGTCCCATCATGGTTCAAATGCAACCCATCCCTCCTGAACAGATTTGGCTTGTCCCAAAATGTTCTCCAGTTCCTGACAAATCTGAAACCCTCCTCTCGACACCACCGCCTCATCCACGCATTGAGGCTTCTGAGCTCTGCCTGCCTGGTAGGTCCTGCGCGAGGGACAGGCAGCACTTCTGAAAATGCTACCTTGGAAGTCCGGGACTTCAATCTTCTTCCTAACAACCTGAATTTGGCTTCCAGGACAGACCGCTTGGCCTTCCCAACATCATTGGTACCAACATGTACCATGACAACTGGCTCGTTCCCAGTTCTCTCTAACAATCTATCTAGATTTCTTGTGATGTCTGCAACTTTTGCACCTGGCAGGCAAGTCACCATACGGTTATCATGTGCATCACAAATCCATTTCTCTGTATTTCTAATTATTGAATCGCCTAGTACAAGGAGCCTCTCTCCGTTTTTAAAGAGAAGTAACCGCTTCGGTTTCTTCTCTTTAATATGGTGTGTGTGTGGGGGGGAGGGGAATCCCCTCTCTGCCAGGTCCCCTGGGGTCAGGAGGGTTGGGGAGACAGACTCCTTTGGTCCCCCTAACCCTCTCAACCCCAGGGGAGCCAGTAGAGAGGGGAAGCACAACACCCCCCCCCAGTGATATTAAAGGGGAAACTCCAATTAGGAGCTTCAGGCGCCGTTGGGGAGGGGGGCTTTGGTTCCCGCAGCTTGGCAGACTTGCTCTCCCGGTGTTTTTGTTTTATTTTTTGGGCGCCGGCTTCCTCAGTGTTCTGCACGCTTATGGCGCGCAGGACGCTGGGGCTTGTAGTTATGGGTTGGTGCTTTGTGTTTGTGCTGCGTTTTTTTTAAAATGGTTTTCTTTTGATTGGCTGCAGCGCGTTTCCGAACGCTGCGCCGTGCGAGAGTCTCTCAGCCTGATTGGCTCTGGTGCGGTGCGGTGCAAGGAATGTTGGGAAGTGAAGTTGTTTCCCTTTCTTCGTGTTTGTGGGGCTGTTGCCCCACTGCCGGTTTCTCCAATCCTTTGTTGATCTGCGGATCCAGATCGGTCATGTGCAGGAAGGGTGAGTGCAGGCAAGTAGGGTGAGGCATAGCAACCTATAGCCAGTTCCAACGGTTAACCCTTGGTTTTATAGGTTAAGATAGTGCTTTAAGTTGTCCGGTCAACGACGAACTAGGCGACGGGGTGATGGCTATAGCTAGACAGCATGCATCACCCCGTGATTTTACGGATACGCGTCAGAGGGTGGGGTCATTAGTTAGATATTGACTACGGTCAACAATTTGTTTGTTGTCAACAAACAAATTGATACAAATAGATACATTGTAGCAATTGCCGTTGGCAATTTTGGGTGGTACCTTACCAGTGTTACTTCGGCCTGCTTGCCTTAAGAATTATGATTGGTCAATTACCAATAGAAATTTATAATTCGGACTAGGGCATGAATCAATAAATGTGGCCCAATGCCGTTATTAAAACTTTCTTCTGGTTAACTTTGCAACTATAATTAATGATTTATTTTAAAAAGTTTATATTGTTACCTTATTACTTTGTATGTTGCTAATTGCAGAGAGCTTTAAAAAACAACTTAAAATGTTCCTTTTCAAGGAAGTCTTTAAGAATACCATGCCATTGACTTTGAGTTAGCTGGTCAGTCTGGACTGTGCTTGCCCTCAAATGCCATCAGGTATTTATTTTGTTGTTGGTTTTATTGTGTTGTTCTTGTTTATTGCTTGTATACCGCCTGGAGTGGGAAATATCCCAGATGGGTGGTATAAATAAATAAATAAATAAATAAATAAATAAATAAATAAATACATACATACATACATACATACATACATACATACATACATACATACATACATACATACATACATACATACATATGTTAAACAATTTTGTTTTACATATACAATATGAACCTAATAGCTACACTATATATCCATGCTAAATGTTAAGTGCCATATTTATATTGTTTAATTCAGGGTAACCAACCTTTTTCTGTTGTGGGCCTGACCACATCCCTGGTCAGAGAGTCACAGGCTGAACCACGTCCCCTGATGTAAATACACCCATTTCCACATTCATGCCAGCAGTGGGCGTGTTTGCGCATGCACAGGCTCGTGTAACGGAAGACGTAAACACGCCCGCTTCCACTTCCAGGTGCAGCAGAGGCAGCGATGGGTCAGATGCAGTGGTGGGCATCAGCAGGTTTGCACCAGTTTGCCAGAATCGGTAGCAGAAATTCTGGTTGGCCCCACCCATCCAAGTTTTGGAAAAAAAGTAGTCCTAATTCGGGTGCAATGCAGGGCTTTACCGCTGGCCACACCCACCATACCACGCCCACAGTGTGGCAGTACATTTTTTTGGAGTCCGCCACTGGTCAGATGGGATGGTGTCGGGGGCTGAGCCCAGCCTGTATGCCATAGGTTGGGAACCCCTGGTTTAATCTGTTGTTTCTCTTTCTGCAACTAATGTAAGCAATAAGTACTTCCTAATAATTTTGCTTCTCATTTAAATGAAGCCTTTTTTTTAAATAATGAGTTATTCCATATATACTCATGTTAATCAAATGTTAAAGAGAGATTTCTCTCTTGTCATGTTAATTGCCTTTCAATAATTGTAAAGGGGGTTTATACCTGCAAATGCTTTGTGCAAAGATGCTGGGAACACAGAATTTTCTTTGAAAGTGTTGGATTTGGGTAAAAGAATCTAGAATTTGCTTTCTAAGGCAGAGAACAAGTGTCTACTGTGCATTTTGCATTGAGGTGCTCTTTCCCATCCTGGGTCCAATTTGACTTTGGCAAAATACATTCTCATAGGAGTTATAGATTGTAGTCCAAAAGTGCTCAGAATTGCTTTCCAGGTCTACAATGCAGAATCTCACACCCAATGTGGCTATTTTTCTACCTCTTCTTACAAAGAAACAAGATTTTTCATGGGCAGATCTGTCTGCCAGCTACAGATCTGAGAAGGGCAACTCTACTCAAAATGCCCTCCGGTAGATGGTCATAGTGGTCCCTGGTTGGTCTACCTCATGGCAGCAGAGGCAGTACCACTTCAAACAGCTCTAGTTACCTGTGATTAACTACCATTTATATTTTCCACAATGCACCAAACCAAAAGTGACAGTGGGAGCAGTGGGAGAAAATGTAAATGGCATCTACTGTAAACCCATCTTCCTGCTCATAATTACCATGCCAACCCATAACAAAAAATAAAAAAGTTTTACCAGTAGGCCCTGCCAGGAGCTAGGAATCCAGCTGCTGGCATCCATTCTGCTCTGTGAACTTTTGTTCTTTGGGTACCCCACTACCTGAAGAATATTTGTTGAACAGAGTAGAATTCTCTACAGGAAGCAACAGGTTCTGAAAATACTGATTCCATTTTCAACAATGGTTACTCTGTCCATTTCTTAAGGTCAGGGCCAAGTAAAATAGAAAAGGCTGAGTTATCTTAATTAGGGAGACATTAAATTTTTGTTAGTATTTCATGTGGACTCCCTTCCCTCCCATTTGCAGCAAAAAAGCTCATTTTGGCTCAGGATGACTAAGTGGGTTGGAGCTCTTGATTGTACAGCCAGAGGTCAGAAATTCAGTTCCCCACTGTACCTTCTGGGAGAAGAATCAACCATAAGTGCCACCAAAAAGAGACTAGGGAAAAAAAACACTTCTGAGTATTTTATACCTATGAAACCCTGTTGAAGTTTTCTATAATTTAAATTTTACTTGACAATAAATGACAACAATGACGAAGAAGAAGGGGGGAAATGTACTGTACACGATCCTCCTGATTTTAAGACCAGACTTTTGGAATTCCACTATTCGAGTCCTAGCCTTGGACCCAAGAGTCAGTGAGGTATTGCCTGATAATGTAGCTGGTACCTAGTAGTGCTACTTTCTGCAACTGCTCTCTTGTGATCTTATCAATACCAATCATTCTCCCAGAGATGCTGACTTCAGTTCTCAAATCGTGATATCTCATGATGTGTTCAATAGCTTAATTCCACCCAAATTCCACCCAATTTCACCTGGGATCATCGCATCAATCAGCTTACAGTAATGTCTGCAGTGTTATGTTCAAGCTTCTCATTGGTTTGGAGCTATGATGATGATGAAGATGGCAGCGGCGATGGTGATGATGATAATGATGATGATGATACAGCACAATAATATCTCCACCATTGCCAATACCAAGACCGGATGAGAATGGAAGAGGGTTGGACAGCATCTCTATCCCCATTAAACATTATCGCTTTAAAAAGGGAACCTCGTTGCCCCGTTATGCTGTAGTAGTGGAGACAGATGCCGCGTAACATGAGAAGGAACTACTACTACTACTACTACTACTACTACTACTACTACTACTACTACTACTACTACTACTACTACTACTACTACTACTACATCATAATAATATTTTTCTTCTGTCAGTCCTAGCTGCAAATCACTTTAAAATAACCTAGCCCTCAATACTCTTGAATTTGTTCACATGTGCTTTGTAGGAAATGAGGGAACATATTTTGCCTATGCAAAAAGGAGCAATATGTCAGTGGGAGAGGGAGAATGAGAAAAAGGGGTGGGGGAGTGAGAAAGACACACAGAGAGAAACAGGGAGAAATATGAGGCATTAGGGTGTGCCTGATGGGTAGAATTTCAACATCACACAGTGTTTTATCTTATTCGGCCTTTCTCTGTTGCACATCCATAATATAAAGGATTTGACACCAAGGCATTACCTGGAACTGGAGACACATATCCAAGTATAATCCAAGTACATATACCTTATCTTAATTTAATATTTATACCAACCTGTGAGCAAGTTGATTTTTCTTAGCCAAAAGAAATGCAGCACAAAAAACTACAGTGGGTTGTCCCAGCCATTCTTTGTACAGTATTTGGATTTCTTTCCCATTATGAACCAGCATATATGAACCACAGGTGGCACAGTGGCTCAACTGCTGTACTGCAGCCAGAAAGTTGTGCGTTCAGTCCTGACCAGTTGACTCAACCTTCCATCCTTCCAAGGTTGGTAAAATGAGTATCCAGCATGTTGAGGGCAAAATGGTCATTAACTTGTGAACTGCCCAGAGAGTGCACTAAACTCTATGGGGTGGCATATAAGTCTAATTGCTATTGTTATTGCTATACTGTCCTGGGGTGGCAAGTTTTGTTTGGTCATCAGTGCACCCCACTCTGTTGCAAGAACATTTTCTTCTGTGTTTGTATGGGTGGGCAGGAAGTAAGGATGGGTATGTGGCACTGAGTTGAATGAAGGGGTGAGAAAGCAAGTATGGAAATGTAGAAAAGTACCACTGTGTAGTGTGTATAGGCATGGTGTCCACCAGCTGTGTGGGTGGATAGTCATACAACATCTCACAAGATGAAGGTTGGGCGGGAAAAGGAGCTAACAGTTTGTAAGCCAAAGGTGACTGCAGTGGCAACAAACAATGACAATGAATTATAAATGAAAGACAGGATGAGGAAGGCTGTCTGGATTTCTACAGACGTTACAACAGAAAGATCTAAAAACATCACAAAGTTAAATCAACTGAAAGACACAACATGGCAAAAGAAAGACGCACAATTCTGACACAACAAAGTTTGCAACCTGGCTGACACAAAGAGAATAGAGTAGGCAATGAGTTAGGACCAAGCTATCTGAGGGAGCACCTCTTCCTCAGGAGTTATACCCAAAGCACCCAGGTATGTAAGCTCTGAGTGGTTAGAGAAGCAAAGAAAGCAATAACCACATCAAGAGCTTTCTCCGCCAATAGCCACCACTCTCTGGATCCAACTGCCAGTGGAGATTAGAAAAGCTCCTACATTATTAACATTCCGTAAGTCGCTAAAGACTTACCTTTGTCAGCACGCCTTTCAAGGCTTATAAGATCATGAGAACTGCATAGTCTTGGCCCTGAATTTTTTTTTTACCTCCTCTTACTGCTGCTAATAGTATAAATACTGTTATAGTTTTAAGATTTTCTGATGTCATCTAATTTTGCCTCTTTGGGTCATTACTGATTATTATTGAATGATTTTATTCTGATCGCTTACACACACACACACACACACACACACACTCACACACACACACACACACACACACACACACACACACACACACGTGTGTGTGCACACACACATACACGCACACACTATACAGTAATACCTCAGATAACACCAAAACTTGGTTCCACAAGTCTTAGCGTCATCTGATTTTAGCGTTATTAAATGCATGCATTGGATAATGCTAAAAAAAGCCCGGCTGCCTTCTCCAGAAGGAGCGCCCGTACACCGGCTGACCACCCCCACAAAAACGACAACACGATCTCCTACCTTTTTACACTGTTTGGGGACAAAAAAAATCACCATCGTCAGGTGCATGTTTCCGGCTCTCCATCTCCCCTGCAGCCTATGGGAGGGCTGGAGGACCTTTTTCTGCACTATTTCCACCTTCCTAGGACATCCCTGGGCCACACAACAGCTGAAAACAGTTGTGGATGCCATTTTGTTTTTAGGAGATCAAACACGATTCATCGGCGGTGGTGGAGGCGACAGTGGCACAGGAGCACAACAGCCTCCCAATGCAGCCAACGTGGCCACAGGAACCACCCATTTCCCCTTGAGCTCCGGGCCTTGGGGTGGAAGAAGGCAGAGTGGCTCTGGGAAGAGGGAGGTGGCAAAGGGAGGAGGGGGTGGGCTGCCAACACTTGCCTCACCTGCTAGCCCCTGGCTGGCCATTGTCGGGCCTTCCATGGAGGGAAGAAGGTCTAGAGCTTTAGGGGTTTTCCCCTCCCCGCTTTGCTTGAGTACCAGCTTGAGAGCGGGTCCCAAAGGAGCAGCCAAGGCGGCCGGAGCCAGGCTCCTTGCCCCATTCAACTCCCGGGTCTCTTTCCCTCCCAAGGGCAACGCGAGTCCCAGCCTCCGTCCCAGGAGGAGAGGTCGTGTCCTGCAGGCATGAGGAGAGAGAGGGGGCAAGAGTGGGGCACAGCCGAGGGAGGCAACAAGGATTGAGAGCCAGGCCCCCATGGCCTGGCCTTGCCAGCGGCCCCAGTGAATTCAGGTCCCGGCCCTGGAGGAAGCCTCCTATGCGGCCTTTCCGTGGCTCTGGAGGCGCCTCCACCTATACTTCCTTTAAAGAAAAATAAAACCCGAGCAAAAATAAAATCCAGTACACCCCCACCAACTGGAGAAACAGCAACAAAACAGCAGTACTGTGCACGTGTAGCACAGCCAAGCCAGCGGCTTGAATTTAACGCTGGGGCGATTAGCGGCCACAGCTTTCTTCAGTGGCGGGGTCTCTGGCCCATAAACGTACAGTTCAGTCAAGCCGCAGCCTCCTTTCATTGACCAAAGGAGGCCGTGGCTTGACAGAACTTAACGTTTACGGGCTGGGGATGTCCCCGGTGAAAAAGTAAAACCACAGTCCAGCTGTGTCATCCTTGCTTTAAAGGACAAAAACAACCCGGGCAAGGCCAGGTAATTAACTAGTGAAGTATAAAGGTAAAGGGAGTAGATATGTGTATAATTAAATATTTTCCATAGACATCAATATAATAAACTTATTATAAATAAATGTGTAAGTTAGTAATATGGGAATTGCTCTTTATATCAGAGAATTTTTTCCCTTTCTTTTTGGTTTGTATTTTATGTTTCTCTGTATAATGTAATGTTTGTTTGGCTGTTTGATTTTTTCTTTTTATTATGTATGTTATATCTTAAAATTTAATTAAAAATTTATAAAGCAAATGAAGTAGCGATATGCAAAAAAGGAAAGAACGTCAAATGTACTGAATATAGTCTACCTGTACCTTAACTGTCTTGTCTTCTTGGGACAATGTTTACTCTTTTCCAACTTTAAACAAACATTCGGCTGAATTTGGCATGTGGTCCGTGAACATCATTGCAACGTTCCACTCCCTCTTTTCTGCAGGAGGTGAAAGATGAAACTAGCCAGAAGGGAAGCACCAAGCTGGGCTGCCATGTCTCTGTAATTCATTAACATTTCATTAACATAATGAATATTCAGGCACATTAGTTTCTCATTGTTCTTCTTCACATGGTGCAATAAACACTTTCAAAGTTTGTGCCAGGAGAAAAGAGTTGTGATGATCAAAAGGACCACCTAATTAACAGCTGATATTTGAGAGACACACAGGGAGAGAGATGTTGAGTATCCTTCCCAGCATGACTTACAAATCCACATGTGCAATGGAAGGAAATGTAAGATGGTTTTCTGGAAAGTAGAAGTAGAATGCTTTGTGTGGAAGCTGGCATTGCTAATATGCAGCTACGGATTGATACACCAGTCGTTTCCAATACAGCTGAGACGTGCATTTATATTACTGTTTGGTTTTGAGACAGCTGTCAGGCAGCCTCTTATTGGCATGATGCCAGGCATAGGATGCTTTGCTGTTGATCAGGAGGAGAGCATGAACCTGTCTCCTGCCTCTTGACGTGCCCCTGAGACAGAGCTGGAATAAGATATGGGAAATTGTCGTTGAAAAGCAAGCAGCATCCAGAATGACAGAAGAATGGTGCCAAAAGAGTGCTGTCAAGCAGGCAGGCTAGCTGTGGCCTTGCCCTCAGTACTGCCTAAAGGAGGCCTGCGGCACATGCCACCATTTGCTGAAATTATGTATTTAGGAATTCATTAAGGGAGAGAAAGAGGAACAGAAGGGGATTTGTGGGTTTCATTTCAGAGGTCCCACAGCACTTGGAATCATTTATATAATGTTCCTGAATTCAAAATTCCTCACATACATTATCAGAGTAACCCTCTCACCCTATAAGGTAGGCCGATAGCATTGTGCCTGTATTGCAGATGGGAAAGTGAACTCAAAGGCACCGTGTAAACAAAACAAAATGACAAAAAAATGTTGTGGCACATTAAAGACTGTTATATTTTAATGTTAGCTTTCGTGAATCAAGTCCACTTAGACAGAAGAGTGAGGCTTCATAGCATCAATGTATACACATTAGGTACAGGGGCACAAAATAATTAGCATAACAGATAAGTAACACCAGTTATTCAGATTATGTTTATGTTTATTAGATTTATACCCCGCTTTACTCGGGCACAAGGCCGACTCAGAGTGGCTAACAACTTAATATACATACAAATTACAACAATATAATGATACACATAATCACAGATACCAAATAAATAATCAGAAAAATCCACAATAGTACAAAGTATCAGCACAACATCAAAGTATCAGCCATCAATAGTTACAATTCAAATTACAAGGTGTGAAAAGCCATCAAAATACACAATATCAAAGGAGTTTGGCCCTTTTGAATTGCAAATGTTTTGTATATGGATGCAAGACAGAAATTGTGGCATTGTACATTTGCTAATGAGCTTACTCTCCAGGCTAGTATCTATTGTGTAAGCGGCCTAGGTCAAACACCAATTTTTTCCTTTTTTCTGAGAGGTAGCCTGAAGCTGTGGATGAGAATTCTACTGAAGTAGTTTCTGTAAAGGTGGTATAATATAACAATATATAACATACAACATATATAGCAGCATATAACAACCTGTTGTTTGTGGTGTATGTATCAAATCTGATAAGATCCCAGAAACCTTTGAGATAGGGGCCCAGCATATGTATGTACTTTATCTCTGCTGCCTCTCTGTGGATCCTTGTCTTATAATTTTTCTGTTCCAGAATGGCAACTTTCAAGTCCTATGTAATGTGTCCAGATAGATTGAAATGAATTGAAACAGGTTTCTGTGTATTGCCATCCCTGATGTCTGATTTATGTCCATTAACTCTTTTGCGCAGAGATTGTCCTGTTTGTCCTATGTAGGGCAGAAGGGCATTTTAAGGTTTTTAATTTATCAATGTTTTAATTTTAAAAATGATTCAAAAGAAGCCTGCTAGCTACTAGTGTATTGCCCATAAATTAATGCATAATGAGTAATGAATTACTCTAAATGAGTAATACTTATGAATTACTAGCTTTAAAAAATGAACAGAAACACAAGCTCTTGTCTACTAAGTAGTACAACACTGGCAGCTAAATGTTTATTGGCAGAAGTCCTCAGATTAATTATATCCTCAGGGACAATGACCAATCATCTACCAGTAAATCTATGGTTGAGGTGCATTTAAAGCTCTTTTTCTCTCTCTAGAAGAACAATCATTAGCCCTCAGAATCATAGCTAGACCTCTACCGGCATTTCCTAGTTAAGGACGAGAAGAGGTTTCTAGCACCCTCTTGGAAGTAGGTCTGCCTTGACACACCCTTCAAGGACTTCCCGAAGGCTCTCTTCCTCACTCCGCTTCTGGAAAAGGAAAAAAGGAAATGGACGTTTGAGGTTCTTTGCTGGGAAAGTCTGCAAGCAATTTTCTCTCCAGGTCAATGAGCAAGTCGGAAAAGGGAGCAGGCAAATTAGCCAATGATGGCTGAAGCAGGGAGGGCCGTTGGGACCCATTGCTAATGTAAACAAGGAAGCCACCTGATGTGACTGGGTCAGATAAGACAGTCGTCAATTTAAAAGCAGGTGCTTCCTGTGCAGAGGCCAGAGTCCTTTCCAAGTTCCATCTCCAAGTAAAAACAACCCTGACAAATACTCAGGCGTAAAGGCCTGGCCTACGCAGGCCTGGAGTTTATATTGCTGGGAGGAAGCAGCTTCAAGGCGGTCCTTTCTAAACTGCGCAGTAGCTGCATCTCTCTATTTTCATTCCTGGACAGCTGCAGCTTCTGGAGAAGTTTCCTTTCATCTCAGCATCTGACAGTCTTGGACTTTACAAGTTTGCTTTTGAACAGACAATCAATCCGTGGCATAAGGGGAACAAAAATTGTTGAACGTTACTGACAAGACACAGAGATTTCCACAGGTCATAGCTATTTTAAAACATCAGGGGATGTGAACAGGAAGTCCAAAGGAACTATTTTTCCCCCTTGGATCTGTCAAAAAGTCAGGACAGTTGTGGTTGGTTTTTTTATGAGTTTGTTTTGAAGTGCTGGCTGTCCCCTGTGGTAGAATACAGAGAAATGACCGGCAAGCTAAAATGTGAAGAAGCAGGTCATCTCTGGAAAATGTAAAAGCCCTTTGCTTCTGCTGACACTAAATACCCATACTCTTACACACAGCCACAACTATCTATACCTATAAATATGTGTGTTAACCGTTGGAATGTGACAAAGGATGTTGCACCAGGCCCCACTAGCCCCGACCGAGCCTCCGTGCACTCGCCCGACCGGGGTTCGCAGGTAACTGTTAGGTTGAATTTTGCGCCAGTGGGGCAGGAGACCCCCGGATCGCAAACAAAAAGAAATGGCTTCATTTCCCAATGTTCCTTGGGTCGCACCATGCCACAGCCAATCAGGCTGAGAGGTGTGAGCAAAAGGAACGTTCGGAAACGCACCACAGCCAATCAAAATGAAGCTGCAGAGAAAAAAACCGCTGCACAAACGGTAAGCACAAACCCAAAACTACAAGCCCCAGCATTCTGCACGCTCATGGAAGCCGGTGCATGAAAAATAAAAATAAAAAACACACTGGGAGCGCAAGTCTGCCACAGGCGGACGCAGCGCCTCAAAGCCACACAAACACCCACCGGCCTTCTTGCACGGAGCAACGGGGAGGAGAGGGACTCCCTCTCCTCCACGCTACCCCACCGAAGACACGGTGAGACCACCACCGGCCTCAAAAAAAGTTGAGCCAGGGTGGAAAAAACCACAACAACAGAGGGAGTTCAAGGGGGGAGGTATTGATGCCTTCGCCCCCCCCCTTGAAAGCAAAACAATTCCTCCGGAAAGCAAAGGAACTGGACGGCGCTCTGCCTGGTGCCTTTACTTTCCGAGTAAGTGTTTTGCTTTCAAGGGTGGGCGAAGGCATCATTGCCTTCCCCTCCTTGAAAGCGAAACAATTCCTCCGCAAAGCAAAGGCACTGGACGGGCGCTCCGCCCGGTGCATTTACTTTCTGAGTAAGTGTTTCGCTTTCAATGGAGGGCAAAGGCATCGTTGCCTTTGCCAACCCTTGAAAGTGAACCCATTCCCAGGTAAGCAAAGCCAGCAGGCGGTGCTCCGCCCGCTGACTTTACTTACCCCAAAAGTTTTTCGCTTTCAAGCGGGGGCCAAGGCAATGGTGCCTTGGCCCCCCTTGAAAGTGAACTCATTCCCAGGTAAGCAAAGCCAGCGAACGGCGCTCCGCCCACTGACTTTACTTACCCCAAAAGTTTTTCACTATCAAGCGGGGGCAAAGGCAATGGTGCCTTGCCCCCTCCTTGAAAGTGAACCCAATCCCAGGTAAGCAAAGCCAGTGGACGGCTTTGCCCGCTGACTTTACTTACCCCAAAAATAAACCAGTAATTTAAAAAAACCCACAAAAATCACAAACAAAAACATCCAAAAACATCCAAAATCAAACCCAAAAATAACACCCAGAAGAAACACACAGATTCCCCCCCCCAAAAAAAATAACACCAAAACCCCCAAAAGAAATTAAACTAGAGAACTCACCCAAACGACCTTCCTCCACGACGTCCGGAACAGATATGAGGAAAGAAAGAGACTACTTACCAGAAGAAGCGACACCCAGAGGCCAGTAGAGAAAAACAGTCAAAGTAAAAGAAAACCTCAACAGCACTACCCAGAGGCCACAGGAGAAAAAACAGTCAAAAATATTCACAAAAAAATCTAAAATTTCTAAAACATTTCTTAAATCCTGTGTACAGTTTTCACTAAAAAAACCCATCTAAACACAGTTTAAAAACATTGAATTTAAAAAAACACATACTTACACATTTTTAAAATTATTATCCAAGGTACAACTATTTAAAAAAATCACATAGTAAAACATTATTTGGTTAAAAAAAATAATTGTAAAAAATTATATCATCCTTTCCTCCTTTTGTTAATCAAAAAAAAAACAAAAAAAGCTGATCACAGTTTATAACAGCCCGTGCGTATAAATAAACATTTTAAAAAATCACAAAACCTTTCAACACCATTTAAAACAGCCTGGTACCATTTGTTCAAGAAAGAAAAAACCCTTTACTATCCAACACAATTTAACATCTTTTTATATAACAATACACATAAAAAAATACTTCCAAAACAATTTAAAACAGCCCGGCACTGCCAGGAAAAATCTGCTAGCACAATTATAAAAGAAAGACAAATTCAAGGGTGGTTGTTTTTGCCCGTTTTAAATGATTATCACCTTACTTCCCTGGAATATTTTTTTTTGGGGGGAGAGGGTGCTAGGGAGAGTCCCCTTTAGTCCTCTGATCTGGAAGACTGAACTCTAATCTGGAGTTTGATGAAGTTAGAAAAAATTACCATCTGCAGTACTGATGAGAAACTGTGTCCCTCCAGATTGGCCACAACAGCAAACTTCACCATCTCTCACTACTTGATGTCCTTGCTGGGACTGGGGCAGCTGATGGTGAAATCAGGAAAAGAGGTTCAAATTGTGGGGTGTTCACCTCCTAATATGAGATATAGGCTCGAAATAGCTGTAGCATCCATTACTCCAAAGTTAAGTTTGAACTACAAATGTGCATATAGATTTAAAATAATCCACATGAATTGAAAAGGCCAATCTTGCTTATTTGAAAGAGAATTGTTGGCCTTACCCACTTTTCTTTATTTGGAAAGAATCCAGGCTGCAAGGGGTGAAACATTGGTTCTCAGAAAAGCTGTTTCAAATGGGAGAAATAGTAATTTCTTACAACATTGAGCACATATAGTGGTAACTTGCTAGCCAAACGATATATTTTATCTGAATGGCAGGAGAGATTTGCAGATTAGCTATGAAAGAAGTAGTAAAAGCAAACAGATTTGCTTTAAAGAAAGCAATGGAGTGACAGTTCTCCAGAAAGGGGGACATTTTGCCATCTTTGTTGTTCAGTTGCACAGTTGATTCTGACCCTTTGTGACCCTATGGACCATTGACCTCCAGGCATCCCTGTCCTCTACCGTTCTCCTCAGCCCGCCCAGCTCTGTGCTTCAGGGAATTAGTTTACAATATTTTAATGCATATTCAAAGTACATCTGCATACCTTTACAAAAACACATAGCATTATGTTAAACAGTTATATTTAATCCTAGCTCAAAATACTTTAACTAAACATTCTCTAAATAGTTCTGAGACCAGTCCTGGCTAAAATTTTTAATGAGGAAATCAGCCCACATCTAGGTCAATCTGAACTTTTGAACCTGTCAATCAAGACCCAATTAGCTGACTCTCAGTGGTTTTCAACCTTTGGCCCCAAGATACTGTATTCCTGAACTAAAACTTCCCAAAGCCTTCATCATTGACCATGTTGGCCAAGATTTTTGGGAACTGTAGTTCAAGAACATCAGGGGACCCAAGGTTGTGAATCACTGCTATGGAACATCTTCACTGCTGACATTGCTGTCATCCACATTTATGCTGCCCTTTGCAATGTAAAGCTCGATATCCTTTTGCCTGCTGGCAATGCATGCACAATATTGGCCAGAAATATCGGGCCATTTTCTGGCATTTTGAATCATGGATAAGAAAACACAATATCTCGCATTCATAAACTGGAAGTTTTTTGATGAATTGAATACTTTTCCAATTGCTAAAAGCTTTAATGTCACTTGTCAGGCCTTGCACACTTCTGTCAGTATGACAATAATAGGGCAAGTTGTTATAGAATTAGTACTAAAAATTCAGGCAAGCACCACATTATTATGCACAACCACAGATTTATTATCAGTGGATTCATATTTGAACATTGCAAGACAAGACAAGATAAAGTAATATAGAAATTATTTCAGAAAGTCACTGAAATAAATGAAAGAACACAGTTGTGATCTTTGCATAATTAACACAGTAGCCATGAAAATATAGCAGTTTTTTTAATGAGGTGCTATTGGCAGAGGCAATATGCCTTGGGGGCATTTTCACTTTAGCTTAGCAACAAGCAAATCAGGAAAGTCAGCTACAATAAGCATGCTTTTTGTAAAGCGCAAGAGTGACCGGATCCCTGAAAACAAGCAGAGAGGTTACTTTGTTCCAAATTCTAAAGTGTTCAAAATGAATTGAACATTCTGAGCATTGCATGCTTAGCTCTCTCTTTTCTCAGCTTCTCATATGATGGTGAGAAGCAACAGAGGGTGTGCCTGTATGCCTCTACAAGTACTGTTTATCTTGCTGCTAATTGATAGGGGACTGGAACACCTTCCATACCATCTGAGGCTGCAATCGTTGGGCCTCTTCACTCTTGAACGAAGACGTCTAAGAGGTTGTAGGAATCGGGGCCGCAGAGGGCCGGAGGTCCCGGAGGAGACTGATCAAAGAACGATACTAGGCAGTATGGAGGAGGATAAGATCAGTGGTTTATTGGGAAAAAGGCATCATCATATATAGGAGTAAAAGCGCAACGGTGGCAAAAACAGTCATCTGACAGAAATCACATCACCTGTTTACTTGGGTTAATTGGGAATCTCTTGGAGGGAAGTTAGTTAACTTGGCCAAACACAGACTGGGGAAAACACCATTGTTTGGGGATTAGGCAGGGGTAAACATGGCATCTGTTTACACCTGGGGTAAAGTTGAGCTTGGAGATGAGTGATTATTCTAATGGGTAACTGGGTTAGCTATTTGCTCTCTCAGCAGATCCGCTGGTCAGGTCAGGAAATTGGGTGAATCAAACCCTATCATTTATCCACCCCCCTAAATTTCTCTGCCCGCAGAGCCCACGGCTCAAGGAGCGTTCCCCCGAAGTGGCCTCTGCGCAGGCCGTTCCATGCCACTGGGGCATGGGGAAACCACATCTCCCCTTTTAATTTCATTTAAGGACCTGACTGGCGACTCTGCATAGGAGAGGCATCAGCTGCTGAGCGGGAATGACGCTTCGGGGTTCCTTCTTGGGGCGGCACTTCAATATCAGTGAGGGGATACATTGCGCAAAGCAGCAGACTGCTATGCCTAGCAGGACTACCCCCACGACCACCTTAATTACCGTCTGAAGCCACCCTCATGGGATCCACGACCACATCCAGCTCCACAATGAGCTCCACCAGTCTCCCCATGCAGAGCCCTCTCTGATGCCCTGGACTATGGTGTGGAGGTTTGTGAGCTGATTCTGCACTCTGCGGGAATTATCAGTAAGGTTGAAACAACACATACCATGGAAAAATTCGCAACCCAAATAATGCAGCATTAAGAGGTAGTCTATAGCTGCTCTATTGTCAAGTATGGCATGGCGAAGCTCCGCCTGCTCCTGGTTGAGCAGCGCGATCGCCGAGGAGGTGTGGTTGATGGCTTTGGCTAATCCGCAAGCCGATCGACTAATCCTCCGAGCGTTGCCGACGGCTAAGGCTGGCACGCCGACTATGCTGACTGCCAGCGAGACATATTCGGCTGGACTCAAAACTCTAAAGCTGCTATCACATGAGCTGTCTAACTGGGTGGTACGGGTGTGCCTTATGGGTGCTGAAACATTTGAAACAATTGTGCTTGGGGTGATCATATCCTTAGTAGGGAGTAACAGTGTCAAACGACTTAGGCAACATGTGGAGTCTGATACATTTGCGGGAATGTAGTTAAAAGTATACTGATTACATGTAAAGAACCAACCAGATGGTAACGTAACATGGGCATACATTGAACCAAGTGTCTCTGGTTTATCACAAGTCCAGTTGCTGCTGCCGGTATCGAAGCAGCGGCACTGAGTTCGGCCGACTGCAGCGCAGCCGACCATTCGAGCACAAGTAGAGTTCGGGCTGGCCGCCACTCGCGGGGTGTGAAGAGTGGCTGCGTCAGCCGGCAAAGTCATGGTGAACCGCAATCCCCCCCAGCGAGCGTAGGCTGCAAAACACGCAGGGAGGTGCGGTCCGAAAATCCTCTTCAGCAGCCAGTCGCCATCCCTGGCGTGCGCATCTAGAGTGTGGCACACTGGGATGAGACAGGTGCTCAGAATTGAGGCAGAACCAATGTCCTGCTTCAGGCAAAAATCGGACTGGTTGACGAGACCCGCCAACCTTTCCCATAGGTTATAATGCATCCGGGCGGAAAGGTCTCCGTCTGGTATCAAGCCGCTGGCCCCAAGTGGGGCGGCCTGAACGCCTCCCCCCACAAGTAGGGAGAGGGTCAGGATGATGATGGCTGCCATGGTGTTGGCGTGAATTCGGGCGAAGACTGCAGCCGTGAGGTTCTCCGGTGTCGGCTCCTTCTCCTCGCGTTGGAGGGCATCCTCGGCCTCACTGCAAAGGGCCTTGATCATCCCCCAGGTGATCTTTGGCGCTGTCGGTGGCCGTCTCCTCCGACGGGTCTTGTCGGTCAGGGTGAGATCCTCCATCTCCGGGATCGGACTCGGGTCGGCCTGGGTCCACGCCATGTGGTTCCAAGTGAGGCTTGACACACCGAGCTGGAATCCAAACGACACCTGTAGAAGACATAACTGCAGCATACCCTCTCCCCCAGGTTATGAGCGGCGCCGGGCCCCTCCAGGAAGGGTCCGGTGGCACTCGGTATCGGACCATCGGTCGCGGGAGAGCTTCCGAACGGCGGAAGTGCTTCTCCTGCGGCGTGCAATCCGAAAAACATTAAGGTGATTGTAAGTGAACAATACCTTATTCAGACAATGCTGTGCCTGAGCCTGTGACTTGGGGAGGGCTGGTGGCTCCCCCCTTTCTGTTTGTTTGTCAATATAGGACTTGAGCATCCGATTGACCCGTTCCACAATCGCTTGCCCCTGCGGATTGTAAGGAACGCCAAAAGTATGCTGAATATCCCAAGTGGCCATGAAGGTGGCCAGCTGCCTAGAGCTGTAGGATGGGGCGTTATTTGTTTTCACGTGCCGAGGTTTGCCCATGGCTGCAATGCAGGAAAGGAGGTGCTGCTCCACGTGGGAAGCAGTCTCCCCCTTCTGCGCCATTGCCCAAACGAATTGTGAAAAAGTGTCTATGCAAACGTGCATGTACTGCCATCTGCCAAACTGCGGAACATGCGTGACGTCCATTTGCCACACCTGATTGGCCTCTGTCCCTCGTGGGTTGACCCCCCACGAGGGCCCCCCCGGTTCCCCTGCACAATGCTGGCAAGAGCAAACTATGCCCTGGGCCTGAGAGAGTGGCAAATTGAACTGTCTGGCGAGTGCTTTGGCATTTTGGTGAAAGAAAGCATGGCTCTGGATTGGCGTAGTAAAAACACCCAAAACTGAACGTTGCTGAATTTCCTTTGCCGCCGCGTCCGCTCTGCTATTGCCCGCGGAAATCGGACCCGGGAGGTCCTGATGACTGCGGATGTGGGCAATATAGAGCGGCTCCGTGCGGTTACGCAAATGAAATTGAGCAGTGAGAAACAGGCTAAGCAGATTCTTGTCTATCGTGGGAGTGATGTATGCTCCCGGTAGACTGTGAAGCAAATTCCTAACGTACATGCTGTCCGTGATGATGTTTAAACGTTCTTTGGCGAAGGTGCGCAAGGCAAGGTTCACCGCTGCCAACTCTGCCCGCTGCGCGGACTTCTGTGGAAGAGTTAACAGCGTGCGCCAAGCTTGGCCCTCCTGCCAGGTCAAGACACCATATGTGCGACCACCATCAGTAAAAACTGTCCTGGCTCCCTGAAGTGGAACCAGCGAAAGCAACTCAAATAAGCTAACTGTCTGCGTCTGAAGTGAGACAAGTCTGGGGTCCTTTGGCAAGTGGTATGCCAAGCATCCGGTGAATCCTTCCAAAGCTATCGGAAGTGAGTCACCGAGCTGCATTAATTGCTGAACTTGTTCCTTGGTGAACGGGACTACGATTTTGGCCAAATCATGCCCTGAAATGTCCCTAGCTCTCAGCCTTCCGCGGTAAACCACCGCGGAGACCAATTCTTGGGGAGGAACGATGTTTCGTGAAGAGGTGTTCGGAAGGTACACCCACTCCACGATACTCGCCCCTTTCTCGGCATCTACGCCGAGCGCTCCAGTGAACATGGATCCTGACCGTACGATGTACAAATTAAAGATCGGAGCATATGGCCCTGGGGTGATCCTATCTACCCACCTCTGGCTGAGAACTTGGTTAACTTTCTCGAGAGCTAAGCGCGCTTCTCGAGAAATTTTTATCCGGTCTGCTGGCTGCTTACCTAAAGTTAGCAGCGAGAAGAGCGGCTTCAAAAGATCCGTATCCAAACGAAAATACGGTCTGGCCCAATTGATGTTCCCTAAAACCTGCTGCAATTCTACCAGGGTGACTGAGTCCTGTAAATTGATCTGAGGCAAAACCGGTGCTGCGAAAGAGCGGAGAAGCCGATGACCCAAGTATGAGAAGGGCTCAGTTCTCTGCACTTTCTCTGGGGCAATGAGTAAACCTTTGTCCCCCAGGCTGGCCTGGAGGTCAGAAAATATTTCGCTGCCGAGTTGCGGCATCGCGACCAAGATGTCGTCCATGAAATGGCAAACGATAGCTTTTGGGTAAAGGCTTCGAAACCTTGCCAGTGCGTTGTGAACATAAATTTGGCACAGGGTGGGCGAATTGAACATGCCCTGTGGCAAAAATTTCCACGCGTAACGCTGCGTAGGCTCACTGTGGTTCACAACTGGCACCGTAAAGGCGAACCTTTCCCGGTCCCTGGGGTCTAAGGGGATTGTATAAAAGCAATCCTTGAGATCTACGACCAGGATCTCCCACCCCTCGGGAATCATGTTTGGATTCGGGATGCCGCATTGAAGCGGACCCATTGGCTGAATGCATTTATTGATCTCTCTGAGATCGTGGAGGAGTCGCCACTTCCCCAACTTCTTCTTAATCACAAAAATTGGCGAATTCCATGGACTTGTGGACTGCTCTATGTGTCCTGCGTCTAGCTGTTCTTTAACTAGCTGCTTAAGGGCGACTAATTTCTCCCCCACTACCGGCCATTGTTCTACCCAGACCGGCGTGTCGGTGAGCCACTTAAGTGGCAACGCCATTACCCAAAGGTAAGCGTAGCACCGTACTGCTGCAAGATGTCTCGCCCCCAAAGGTTGATGTGCACATCAAGAATGTGCGGCCGAATGACCGCCGTGCCGTCAGCCTTTGGAATCGTGACTGTCACCCACTCTCGGCTTCTGAACGCTTCCTGAATGCCGCCTACCCCCCACACATCAGAGACCCGCTCAATGGCCCACTCCCTTGGCCACTGGCCCCTGCTTATCACGCTCACATCTGCTCCGGTATCTAACAAGCCTGAGAATATTCTATTATTCAGAAATACCTCGATAACCGGGCGCTGTTTCCACTCAATGTTGGTCTCCACTGTCGCTAAGACCTGGTATCCTTGTACTGCCTCACTGGCGCTTGAGCGGTCCTCTGACCGGGACTCGGAGCTGTCACTGAGCCTTCCCTGGCTATCTGCTGGCGAGTGACAAGGAACCATGATCAGTTGCGCTAAGGTGTCTCCTTTGTGAATTGTCTGGGGCAGGTGCGTCCACAGCTGGACTTGGAGAACGCCTGAAAAATTGGAGTCAACGACTCCTGGAATTACGAGAATTCCGCGTGCTCCAGCTACACTGCGGGGCAAAACTAAACCTATAAAGCCCTTGGGCAGTGGACCCATGTACTGGGAGTCCACCAGATAGACCGTGCCGGGCAGGTCGCATGTAACGTCCGCCTGACAAGTCAAGTCTAACCCTGTACTACCCTTGGGGCTGGCCTGTGCCCTCGCGATGCCTGGAGTGGGACTGGGATCTAGTCTAGCTCTGGTGAGCTGAGGGAAGCCTCTGTTTGGACCGGGGCCAGAGACATGCCCGCGTTCCGGTTTCCCGAATCTGGACAGTCTCGGGCCCAATGGTAGCCTCTTTTGCACTTCGGACACTGGGTTTTCGGAGCCTTGGAACGGCCGGACTTTTGTCCGCCTCCCTTGGATCGGCACTCCCTAGCAAAGTGACCAACCTTGCCACAATTGTGACACGCTCCTTGGGTCTTTCCTTTTGGTCTCTTACCCCCTTGCACCGCTGCCGCTAGCAATCCCATCTTGTAGGATTCTGTGTCAACGTCAGCGCAAGCTCTAATCATGTCCGTAAGTGTCAAGTCGGGATGATTGCCTAGTGACTGCAGGATTTTACGGCAGTCTAGATTGGCATTGTCCTTGGCTAACTTCATCATGAGCTCTTGCTGGGCCTGCTCATTATCAATCTGCCTGCTAATTGCGTCCTCCAGGCGATTGATGAAGTCCATATAGGGCTCCTGGGCTCCTTGCTTGATAGCGGTGTAATTTTTAGCCGCTTTGCCAGTTGCTGGGACTTTGAAAAACGCCCTGAAGGCGGCCTCGGCCGACATCTGGAGAGTGGCAAGAGGCAAGTTGATTTGGGCATCGATGGGCTCGAAGGCACCTGAACCATATAACTGGTCAGGAAGTACTGCGCCTCCCATCCTGGCAGCCCTCATCTGCGCCTCTAGGCGAAACTCGCTGTCCCAAATTAAGTACTGGCTAGGGTTGAGCATCATCCGCATGACGGCTTTCCAGTCATGGGGAATCCACATGGTGTTCTCGCACACTTGCTGAAGCGTGCCCCTTGTAAAACGACTTTGGAGCCCTGTTTCTGAGATGGCTTTCCGTATGGCCATGAGAAGCTTATACGGAACTGGGGAATTAATTATCTGTTGGGCGCCTGTGAGCGTGTCTATTTCCATGCGGATGGGACATATCTGACTAAGCTCAGCTAGTTCTTCTGCTGGCAACTCCCCCTTCCTAATCTCCTCTTCAATTGTACGCTGAAGGGGACTTTTGGTAACTCGGGAACCCGTTGCTGTCAGAGAAGCGCCTGCGCTCCTCATTCCTTGCATTCCACCGGTGACGTCTGCAGCTGTCACCGGGGGAAAGCTCCCTACGCTACCCTGCCTAAATTGGAGTGACGGATAGAGCGCCGTAGGCGCCGTTGGCTTGGCTGGCGCTTCTGGCAGATTTGGGGGTTCTTTGGCCTCTACCCGGACTGGCTCTATCTCCGCTAAGAGCTTCCTACACTTTCTCCATGTGCGAATTACGCCTCCTGGAGCTTTCGGGGGTTGCTGGATGCAGTCTCCTATCTGATCCCAGAGCTCGAGGGTTAACGTACCTACTTCTGGGTAAAGCAGGCAGTGTTCCCCTAGGTACACCAAAAGTCTCGCTAGCTCCCCGCTGTGAAAACGCAAATTAAATATCCTGGCCAGGATCTTGAACTCTTCCTCACGAGTTCTTTGGCTAGCGGATGAACGCTGTTGCTGAGGACAGGTCCCCATATTACCTGCAATTGGGTCCTCTCGGGACGAGTCGACGCGTCTTTGGCAGGCAACAGGTTCTGGCGACGTCGCTTTCTGGGTAGAGCTCGGAGCGTGGACTGCGGCCACGGGCCCTCGGTGGCCACTGCGCTGTCAGGGGCTCACAGCTGCCCTGAGCGGAACGCGTTTTTCCCTTTGGCGCAAGCCGCCGCGAAAGCCGGGAGCACGCTGTAGGATGCCTCTTTGGACTGCCTCACCGCAGGCCGTCCCTCCGCTCGGCTGGCTGCCGGACGGAGTGCCGCGCTGTCCTCCGGGATGATTCGGACACGGTTCAAGCGCAGAACCGGACCGTGTGATCGCTACTCTGAGGAAGACCGCTCTTACTCACGAGTAGATCACGTCGGGGTCACCAGATGTAGGAATCGGGGCCGCAGAGGGCCGGAGGTCCCGGAGGAGACTGATCAAAGAACGATACGAGGCAGTATGGAGGAGGATAAGATCAGTGGTTTATTGGGAAAAAGGCATCATCATATATAGGAGTAAAAGCGCAACGGTGGCAAAAACAGTCATCTGACAGAAATCACATCACCTGTTTACTCGGGTTAATTGGGAATCTCTTGGAGGGAAGTTAGTTAACTTGGCCAAACACAGACTGGGGAAAACACCATTGTTTGGGGATTAGGCAGGGGTAAACATGGCATCTGTTTACACCCGGGGTAAAGTTGAGCTTGGAGATGAGTGATTATTCTAATGGGTAACTGGGTTAGCTATTTGCTCTCTCAGCAGATCCACTGGTCAGGTCAGGAAATTGGGTGAATCAAACCCTATCATTTATCCATCCCCCTAAATTTCTCTGCCCGCAGAGCCCACGGCTCAAGGAGCATTCCCCCGAAGTGGCCTCTGCGCGGGCCGTTCCATGCCACTGGGGCATGGGGAAACCACAAGAGGTGACCTGGTTGAAGTTTATAAAATCATGCACGGTGGGACAAAGTAGATAAGGAAAGACTTTTCCCTATCGCACAACACTAGAACAAGAGGGCACTCTATGAAACTTTTGGGTACTAGTTCTCAAACAAATAAGAGAAAGTACTTTTTCACCCAGAGGATCACTGGTCTATGGAATTCCCTGCCAGAAGAAGTGGTGACAGCTGTCCGTCTTGACAGCTTTAAAAAAGGATTAGACATGTTCATGGAGGACAAGGGTATCAATGGCTATAATTATGGATACCTATGGACAACCTCCGGGTTGGAGAGATAGGCAGGATATCTCTCAATGCCATTTCTAGGGAATCCTAAGCAGGTGAAGGCATTTGCTTGGGAATACCCTGAAGCAAATGGTGAGCCACTGTGTGAGACAGAATGCTGGACTGGATGGACTGTGGCCTGATCCAGCAAGGCTATTCTTATGGTGTAGAGCCAGGGTGCATCTCATTTAAAAAAACTTAATAGGATTGTGGCCAACAGATTAATTGACTTAAGCTCATACTTCTGTTCAGCAAGCTACATTTCTAAGGTTAGAGAATTAAAAGTTATACATAGTTGTACACTCCTCAACAAAAGATCATACTCTCATATTATTTGACCTCTAACTTCAGAAGATGTTTCAAGGGAAGTAGCCCTATATTGTTTTTGCTTGCTACCTCTCCCTGGCTCATCTATCCGCAGCTTCCAAGTGATTGCTCCCATTGAGTATCTGCAGTTGCTTCCTCTTTGCTTCTTTCCCAAATGGCAGGTCTATTCTTGGAACGTCCGGCTACAGCTCCTGTATTGACGTCAAAATTACTCAACATTTGTTGTCAGGAAGGACTTCATTTGCATGTGAATAGAAGTGTCTTTTAATGATTCAGAAGTAAGATATTGTTGGGGACAATGTTTGGAAAGGTTCTCCAAAGCAAATGTGGGAATGGATATAGTTGTACTTTAAACAACTCATGTACCAGGATGGAAAAATGTGTGTGGTGAAAGAAGTCACTAGAAGAAAGCCAATGCTAGTCTTTCCTTCCGTAGTTCTACATACTCCCTAATGCATTGCACATACAATGTTGCTTCAACTTCCTGTTTGGAACTGGAAGGAAGCCAACCTGTAAAATCATACACAACATTCTTGAAAGCACAAATGCAGATCAGAGCCTCAGCATTTTGCAAAAAGGCGACTAAGAAGAAGGATTGTGCCTTGGACAGATCGACAGCAATCTACTTGTCATTGGTGGGAGCAGCCTATCAATATTTGGCTCTCTCTTAGATATCCAGCATATTTTCAGAACAAACTTGTTGGATCGGGGCCATGGAGCGGCCGTTGGGTCCCGGAGGAGACTGGTCAAGCAATGAGACACGAGGCAAGATGGAGCGAAGACCAGTAGTTTAATTAGGGAAAATCATGGATATTTATCATGTGCAAGGCTGCGTGTAAAAGACTGTGATCTGTGGCAAAACTGGTGCTGCAAAAGAACGGAGAAGCCGATGGCCCAAGTATGAGAATGGCTCAGTTCTCTGAACTTTCTCCGGGGCAATGAGTAACCCTTTTCCCCCCAGAGTGGCCTGGAGGTTTTTAAACATTTTGCTGCCGAGTTGCGGCGCCTCGACCAAGATGTCATCTATGAAATGACCCACTAAGACTGTGGAGTGAAGGTTTCGGAACTTCTCCAATGCGTTGTGAATGTAAATTTGGCACAGGATGGGCGAGTTGAGCATCCCTGTGACAAATATTTCCATGCGTAACGTTGCGTAGGCTCTCTGTGGTTCACAACTGGCACCGTAAAAGCGAACCTTTCCTGGTCCCTAGCATTTAAGGGAATTGTATAAAAACAATCCTTAAGGTCTACAACCAAGATCTCCCAACCCTCAGGGATCATATTCGGATTCGGGATGCCACATTGAAGTGGACCCATTGGCTGGATACATTTATTGATCTCTCTGAGATCGTGGAGGAAGCACCACTTCCCTGACTTTTTCTTGATAACAAATATGGGCGAATTCCAAGGACTAGTGGACTGCTCTATTAAATTAAGAGCCCACTCACGCGGCCACTACTCTGGCTGACCACGCTGACGTCAGCTCCGGTGTCCAGCAACCCAGTGAAAGGTTTTTTATTTAAAAATACCTTTATGACTGGTCGCCATTTCCACTCTATGTTGGTCTCCACTGCTGCTAAAACCTGGTATCCTTGCACTGCCCCTCCTGTGCTTGAGCGGTCTTCCGACCCGGACTCTGAGCTGTCCCTGAGCCTTTCCTGGCTGCCTGCTGGCGATTTACAAGGAATCATGATCAGTTGCACTAACGTGTCTCCCTTGAGAATGGTTTGGGGTAGGTGTGTCCAGAGTTGATCTTGGAGAACACCCGAAAAATTGGAGTCAACGACTCCCGGAATGACACGAATTCCTCGTGCTCCTGCAATACTACAGGGCAAAACTAAACCTATGTAGCCTTTAGGCAGGTGTCCTATGTACTGGGAATCGACCAGATAGACTGTGCCTGGCAAGTCACATGTGACTTCTGACTGGCAAGTCAAATCTAGTCCCGTGCTGCCTGTGGGGCTGGCCTGCGCCTCCAGAATGCAGGGAATGTGATCGGAATTTAATCCAGCTCTGGCTCTCCCAGAGCGATTTTGGTCTCTGTTTGGACCGAGGCCAGAGACAAGCCCACGTTCCGGTTTCCTGAATTCGGGCAGTTCCTGGCCCAGTGGAAGCCTTTATTGCACCTCGGACACGGGGTGGTCGGAGTCTTAGGCCGGCCGGCATGTTGGCTGCTGCCCTTGCTGGATCGGCATTCCCTAGCAAAATGACCGATCTTGCCACAATTGTGACATGCTCCTTTGGTCTTGTTCTTGGGTTTCCTACCACCTTGTACCACCGCTGCCAACAGACCCATTTTGTAGGAATCTGTACCAACATCGGCACAAGCCCTAATCATGTCCGTGAGAGTCAGATCGGGACGATTGCCCAGTGACTGCAGGATCTTACGGCAGTCAAGGTTGGCGTTGTCTTTAGCCAATTTCATCATGAGCTCTTGTTGGGCTTGCTCATTATCGATCTGTCTACTGATCGCTTCCTCCAGTCTATTGATAAAGTCCATGTAGGACTCCTGGGTGCCCTGTTTGACTGCTGTGTAATTTTTTGCTGCTTTGCCAGGTGCCGGGACTTTGAGATAAGCCCTGAAGGCTGTCTCAGCTGCTATCTGAAGAGTGGCGATTGGCAAGGCGACCTGCGCATCAACGGATTTGAACGGACCTGAACCATATAGCTGGTCAGGGATTACCGCTCTGCCCATCCTGGCAGCCCTTGCCTGCGCTTCGAGACGATACTCGCTGTCCCATAGCAGATACTGGCTGGGGTTGAGCATCATTTGCATGACGGCTTTCCGGTCATACGGAATGAGCATCATGGTTTCGCACACTTGCTGAAGCATGTCCCTAGTAAAGCGACTCTGAAGTCCTGTCTCTGTGATGGCCTTCCGTATAGCCATGAGCAGTTTGTACGGAACTGGCAAATGAACTGTTTGCTGCTGGTCTGTGAGGGCATCTACCTCTATGCGAACTGGGCATATCTGCCTAAGCTCAGCTAGAACTTCTGCTGGCAACTCCCCCTTGCTGATCTCTTCCTCAACCATGCACTGAATGGAACGTTTGGTAGTTTGGGAACCTGTAACTGTCAGAGAAGCACCAGCGCTTCTCATTCCATGCATTCCATCAGTGACGTTTGCAGCTGTCACCGAGGGAAAGCTCCCTACATTACCCTGCTTGAGCTGGAATGACGGATAGAGAGCCATTGGGGCTGATGGCTCTGACTGCGCTGGGGGTTTCTGGGTCTCTATTCGTACTGGGTCTTCCTCTGCTAAGAGCTTCCTACACTTGCTCCATGTGCCAATTATGCAATCTGGAGCTCTCGGGGCTTGCTGAATGCAGGCTCCTATCCGGTCCTAAAGTTGGAGGTTAAGCATACCTGCTTCTGGATAAAGTGGACAATTGCCCCCCAAGTACGCTAAGAGTTCCGCTAACTTATCGCTGTGAATGCATGTCTGATATACCCTGGCCAGGGCCTTGAATTCCATTAAGTGAATTCTCTGGTTAGCGGTCGGACATTGCCTCTGAGGACAAGTCCCCATATTACCTGCCGGTCCTTTGAAGCTTTCCTCCTCTGGACGAAGCGACGCGTCTGAGTTCTAGGTAACAGGTCCCAGCATGACGAACCTCTGGGACGGAGCTTGGAGCGTGGACTGCTGCCACGGGCCCTCGGCGGACTCTGCGCTGGAGTCAGGGTTTCACAGCCGACCCTGAGCGGAACGCGCTTCCGTGGTGCAAGCTGCCTCGGAGCTTTGGAGCGCGCTGTGGAATGCCTCCCTGTCACTCAGGTCGAATGGCTTTCTGACCAGAGCTGCCGCGCTGTCCTCCAGGACGATTTGGCCACGGTTCTGGCATAGAACCAGACCGCGTAGATCACTTACTCACGAGTAGAATCACATCGGGATCACCAGATGTTGGATCGGGGCTGCGGAGCGGCCGTTGGGTCCTGGAGGAGACTGGTCAAGCAATGAGACACGAGGCAAGATGGAGCGAAGACCAGTAGTTTAATGAGGGAAAATCATGGGTATTTATCATGTGCAAGGCTGCGTGTAAAAGACTGTGATCTGACAGACTCCAAATACCACGTACACACGAGTTAATGGGGAAACTCTTCAGGGAAGTTAATTAACTAAATCAAACACTGGCAGGGGAACTCTATTGTTCCAAACTATCTTAGGGTAAACATGTGGCTGGTATTGGTTTTAGGGCTTAGGGTAATCCGCGGGTGCGATATTACCTATTACATGACTAGTGAGTTAGTCATTCAGCTTCCTATTGTCCGAGCTGCTTGTCAGGTCAGCTGTGGGTGAATTAAACCCTATCTAATATTCCGCTCCCCCAATTTCTGTCCCTTCGGAACCAAAGCTCAAAGGAGCGTTCTCCCAAACCGTGGTTCTGTCAGGGACAGTATGCCAATTGTGTGCGCTGATACCACACAAACTAAGTGGAGAGGACAGGTCTCTCTGAATAAGGTCACCCTTGCTCGAAAGCCAATCATATCCGACTCTAGGGTTCAGTGCTCATCTCTGTTTATAGCCAAAGAGCCAGCACTGTCTGCATCTGCAGACATTTCTGTGGACATGTGGCAGGCATGCCTCAACACCGGAGCGCAGGGAACACTGTTTACCTTCCCACCGAAGTGGTCCATATTATCTACTTGCAATTTCTTGCTTTCAAACTGCTAGCTTGTCAGGAGCTGGGACAGAGACAGAGACTCATTACGTCATGCAATACTCGGGAATTGAACTGGGACCTCCCAGTCAGCGAGTTCAATGTTTTAACCACTTGAGACATCGCAGTCCCACATTTATTTATTTTTGTACTGTTATAGGAAACTGCAAGGTGAACAGAGGGTAAAAGTCAGATCAGTAATACATCTGGTCTGGTACTATCAACACTAGCTGGCATCATCCCTTTAGAAATTTCAGACAGAGGAGTTTCTCAACTTATTCAGGGATGCCATGAAATTGAACCTGGGATGTTCTGCATATAATTTATGTAGGCTGTACCACCAAGCTTGCACCCTCTCTAAATGATGAGTTCATCAGTGGTTCCCAAGGTCGTGCCCATGACCCACAGGGGGGCTTCAATTCCCAGAAGCCTAAATTAGTACATTGGTTGATCGATGCTTTGGGGAATTGACTTAGGCTTCAGGGAATTAAAGTCCAAAAACTAAAGGTTGGAAAACGCCGATCTAGACAAAAAGGCCAAGAAAAAAGCATTTGCTGTGCACATAACATCTTACCTGCACCAGCAACCTACCAGTTTTTGATGTGGTACAGCCAAGAGTACAGAATGAAATATCAATGTTTTCAGATGTTTCTGTCACTGCCAGTAAAAATACATTGTGCAGCAAGTCACTCTTTTCTTCCACAAATTGATTTTTTCCTGGTAAGATAAAGGGCAGAAGGTGCACTAGAGAAATAAGTGAAGAATACAAGTGAAAGGACAGCGAGGAGAACAAATAGATCAATATTAGAAGAGATTAGCCCTGAGTGCTCCTTAGAAGGACAAATAACAAAGATGAAGTTGAAGTATTTTGGACATCAAATGAGAAGAGAGGATTCACTTGAGAAGGCCTTGATGCTGGGGAAGGTGGAGGGCAAAAGAAGAAGGGGACGGCCAAAGATGAGATGGCTAGATGGTATTGTAGACACAATGGGCACGTGGCTGTGTGGACTAAGGAGGATGGTGGAGGACAGGAGTGCCTGGAGAGCGATGGTCCATGGGGTCGCAAAGAGTCGGAATCGACTGTGCAACTGAACAACAACAACAAAAAGCCAGATATATTGCTGCAATCTGGCTGTTTGGAGAGGCCAGAGAGAGAACAATGGATGCCATTTAAGCCCATCAGGAAACCTCTTTGTTAAGGAAATTTGCTCTCTGCAGCTGTCTGCAAGGATGACAAACATTGCAACCAGGAAACTTTGGGCTGGGCTTCTGGATGAATTCCTCCAATCAAGAGTGTGTTTTGGGGAAAATACCATATATGGACTTTTGTAACTGACCACACCACCGTCACACCACTGTCGGCTCCCTCCCTGGCCCGGGAGGTGGGAGCTCAGCTGAGGCACGTTTTCCCCCTTGGCGGGACCCTCAATAGCCACAGCTGTTGGAGACGTCACACCACCATTGGCTCCCTCCCTGGCCTGGGAGGTGGGAGCTCAGCTGAGGCGCAGTACCCTCAAAAGCCACCGCTGTGTGAAGCACTAGACTTGTTGTGGGCCGAAGACTATCTTCTTCTCACCACAGTCAGTTTTTTCTGGCTCTGTAATGGACGTTTGAGTCAGGGGGTTCTGTTCTGGACGTTGGGTGGTGAGGATTGTGTGTTTATCTGTGATAATTTTGTATTTTTCTCTTTATTGTAACTATATTTTTGTATTGTATTATATTATATTGTGAATTGTATTATTTATTCATGTTGTAGGCCACTTCGAGTCACACTGTGTGCTGAGTGTAGCGGGATAGAAATCTAAGTATAAATAAATAAAATAAATAAATAAATAAACTCCTCCCACAGCAGCCTCCTTGCTGGCCACATGGCAAAACTCCTCCCACTTCTCCATGTGACATCCTGGACCAACCAAGTTTGGGGGTGGACTTCTCTTCCATGTGGACACTCCTGAGCAAATAAAAAATGGGTGCAGACCCATTCCCCTTCCATGTGACACCTTGGACCAATAGTGTTTGTGCAAGCCCCTTTCTGCTCCATTTGAATGCACACACATATACCTGTAAACTAAGCTGGCTTCTCCCATTGTCTGGTGCAGAACCTCCTTCCTTTCTGGTTCTGCCCTGTGGTAGCAATTTTCCATAGCATATTGGCCATGTGTTATGGAGGTGATTAATTTGCCTCACAGTTCTTGTTTTTCTTTCTCTATCCAATGTTTAATTTTGCTTATTGTTTTCTTATTGTCTTATTTGCTTTCTAAGTAAACTTCTCTAATTTGCATCAAGCAATTGTCTGTGTTTCATTTAAAAGTTTGGGGGCTCATTTTGTGGGTAGACTCTATTGAATTGGAATGTTACTTTCAGTTCAATGATCTCCTTTCTATTTAAACCCACAATTTAATGTGATCTTTTGGTTCCTGATTCAACCCTGCCTGTGGGACGTTCCCCTAAATTTAAAAGGTAACAATTTTTCAGGTAACATTCTGATGACCGAACTTAGTTGATCTACAAAGTTCTTGAACTACTAAAGAGAGCTCACCTCAATCAGCCCCCAATGAAGGCAGATTGAAGTCCCCCAAGACCATCAGTCTAGGGAACTCCAACGCCAACATTGAGACAGCCTCGAGGAGCCCAGCCAGGGAATCTGTTACCCTGCAAGGGGGCAGGTACAGGAGTAAGATCCCTAACTGTCCCTTAGGGCCCAACCGCAGGAGCAGGGCCTCACAACCCAAAACTTGCGGAGCAGTGGCTCTGGCGACTCCCAGTGACTCTCTGGCTATGATGGTGATGCCACCGTCCCTCCCCTCCCCCCTAGGCTGGTGCCAAATAACCAAACCTGGCTGGACACATGTCTGATAGAGGCACATCGTCCTCTGGTGTCAGCCAGGTTTCAGTGATACATGCCAGGTCAGCTCGCTCCCCCAGAATAGATCTAGGATCAGGGGGGCCTTGTTGCAAACCAACCTGGCATTCAGCAGCAGCAGCCTAAGTGTGGGGTCACTCTGGATCAGCTGCTCAGGACCCAGAGGTGTAGCCGAGGAGCTGGAATGAGGAACAGATACCAAACATTGGTCCCACGGCTCCCAGGTGCCTGCCATATCGCCCCATGCCCATCACAACACCAATTTGAATCAGATGAACCACTTGCTACACATTAACACAGTGTGAAGTTTAGCTCATCAGAGGAGAAGATGTGCACATAATTCCCCTTGCAGAAATACTTGATGTCACTGAAGCTTGAAAAAGTAAATCTTAAACTATGGCCCATTGTTTCCTTGTTTTCCAATCTTCAGGTTCTCTCAGCAAAGCAATTAGGGTGGTGAACTGTACTAAGGTTTTGTTTTGTATCATGCTGTTCCCAGGACAGGCAGGAAACTCTGAGCCGGGCATTTCTGTTTGCACTGAGCCAACTCTGTTTACTGATAAACATTAATTGAAATCCCATTCTGCAACCTTAAGGAGACAAGGTTGACCTTGCTGGTATCTCTCTGTGTTACCAGAGCAGACTCCTGGGGAAAATAATAGTTAAGTATCTTATAGGTTATTGAGCACATCTTTTTATATTGTATACCTTCTAGGCAAGGGGTTCCCAACCTTTTTACACTGTGAAGCGGACCATGTCCCCTGGTCAGTTGAGCAGGCCAGACCACACACACCGGAAGCGGAAGCATGTACATTTACAGATCTTGTAAATGCGGCCACTTACACGTTTACGACAGTCATGGGCGTGTTTACGCATGTGCAGGCGTGTTTTATGGCTGACGTAAACATGTCCATTTCTACTTCTGGGTATGGTGGAGGTGGCGCAGGCCAGGTGAAATGGTGCTGGGGACCGGGTCCGTAGGTTGGGAACCCCTGTTTTAGACTATAGGACAGTGGTGGTGAACCTATGGCACACGTGCCAGAGGGGGCCACTCAGTGCCCTCTCTGTTGACATGCAAGCCGTCACCCCAGCACAGAGTTCACCTTGCCCCTCTGCCCAGCAGCCCAATGGGAGTGCTTCCTCCCTCCCCCAGCACAGTTTGCCCTACCCCTCTACCCAGCAGCCCAATGGGAGCACTTGCCATGTTGGCACTTTGTGATAAATAAGTGCGGTTTGGGTTGCAGTTTGGGCACTTGATCTTTAAAAGGTTTGCCATCACTGCTATAGGATATAATTTATCCATATGGAATAGATTATTTTGCTTTACTTTTACCCCTTTTATTAAAAAGCACTGTCATTTATTTATAATTTATTTATATTGCTTGATTTGGTGCTGAGGCACTCCTCTCTACTCATATTTATTGGACTGTGTGAAAGACTTGTAGCATTGCACCAGCTATTTAACTAATGCAAAAAAGAAACAGGAGGCTGCATATTGGGCAGAAGGAAATCACCTCTCTGCTGCAAATGTCTACTTAGACGAGGGTATCAATAGATTCAAGATTAAATTTGACCAATATTTTCTGAATTTCTTATTTGCTCTACTTCTGAAAGTATGCACTTATTACAGTGTCTCTTTAAAGGATGTTTATCCAACCAGGCATCTGCTTAACGATGAGGAGTCACGATGACCTTTAATCACTGTTCTGTAGCTAGTAAAAGTTAGAACCAAAGCACAAAGGAGCTCCAGTCTCTTCTGAAAATCTTTGTGGCCAAGTGATTAGAAAGATCTGGTATGGCCTGCTCCTTTGCCTTTGATATTCTGATCTGCACAAATCAGCAGAACAAGGCTTAGCAGAGCATGGAGAAAAGCATTACCATTTGTTAAGGTATGCAGAATAAATTGTTCTTAAAATGTTTGGGTTGGTAAAATATAAGCAACTGCTGCAGCTTAGATGAAGATGAAACTCTTCTTCAGCTCTCTAATTTGAACATGGGGAGAAGTGTGATAAAAATAAAACCATAAATAACTGAAATATGTTGTACAAATTGGCCATTAGTTCTAGCATCTGTTTCAAAACCCCAACCAAATGGCTGCATAACTTAAAATTCGAAGTACCAGGTTTGACATATGAAGCCTTTCGGATCTCAAGCCAGGACTATTATTATAGTCACATCTAAAGATTTGATAACCTTAATTCCATTAAGATGAGACCAGTTTACTGCAGGTTTCATATCTTTGAATGGTCCGGCCTGAACTTTGTGAGGAAGCAACTCCAGCCCCATGTTCATTTTCTTTGCCCCTTTTCTGGCTCTATAGTATCTGGATTTTCTCCACAGAGAAAATGGAGTGGGAATTCACACATACACTGGATTTAAATCTGGGTGTTCTCTTATGTGGTGTTTTCTCAATACAGTGGAACCTCATACAACAATCGCCCCATATAACAACAAAATCACATAACAATTAGGTTTTGGGGGAAATGGCATCCCACGTAACAATTTTTCCTATGGAAAAAATTGTACAACATTTTTTCAGTGGGGAAAAACACTTGGCAAAAAAAAATCATTGTACGATGCATCCCATAGAGAAAATCGCTATACGATGCATGCATCATATGGCAATTGTTTCATACAACAACGAGTCCCGTGGAACAGATTAAAATCGTTGTATGAGGTAGCACTGTATTTGGAAAAAGCAACTTTAAAAAAAAACACACATTCTTTCCTATCTGAACCACAGCTTCCAGAATTGGTGGCTATTCTTGGAACTGTAGTTGGAGTAAGTAACTTTTCCAAGCTGCATGCGTTCTTTACCTGTTTAAGCCACCATGAACCATGTAAAGTCCATCCACTGCAGTATCAACATCTGATGTCAAGGAGGGTAGCAGCAGACCCCATGGCCCTGCCTGATGAGTAGAACTCCTCACTCTTGGCCCTAAGGTGGTTTCCTTAACACCCTCTCAAAGTCTTTAAGGTGCTGAGCTGTAGGAATCGGGGCCACTGGGGTGGCCTTAAGGTCCCGGAGGAGACTGATCAAGTGACGACACGAGGCAAATGGAGCGAGATCAGATCAGTACTTTATTGGGAAAAGGCAACATCATTTATAGGGGAAAAAGCGCAACGGTGGCGAAACCGTCATCGGACAGGAAAATTACCTAACCCACGTACCCGGGTTAATGGGGAACCTCTCAAAGGGAAGTTAATTAATTTGGACAAACACGGGGCGAGGGAGACCATTGTTTAGGGCTTAGGCAGGGGTAAATATGGCCAATATTTACACCGGGGATTACCTTGGCCAGGGGATGAGTGATTACTCTAATGGGTAACTGAGGTCTGCGAGATGCTTGCTCGGCAGAATCGTCGGTCAGGCTACAAGCGGCCGAATTAATCCCTATCATTGATTCACCCCCCTTACGCCCTGACAAGGGCCAGAGGCCAGGAGTTTGCTCGCTGGTTTAACCTCTGCCAGAGGCCACTGATGCCCAACTGGGCACGGGGAATCTTCACTGAGCAAAGATATCCCTTTCCCAGGCTTTTCAAACCTTTGATACAGGTTTTTATTTCTGCTGTGATTATTTTTAGCATGCCTTCTACTGTTTTTATGTAAACGGTGTTATAGCTGTTTTGTTCGGTGACACTTTTTTTGCCAACCACCCTGGATATTTTCTTTTGAAAGGAAGGGTATTAGAGAAATGTTTAAAACACCTTTACTGCTACGAAATCATGGAACATGTACAGTATTTTAAACCTTTTCATTCTTATGTTTTGGTGGGTGCTGAGAAGGAAGGAAAATTGCTGTTAGCTTCACCATCACAGCAAGTTTGCCTACTGACTTAAAGAAACTCAATGAAGATGACTGAGTTTCTCATTCTCACAAGGCCTGTTGTGCGTTTCACCTCTGGTTTGTTTACTTTGTTTTAATAATAATGGTGGGAGCTGCAGACAGACAGTCCTTTCTTAGCCAATTCATATCCACAGTTTGTTCTATTTAGAATAGTTGTCAGTGGGACCATTGATAGCACAAATAGCAAGGTGATAGTGAGCCACCTTGAAATTAATTTCAACTTCAGCAAACTTTTCTCCACAGGCCATTAGCTTTAATCACCATAGCTTCATTGAAGCCTTCATGAAACGTTTAATATTGTTGCTAATTTAAAAAATGTCAATGCATTTCTCAATCAAGCTGTATGGAACTGAACCAAATGCCTTTTTATAGTCAAGTCAAGCCATAAACAAATTTGTCTTTTCTTTGAATTCTTCAAAACCAATTTGTCAATTGATAGCTGATCTTTGGTTCCTCTGGAGTTTTTGGAGCACTCTTTCTGCTCTACAGACAACAAATTGTTCTTTTTAAAATGTCCATATATATGATTTGTAATTATGTATGCCTGTGAGTAATTTGTAAGTTGTTGGTAGACAAGTTATTGATCTGTAGTTTCCAGGCTCAGATTTGAATATATTCTTACTGCCTTTTATATCACTTAAGGACAGTGGTGGGCATCAGCAGGTTCGCACCAGTTCGCCAGAACCAGTAGCAGAAATTCTGGCTGGCCCCACCCATCGAAGTTTTGAAATAAAGTAGTCCTAATTCGGGTGTAACACAGGGCTTTCCCCTTGGCCTCACCCACCATACCACGCCCATAGTGTGGTAGTAAAATTGTTTGGTGCCCACCACTGCTTAAGGATCAGATCTTTGATCTGTTTGAAGCCTGATGAAATCTTGGGTCAAAGATGAAAAAAATGTTAATTTCTGTCACTGATTTCAGATTTTATCCTGAAAAGTACATATTTCTCACTGTCTGTGTTATATGTGAGTAATGTTTAATGTTGGACAGGAGATAGAAGAGAGGCACTATTAAATCATTTGTATTTTCTAGTAAAAGTAGAATTCACTGTTCTGTTGTAAGACACTAAAACACTAAATATGCTTTGGTACCATGAGAAACTTTTTCCAGATATTTGTTTGAGGGTTGTTGTTATTTTTAATTTTTACTTTGTCTATAAGGTGTTTTCACCCCCAGATACGATCTCTCAAAGTTGCACAGTATGCAAGGAGTTGGACAATATTACTTCTTTAGATCATGTTTCCCAAAATGTCCAGCCTAAGAATATGCTGCCTGGGAAATGCTGGAGGGTATTGTCCAAAATAGTAAATTTTATGAGCTCTGAAGAAAACAAAGCTAACATCTTTTTCTACTAAGACAGACTGCACTCTGTCTTGTCTGTATCTGGATGGAGAACATAGACAGAAATTCTATAGGAGGAAGAAGTGAGTGACAAAACACAAAGCATGCTTGCCTGCCTTCTCTTTGCTATACAAAAAGAGGGAGAAGGAGCTCTATAAATGGCTCCTGTGGTTGAAAGCAGCGTCTAGTCCTAGAAAGTTAATTTGTCTGCATGCAGAGTGGTGTATATGCTATACCTTTTTGCCATGCCACTGTGACTTCCTGCTTCTGGTTTACTCCACTGCCACTATAGCTGTTGCCAAAGAACTTACTCCAGGGTAAATTCCCCCTCCTCCATCTTTATCTGGAACTGTGTTGCATCATTTTTAATTCTTAGACACATAGGCTGGCACTTCCATGTGGAGACATTTCCATAGGTCAGAGAAGGGAAATAGTTAATTCTTTGTCAGCAATGTCTAACCTCCCTCTCCCACTTTCCACTCCCAGTCTGTGTGAACAGGAAGTTTGAAAAGGAAAAGCTTTCTGAATCCAGCAGCTGGTAATAAAGGAATCCTGGAACTTTTTGCTACAGAAGCTCAGAGACAATAACAAAGGTTTCCCCCTTCCCTAATTAGTGAGGTTTTGTTGTTCTTAATGTATCTGCCACCAACCAAGAGGCATGGGAAGTCCAGGGGACAAACACTAGAGTAGGTTAGAGCATTTTCCTATGCATCTGTGCTACCTAAAAATCACTATCCCCTTTTTTTCTGTCACAGGAAGACCAGCGAGCACTGGAGATGCTTTTCCAAAAGCAAAAGTTCTTCCACTAGGAGAGCCCCCAGGAATCACAGAGTCTTGAATTTCAGGCAAAAATAAGAAGGTTTAATGAATATGCATTTAATCAACAGTGGCCTGCTGCTGGTCAAAGACAGCTCTCAACCTTGCCTGCTACAAAAATCTATACATGAGCTTCCCTAACTAATTTGTTCAGAGAGAGCTGGAGTCCTGAGAACACAAAGACTTCTTATACATTTCTACAACTACAGACTAATCCTATCATCTATCTACAGTTAAAATAAAGTTTTTACAAAGAAACAATAACCTTGCAGCAGGTGGTCTTTTATAGATTATTAAGTCAATTTTTGGGTTACAATAGTATTTGTGCAAATATATGGTAATGGTAAAAGATTACAATTTCCAGGAAAGAATAGTGGGAGGAGGTTGGGGGATTAAGTAGAGACAATTCATTACAGTATCCAATGACAAAGTGAACGTGCTTGGCTTGAAGACAGGAACCAATCAGAAACACTGCATGTCCGAGGCAGGAGGTTTGTCTGACCAGTCAGAATTGTTGGATCTTCACTTGATGAAGTTCTTGGGTATTTCTCACCCAAATAATCCTATTATATCAGCCATATTAAAGCCCAACCAGCATTATGTACATATGTTAATTAAAGACTCCAGAAACAAAGAGACACAGAAGACACACACGAAGAGAAAGAATAATCCCTAATACAATCAAAGCTGTGGTATTTATTGTAGACTTTCAGGAAGTTAGGGGATGGGTGTGTGGTCCTCTGGGCATCAGGTGTTAATGGAATATTTCCTCTGGGATGTGGTGCACCTTTTCGGTCTGCTGGGGCAGGCTTAAAATTAAAATGTTTTGAAGGTTTCCTGCTTTGGAAATACAAATATAACATGTTAGAATCATTTTACAATATTATTAATGATTTTTGGAACATTTTTATTACAACCGCTAATTAAAGATCATCAGGGATAAAAGAGTCAAATTCACCCTGCCTATGACTGAGCGTGACTCAAAAGACCGGAAAAATGCTTTTTAACACAAACCGTGAATACTTTTAAAGTCCAAATTTCCTGGGTCGTTGCAGCCGCACTTGACTTTTTGACAGGAGAAGAAACAGAGAAAAACCCAATTTCAAAAAGCTTGCTCTAAGTTAGCGCCAATCAGGAATAACCAAACTTACCAGCTTACTCCCGAAGAGATCTTCCCTCGGTCCAGTCCTGCCATTCCCGCCACTGGCCCTTGGCCGGTCAAATAGCCCTGAGACTCAGCCAAGCTCTGGGAGCGAAGATACAATTTTAACAATTATTTTAAACTTTAATTCAACATTCAAATGGTTAACTTTTGTCTCTAGGTTCCCTTCTCTGTCTTTCCCTATCACATCAGCAACCCCTACTTGAGCATGTTGTTCTTGCATTTAGGGACTCCAACCCTCAGTCTGTTCAGGGAGGTTGAGTTCCTCAGCTATATCCTCCTTTCCTTGTTCAGTGAAAACCAACCACCAAAGCAGAGACTGAACTCAAGGCATAGCTTCCTCATAACTTCTGCCCTTCCAAACAACCAGCCCCCACAGACCACCTTAGAACTATGGAAGGCAAGCATGTTGCTACCAGATAACTGGGCAAAACCACATAGCTCTCTACCGCCTGGCCAAGAACAACCATGACCTGTGTGGGAAGCTTTAAATAGACTGCGTGCAGGAGTAGGAAGATCAAGGGCTAATCTGAGAAAGTGGGGTTTCCCTGTAGATGACAGCCTGTGTGAATGTGGAGTACAAACTATCTCCCATATGATGCAATGCACACAATGCCCCTCAACATGCACTGAGGAGGACCTTATGTTGGCAAGAGGAAATGCTTTTGATGTGGCCCGATATTGGGTGGATGTCATCTAGCCCTTTTTAACTCTACAGTAAAACCCCTACTTAGGAAAAAGTCCGTTCTGTAGGCTTTTGCTTAAATCGGTTTTTTATGTAACTCAAAGCAAACCCATAGGAAAAATTATTTTTTCACGTAACTCAAAGCAAAGCCATAGGGAAAATGAAATTTGTATGTAAATTGAAGCAAACCCATAGGGAAATGAATTTTTACATAATTCAAAGCAAACCCATAGGAAAAAGAATCTATATGTAACTCGAAGCAAACCCATAGGAAATCATGGTTTTAGCACAAAATCATCATGTAAGTCGAATTTTATGTAACTCGAGGCATTTGTAAGTTGGGGTTTTACTGTATTTTGTTTTTAGATGTGTTGATTTTAGCTTTGTATGTTATATGCTGGTGGTGCCTCTGACATGAATAAAGAAAAGGTGAGCTCCTTCCTCCATCTTCTAATTTGATTTTGCTTTTGAGTACCCTCAAGAATGTTTGTTCTTGCCATAAAGCTCCTCCTGGATCTGAACTAGCATACTTGAGGCTCATATCTATTCAGAGGATGTCAAGGGTTATTCTCTTGCTTAGTTCTCTCAGCATCCGCTGCTATTTCTCGCCTTATCTTAGGTGGAGCGATAGCAACAATTGATAATCAATTGGTGTATGATTGAAGCATCTTGTCATTATAAATATCAATTAAAATCAGTGCATTATGTTTCCTTCCAAATGTGTCATGATGTATAACACATTAGTTTTATTGACTTTTAAGGGAAACCATTATGATCTCAACTTACAGATTGTTGTGTTCTGTAAAGCTGTGCCTTTAACAATGTACCTTAGCCATGTGGTAACAATGTAACCTTTCTGTGTGCAACATTATAACCTTCAGCTGTATCAATGTAAACCTGATAAGGGGACGCGAGCTAGTGACCACTAGATGGCAATAGCGAGCGTCCAGCTCTCATGGCTCAGATTCACCTGGATCAGCAGCGCGGGAAGATTCCCGCCACCTCTTCACCTGGACAAGAAGGGCGTGACCTTCTACGACGTCACGCAGGCAGCAACCAATAGTCTGTCGACGAGCCACTTTCAAATGTATAGCCAGCTGTATATATTGAGCTACCCATCCGCCATTACCACATGTTCCTCCGGATCATCATGCAATAAACCTGTGTTAAGCCAACCCTTCGGCTGGTTCATTGTCTTTGGTCCCTTACACTAAATTGGCGACGAAGGTGGGATTATGGCAGCCCACGGGACCAAGACATGCGCCGGTTTTGAGATCAGGAAACCGGGCGACTGGGAGATCTTCGAAATGGACTTCCAGGCAGCACTGATTGAGTCCGAAGTCACGGAAGAGGCAAAGAAAAGGGCCATCTTCACCAGGATGCTCGGACAAGAAACCAAAAGGACCTTGGTGGACCTGATCGCACCGAGGAGGGTGAGTGAATTCAAGGCCAAAGAACTCATGCAGATGCTGCGTGAGCACGTCCGGCCCGCCACGGCGATGTTTCCCGCTCGGAGTGCGTTCTGGAGGCGAGTCCAAGCGCCCGGGGAGACGGTCGCCGCATTCGTGGCGGCCCTGCGGCTGGCGGCCGGCCCGTGCAAATGGGAGAATGTCGAAATCACCCTCCGGGACTGTGTGCTGTGCGGCCTGAACGACGCCGAAACCCAGCGCACATTAATGAACCAAGAGCCGCCTCCCACGTTGCAGGAGGTCATCAGAGCGGCACAGGCCGCGGAAGCTACAAAGGCTGGGGTACAAGAGCTCCAGGACTGGCGGCCGAGGTCGAGCAAGGCAGAGACTCCGGTGCATGCAGCCCGGCGAGCTTCGAGGTCGTCCGCAGAGAGCAGCGACGACGAGGACGTCTGGAGGGTCCGGAAAGAGAGCCGGCAGTGCGACGGCTGTGGAGCGGCCCACGACCGCGTAAAATGCCCGTTTCGGAAGGCCGAGTGTCACAACTGCGGCCGCCGCGGGCACATCACCAAGGTGTGCAGGAAGAGGCGCGAGACCCGGAGAAGCTCGGCAGACCGTTCCGTGGGACAAGACCGCTCAACAAGACCCAAGGACGGCGCTCAGGCCACGCAGAAGCAGGACGGCGTGGGCCGCATCTCCGACGGCAGCGAGGACGACGCCCCAGTATTCAGCGTGTCCGTAGGACACCCCCACTACTTTGTTGAGGTACTAGTTCAAGGGGTTCCCATTAGAATGGAAATTGACTCGGGGTCCTCATATTTAATCATTTCCCAGAGGGAGTTTTTGAGAATTGCCCCCCACAGGCGACCCAAGCTCAAAGCGTTGAGGTCCACACTACGGGATGTGCAAGGGAACAGCATTCCAGTGTTGGGGGTTGGAGAATTTCAGGTTAAATTCAAGAAGCACGCCGCGTCTCTCCCTCTAGTCGTGCTTAAAGGGGGAGATTGCAGCCTCCTCGGGACTCAATGGTTTCAGCCCCTGGGTTTGTTTATTGGGGGGGTGCACGCCGTTGGGATGCACGCCGTTGGGACTGACCCGATTCAGGAGGTGTGCGAGGCGCACCCCGAAGTTTTCAAAAAAGGACTGGGGAAATTCAAGGGGCCCCCAGTGACATTCGACCTGGACCCGGAGGTCCGCCCAATTCGACTCAAACCACGCCGGGTGCCTTTTGCACTCAAGGACAAGATAGAGGCGGAACTGGACAAATTGGTGGGCCAGGGAATCCTTGTGCCTGTTGATTCTGCGGAGTGGGAAACTCCAATTGTAACCGCACTAAAGGCCAATGGGGAGGTCCGCATATGCGCCGATTACAAGTGCACCATCAACAAGGCGATCCGCCCGAATGCGTATCCGGTGCCGGTAGTCAGCCATCTGCTGGCCAGGTTACACGGGGGAAAGTGTTTCGCTAAGCTCGACTTAGCACAGGCCTACCAGCAGCTTACGGTGTCCCCTGCCGCAGCTGCTGCGCAGACCATAGTCACCCATAAGGGGGCGTTCCAGGTGACGCGCCTTCAGTTCGGCGTAAATTCGGCGCCTGGAATTTTCCAGTCACTCGTGGAACGCCTCCTGAAGGGGCTAGAGGGGGTGTTGCCTTATTTTGATGACGTGTTAATAACGGGGGGGGGGAGTCGGGTCGAATTGGCCAAGAGGTTGGGGAAGGTCCTGACAATATTCGAAAAAGCGGGGTTGAGACTGCGAAAGGACAAATGCGTCTTCTTCGCGACCGAGGTTGAGTTCCTAGGGTTTTGTGTGACTCCTGAGGGGACAAAACCATCCAAATCCAAGGTGGCCGCCATTAAGAAAGCCCCCCGCCCCACCTCCAAGCCCGAGCTGCAGTCGTTCCTAGGGCTGCTCAACTTTTACCACTCCTTCCTCCCCCGGAAGGCAGCAGTGGCTGAACCGCTACACAAACTGCTAAAAAAGGACCAGGCATGGAAGTGGGGCAATGACCAAGAAAGGGCATTTAGTGAGCTAAAAAGTCTCCTAGCGTCCGATGCCATACTGACCCATTTCAACCCCAAACGCCCGGTAGTCCTGACCTGTGATGCATCCCCGGTGGGGGTGGGGGCGGTGCTGTGCCACGTGCTGGAAGACGGAAGGGAGGCCCCGATAGCATTTTACTCCAGGTCCCTGTCCCAAGCGGAGAGAAATTACGCACAGACAGACAGGGAGGCACTAGCGATAGTTGCGGGAACTAAAAAATTTCACGATTTTCTGTATGGTCGCCCCTTCACCATTGTAACGGACCACAAGCCCCTGCTAGGCATTTTTACCGCAGATAAGCCCACGCCACAGATCCTGTCCCCGAGGATGCTCAGGTGGGCTATTTTTCTCAACGCGTACCAGCACGCGTTGGTCTATCGGCCCGGGAAAGAGATCAGCCATGCGGACGCTCTATCAAGGTCTCCCCTCCCCCTGACGCCCAGCCAGGTGAGCAAGGGGGAGCGAGACCATCAGGTTCTCATGATAGAGGTACTGGATTCGCCCCCCGTAATGCCCGCCGACATTGCCAAAGCGACAGAGAAGGACAAGACGTTAGCGGCAGTTAGCTCCTGGGTGCAGAAAGGGTGGCCGGCGTCCTCCCCAGCGGAGGAGTTCGCCCCATTTTTCAGGAAAAAGTTAGAGCTGTCCCTAGAGAGGGGGTGTCTTTTGTGGGGGCAGCGGGTGGTGATTCCCACTTCCCTTCGGCCGCGGGTGCTCAAACTGCTGCACGTCAGCCACCCCGGCATCGTGCGATCCAAAGCGCTGGCCCGGAGCTACTTCTGGTGGCCCCAGTTGGACGCCGACATCGAGCACATGGTCGGCACTTGTGAAAGTTGCCAATGCTCCAGACCAGAGGAGGCCCGCCTTCCCCACAGGGAGTGGGACGCGGCTAAGGGGCCGTGGTCCCGGGTGCACATTGATTTCGCAGGCCCGTTCAGTGGCACCCTGTTTCTTCTTGTAGTGGACGCCTTCTCCAAGTGGTTGGAGGTTATCCCAGTCACGAGCACCTCCTCGGCCCAGACCATTAAGCATTTGCGGAGGCTCTTTTCCACGTTCGGCATACCCGACACATTAATTAGCGACAACGCTAGTTGTTTCACGTCCTCCGAGTTTAGGGCATTCATGGAGATTAACGCCGTTCGGCATATCACCTCCGCCCCGTTTCACCCAGCCACCAATGGTCAAGTGGAGCGCCTCGTCCGCACCACGAAGGACGCGTTGCGGCGCATGGGCCCCGGGGATCTGAACCTACAAGTGTGTCAGTTTCTGCTAGGGTACAGGGTGACCCCGTTGGCGTCAGGATACTCCCCCGCAGAGCTCTTAATGCGTAGGAAGCTGACCACCATCCTTACTAGGCTAGACCCCACGAGGGTAGAGGACAAAGGAAGGAACATTGGGCTAGAGGCCACAAAGAGTTTCAGTGTAGGCGCCCCCGTGCATTGCAGGAATTACGCCAGCACGGGCCCAGCCTGGGTACCGGGCGTAGTTGTGGAGCAAACCGGCCCCGTGTCGTACCGCGTGGAAACCAGTACAGGGCTACTGTGGAGGCGGCATGCGGACCAGCTCCGACGCAGGGTCTCCGATGAGCAGGGCGCAGACCAAACAGAGAAAAAATCAGCGTTAGGGTTCTCCCCCACCCGTTCAGCCCAAGGGGGAGGGAAAGGGGGCCGCGGGTCCTCACCAAGGGGGGAGGAGGATGTTCTCGTAGATATCCTGGGGGATCTTTCTGAGGAGGAGGAACCCGACCCCATACATATCTCGCGGAATTCCCCCACAAATGCGGATACCCCCAATGAGTTAGAATTTGATTTTCAGAACCGGGGGAGTTTTTCGGAGTGGTCCCCCACCCGTCCAAGCGAGAAGAGGGTTTTTTCGTTAGCCCCGATCGCCCCCGGTCTGCCCACAATGGAGTTCTTCCCTTCCCCTAAGGCCGCCAAACCGCGGCAAGCCACTAACGAGTCTCCCTCTCCCATTACAGGACAAGGGACCGGGGAACAAAGAAGCAGTAGCGCCCCCGGGGGGGTCAGCCCTCATCACGGCCCAAACGCACATGCAATAAGCCATCTTGGCTGAGAGACTTCGTCTCATCCTAGGGGGGAGGGATGTTGTGTTCTGTAAAGCTGTGCCTTTAACAATGTACCTTAGCCATGTGGTAACAATGTAACCTTTCTGTGTGCAACATTATAACCTTCAGCTGTATCAATGTAAACCTGATAAGGGGACGCGAGCTAGTGACCACTAGATGGCAATAGCGAGCGTCCAGCTCTCATGGCTCAGATTCACCTGGATCAGCAGCGCGGGAAGATTCCCGCCACCTCTTCACCTGGACAAGAAGGGCGTGACCTTCTACGACGTCACGCAGGCAGCAACCAATAGTCTGTCGACGAGCCACTTTCAAATGTATAGCCAGCTGTATATATTGAGCTACCCATCCGCCATTACCACATGTTCCTCCGGATCATCATGCAATAAACCTGTGTTAAGCCAACCCTTCGGCTGGTTCATTGTCTTTGGTCCCTTACACTAAACAGATCTAAGCTACCTCTTAAATGATCACTCTGGAAGTAATGCTGGATTACTGTTGAATTGGGGAGATCTGGTCTACTGTGCAATTATATATATGTCTACTCAGAAGTAAGCTCCATTCAAAGGAGTGGGACTAATTTCTAGCTAGCTGTGTATAGAATATACTTTAGTGTGACGTAGAGCCGTTTGATATTTCATAATGGCAACCATATAATTGGCACCCTGAAATTTTTGGTGTGGCACACCAGCCTGTAAAATATGACCAGAGCCTCTCCTTCTGGGAGATATAATAATGAAGTAGAACCTATTTATCTACTTGCAATTTCTTGCTTCCAAACTGCTAGGTTGGCAGGAGCTGGGGCAGAGATGGGAGCTTACTCTGTCCTGTAGCACTTAAGATAAAAGCGACCAGCCTCTGGCTTGCCGAGAACACCAAGGCCACAGCTGATCCTGGGCTGCTTCTTTCAGCCTGAGGGAAGGTAAAAGCCACCAGCTCCTGGCCTGCCGAGAACACCAAGGCCACAGCTGATCCTGGGCTGCTTCTTTCAGCCTGAGGGAAGGTAAAAGCCACCAGCCCCTGGCCTGCCAAGAACACCAAGGCCACAGCTGATCCTGGGCTGCTTCTTTCAGCCTGAGGGAAGATAAAAGCCACCAGCCCCTGGCCTGCCGAGAACACCAAGGCCACAGCTGATCCTGGGCTGCTTCTTTCAGCCTGAGGGAAGATAAAAGCCACCAGCCCCTGGCCTGCCGAGAACACCAAGGCCACAGCTGATCCTGGGCTGCTTCTTTCAGCCTGAGGGAAGATAAAAGCGACCAGCCTCTGGCCTGCCGAGAACACCAAGGCCACAGCTGATCCTGGGCTGCTTCTTTCAGCCTGAGGGAAGGTAAAAGCCACCAGCCCCTGGCCTGCCGAGAACACCAAGGCCACAGCTGATCCTGGGCTGCTTCTTTCAGCCTGAGGGAAGATAAAAGCGACCAGCCCCTGGCCTGCCAAGAACACAGCTGATCCTGGGCTGCTTCTTTCAGCCTGAGGGAAGATAAAAGCCACCAGCCCCCCTGGCCTGCCGAGAACACCAAGGCCACAGCTGATCCTGGGCTGCTTCTTTCAGCCTGAGGGAAGATAAAAGCGACCAGCCTCTGGCCTGCCAAGAACACCAAGGCCACAGCTGATCCTGGGCTGCTTCTTTCAGCCTGAGGGAAGGTAAAAGCCACCAGCCCCTGGCCTGCCGAGAACACTGCCTTCGGGAGGGAGACTGGCGAGAACACCTGAGGCAGGGCGGCTTCTGGACTCCTGGTTGGGCTCCAAGGCCCCCTCCACCGCCTCCACCGCCTCCACCACTGCTTAGCCGGTTTCATCTTTGGGAGTGGAGGCCGTTGAGAACATTGGATGCTTGTCTTCCGTCCCATGGCTGGTTTCGGAGAGGGGATATTTTTCCCGGCTGTGCAGGTCCGTCGCAGCAGCTACAGGGAGGACCTTGTGCCGCCAGGACCGGTGGCAGGGAGGAGAACATCGGCTGCACCTGGGGTCGCTTGTGGCCCCAAAGATGGCACCCCCCGCCATCTATGCAGCCACGAGCCTTGTGCTGCCAGGACTGGGGTGGGGAGGAGAGCATTAATTGTACCTGGGGTCTCTTGCGGCCACAAAAGCGGCCCCCTCCACCATCCCAGCAGCCACGAGCCTTGCGCTGCCAGAACTGGGGCGAGGAGGAGAACACTGGCTGTACCTGGGGTTGCTTGCGGCCTCAAAAGTGGCACCCCTCGCCATCCCTGCAGCATCGCGCCTCGTGCCGCGTGGACCAGGGTGGGGAAGAGAACTATGGCCGCACCTGGGGTTTCTTGGCGGCCTTAGGGGCGGCGCCCCCCTCCCCATCACCCCCGTGGCCTTACAGCGCTTGGACCAGGGCCGGGAGGAGGAGACTCCCGTCATTGGAGTTCTGTTAGGGGGTGGAGGGAGTGAGAGGGTATGTTTTAAGTGGGTTAGGGAGGGAGGGAGGGGGAGATGGCCTTGCCAGCCAGGAAGAGAGGGCGACACTCCATCAGGGTTAATGGTGGAGGTTCCAGGGACTCATTTAGAGGTTGTGACGGGCATGGGGCGTTATAGCGGGAACCGTGGGGCGGGCCACACTCGGAGAACGCGGGACCGATGCTTAGTATCTGTCCCACGTTCTGGCCCCCCGGTTTCACCTCTAAGTCCTGAGCAGCTGATCCAGGGGGACGCCGCCCTTAGGCTGCTGCTGATGAATGCCAGGTCAGTCTGTAATAAGGCTCCCCTAATACAAGACTCTATTTCGGGGGAGCGGGCCGACCTGGCATGCATCACTGAGACCTGGCTGAGACCTGAGGATGGGGTGCCTCTATCAGAGATGTGTCCGGCCGGGTTCGGTGTTTGGCACCAGCCTAGGGATGTGGGTAAGGGCGGTGGTGTTGCCATTATAGCCAGGGAGTCATTGGAAGTCGCCAGGGCCACCGCTCCACAAATTTCGGGTTGTGAGGCTCTGCTCCTGCGGTTGGGCTCTAACGGTCAGTTGGGGGTCCTACTCCTGTACCTGCCTCCTTGCAGGGTAAGGGATTCCCTGCCTGGGCTCCTTGAAGCCATCTTGGCATTGGCTTTGGAGTTCCCTAGACTTATGGTTTTGGGGGACTTCAATTTGCCTTTGCTGGGGTCTGGCTCCGAGGTGGCACAGGAGTTCATAGCTTCCATGGCAGCTATGGACCTGGCTCAGGTAATTCAGGGCCCGACCAGGGGCAGTGGCCACATGCCAGATTTAGTCTTTTTGTCGGGGCGGTGGCAGAGTGATCTGAGTTTACAGAAGCTAGACATAACACCTGTGCCATGGTCAGATCACTATCTGGTGGCTCTAGACTTTCTGGGGGCGACACTTCATCGTAAGGAGGCAGGGTCGATTAAAGTGGCCCGCCCCCGGCAACTGATGGATCCGGATGGATTCCAGAGGGAACTGGGGGAATTTCCTCTGGATCGGCGACACGATTCACCTGAGGCAATTGTTGTGGTATGGGTCAACGACATCTGCCTTGGATGTAATCGCTCCACTACGGCCTCTCAGAGCCCGTGGAGCTAGGTCATCCCCGTGGTTCACTGAAGAACTACGGGAGCTCAAACGGGCAAAGAGATGCCTTGAGCGCTGCTGGGTGAAGACCCAGAGTGATTCCGATTGGACACTAGCTAGAGCCGCTATTAGGGCCTACCTAGTGGCGATGGGGGTGGTGAGGAGGCAGTACTTCACCTCCCTTATTGCCTCCACTGATAATCGCCCAGCCACCCTGTTTCGGGTGACCAGGTCCCTCCTGGGTAGGGCGGGGCCTGTGCCTGGTTGGCAGGGATCGGCTGAGGACTTTGCTGACCATCTGGTGGAGAAAATCGATCGGATCCGCTCGGGGTTCAAACTTGGCGTGGATGGGGAGGGTCCAGGGGGAGCCAGTGCGCAGTCTTGCGGTGTTACCTGGGATCGGTTTGATCCTGTTGCCCCGGATGAAGTGGACAGGCTCCTTGCAGCGGTCCGTGCCACTAATTGTCCATTGGATCCCTGTCCTGCCTGGCTGGTAAAAGCCTCTAAGATGGTGACAGGTGGCTGGGTCGGGGCTATAATTAACGCATCTTTTCGAGAGGGAATATTTCCTGCACTGCTGAAACATGCTCTTGTGCGCCCCCTCCTGAAGAAGCCATCCCTCGATCCAGCAATCCTAACCAACTACAGACCTGTATCCAACCTTCCTTTTTTGGGGAAGGTTCTGGAGAAGGCAGTGGCACGTCAGCTGCAGGGGGTACTGGATGAAGCGGAATATCTGGACCCATTCCAGTCAGGATTCAGACCTGGATATGGTACTGAGACTGCATTGGTCGCGCTGATGGATGATCTCTGGCGAGAGCGGGATGGCGGTCGTCCGTCCGTCCTTGCTCTTCTTGACCTCTCAGCGGCCTTCGATACCGTTGACCACGGTATCCTTCTGGAATGGCTCCGAGGATTGGGGATCCAGGGTACGGTGTGGTCCTGGTTTTCCTCATTTCTGAGGGGCCGGACCCAGTCGGTGTGGTTGGAGAGTGAGAGGTCGAGTCCTAGGTCCCTAAAATATGGGGTGCCTCAGGGCTCGGTACTCTCTCCTCTCCTATTTAACATCTACATGAAGCCGCTGGGTGAGATCATCCATTCCCACATGGTGCGGTACCACCAGTACGCGGATGACACACAGTTGTACATCTCGGCCCGTGGGGACCCCAGTGATGCAGTCAAAGTCCTTTCCAGCTGTTTGGAGGCTGTTGGGGTCTGGATGGGGGCAAATGGGCTACAGCTGAATCCTAGCAAGACTGAGTGGCTATGGATAGGGGGTCCTGTGTTATCCCGGGAGCTACCATCTTTGGTTTTGGATGGGGCTGTTTTGCCCCAGACCAACCCAGTGCACAACTTGGGGGTCCTCCTGGATTCGCGGCTGCTGCTAGAAGACCAGGTGGCGGCTGTGGCCAGGAGGGCCTTCACCCAACTTCGGGTGATTCGCCAGTTGCGCCCACTCCTGGATAGGGATGCTTTGCTCATGGTCACTCACGCTCTGGTGACCTCCAGACTAGACTACTGTAATGCGCTCTACATGGGGCTGCCCTTGATGACCATTCGGAGGCTGCAGCTGGTCCAGAATGCCGCGGCCCGGGTGGTGATGGGGTGTGGACGTTATGCCCATGCCTCACCATTGCTTCGGGGGCTGCACTGGTTACCAGTTTGTCTCCGGGTGCAATTCAAGGTGCTGGTTTTTACCTTTAAAGCCCTACATGGTAGTGGGCCAGGGTATCTTAGAGACCGCATCGCCCTAAGGACGTCTGTCCGTCCAACCAGAGCAGACCGGAGGGGCTCTCTAATTGTGCCATCAGCCAGGGGGGCTCGCCTCTCTGGCACAAGGAGGAGGGCCTTCTCCGTGTCCGCACCAGCCCTTTGGAACCTCCTGCCTGTGGAATTGCGTCTCCAGACGGAGTTGTTGCCCTTTAGGAAGGAACTAAAGACCTGGCTGGCGGGCCAAGTTTGGGGTGTGGGTGGGGATGGGGGTACCGTTGGGTGGTTGGTATAGAGAAGTGTGCCTTCCCCCAAGGTCCCTTCGGTTCTTGCGCACCTTTTAGGGGTGGTTTTTTAAAAAAACTTTTAACTTTTTTATTATGTGTCTTTTATGTATTTACTGTCCGCTATGTAAACCGCCCTGAGTTGGGTTGTACCTGAGTGGGCGGTATATAAGCGTGAAAAATAAATAAATAAATAAATAAAGTCTCGAGCTACTGACCTGCCAACCTTCCAGTCATTGAATTCAGTGTCTTAACTACTAAGCCACCACAGTCCTGAATACCCTACTTACACCCTGCCAAACCTTCCTCTGCAGTGCCTTCCATCTCTAACCAGTGGTGGTGGTGGCTTGTATCCGAGCACATATTTTTCCTGGAAGCCACTTTCTTAGTTGATGGATGTGTCTCTGGTGATTCAATAACACAATCCTGGCATGAAACATACAACCTTGTTTTTAGGGGGTGGGTAGTTTTAACTGTTTTAACTGTTTTAACTTGTGTTTTTAATTTTTATTGTGAACCGCCCTGAGTTGGCTTTGGCCGAGTGAGCGGTATATAAATGTGATAATTAAATTAAATTAAAATTAAACCACACACAGTACACTGAATAGATGGTACTGTGTGTGCTGAATGATAAAAGGCAGTTTAAGGCAAAGTTGTTGTTTTTACTTATATACCGGCTCATTGTGCGATTCATAAGGTAATTATGCAAAGTATAATTTTTGTTGTTGTTCAGTCGCATAGTCGAATCTGACCCTTTGTTGTTGTTCAGTTGCATAGTCAAGTCCGACCCTATTTCCCTTCTTTGACCTATGGTAATGTCTCCACATGGAAGTACCAGGCTATGTATGTAAGAATTATAAATGATGCAGCACAGTTCCAGAGAAAGAGACATTGGGGGGTGGGGTGGGGTGTTAGTTTACACTGGAGTACATTCATTGTGACCTCATGGACCATTGCATGCCAGGCACCCCTATCCTCCACCATCCTCCTCAACCCGCCCAGCTCTGTGGCCATCTCATTCTCTGCCGCCCCTTCTCCTTTTGCCCTCGACCTTTCCCAATGTCAAGGCAATAAGAATCCTCTCTTCTTATTTGATGTCCAAAGTACTTTAGCTTCATCTTCAATAATTGACCTTCCAAAGAGCAGTCGGGGTTGATTTCTTTTAAGATTGAGCTTTTTGTTCTCTTTATTGGGCTCAAAAGCGCAGCTTGGAAATAGAACCTCCCATATGAGAGGTGTACTTCAGATGGGACAACATCCAGGACAACAACTCTTCCAAGCTATGTTCCTGTGTGTGCCTTTGTGCAAAAACAGATGAGATGAGGACTGCTTTGCACATTTTTGCTCCACTAACAGCTTATGCAGCTTTTGGACAGGCGTATTTGGGCTGGCACCAATTTGCTCAACTTCCAGTGTTTATAAATGCTTTGAAGACATGTAGAGTATTTCCTGTTTGTAGTTTGCAACTTGTGATGAAAAGCAATCTTCCCCTTCCCACCCCCCTGCTTTTCCCCACAACTATTGTTCCAGGGGGTGCTGTACTTTTGTAACGATGTGAACAAGATTCACAGTGAACTTATAAATTAGCCATCCTTGGGCCAGGAAAGAGGTGAAGGTATGAGGGGCTTACAGCATCATTAGATGACCATCTGGTTTTCAAGGACTTATAAAGACCAGCTGACCCAATCCTACCTCATCTAAGAATTAATTATTATTCTTTACAGTGAACTCTTATTCACTTTGCTCACTTACAGTACAAAAATAATAAAATGGATTTATGGTATAAAAGGAAATTTAGATTATTCCCTGGAGGTTGGGATAAATAATAGTTACAACCAAACTGCATGCTACAATTAAACACTATTTGAATAAAGCTTGCTTAAACTTGATTGTGCTCCTGCTCTAGATCATGTATAGAAATAAAATTTTGTGTGACACATGGCTAACCCGCTTTTCCTCCAGTATGTACACATAAAGTCCCCTGCTTTATCCTCACAGCTGCCATGCAATGTAGGCCAGAGAGGTATGACTGGTCTACAAACAGCAAGTTGGATGGCCAAATGGGGATTTGAATCCAGATCTCCTGAGCTATAGCCCAGCACTCTAATCGCTATTCTATACTTATATATACAATGCAATACTGTGCACAAGTCTTAGGCCGCCACCAGATGGTTTGGGGAAAATTCAGTGGGTGATTTGGGGGAAGGGCATAATTTGGATACCCTAACTCCGAACTTCACCAAACATGAAGAAAATTGAGAGAACAGTGAGCTGAAGGTTCTCTCCAATTTTGGTGTGTGCAGGTGACTTGTGGGTTGAATTATCCCCAAACCAGCCTAAGACTTTGGCACAGTAGTGTACATCACATTGGTAAGTAGTAGCTGCCAGTGATTTTGTGTTTGGAAAATAGCTGATTCCCCAAAGCTAGACCAGGCGTACCAAAGAGGATGGAACTTCCATGCATCACCTAACCCAGCTTGTTTCCATAAGCGCTGTCCCAGCAATGTTGTCAAAGGAGGATTCAGATTTTCATTTTATCAGTACAGTATCGGTGTGGAAGGACCATCTCACCTCAGGTAGTAAAATGATTTGGGTTGGCCCTGATTTGATCACAGTCAAGAGGAGGTAGATACCTTTAACAGTTGTTCTTGTCTTGGTTTACCAGTTATACTCATTCAAAAACGTCTCAGTGCATCCTGAGATCTACTGGAATCCATTAGTCTCCAAGAACAAACATCCTAAGATTTAACTCCTTTCTTTAGTCCAGTGGAGAAAACAATATCTATTTACATAGTTGTTGTGAGTAGGGGCATGATGCCACAGGAGAAATATCTACATGTCAGAATATTCGCAGGAGACAGTTTTCCTGAGTCTTCTTGGTTGTACAAACAAGTATGCCATTGATGTAATAAGAGGGCCAGGATCACACAGTGGCTTAATTTTGGGACCAGATCTTGGGAAATCCAAGTTCTATTGCTACTGAGTCATGAAACTACAAGGCGACCTTGGAGCAATTACTCTGCCTCAGTCTGAATACCTAACAGGATTGTAATGAGGGTAAAGCAAGGAGGAAGAGAACCATGTTATCTCTGGAGAAAACACAGATTATAATTGTGAGGCTAAAATAAATAAGGGTCTTTCAGGGTCTTTGCCACGTCTCTCCTGGGCTCATTCCACCGGCCCAGGATGGGAGACGAACGACAGCTGAGGCCACCAGCAGTCCGTTCCCTCCTGGCCCCGCCCGCCAGGAGGGCTTCAAAAGAGCACCGGACCTGCTGTCCCTGAGGGTCTTTGCCGCGTCTCTCCTGGGCTCATTCCACCAGCCCAGGATGGGAGACGAGCGACAGCTGAGGCCACCGGCAGTCCGTTCCCTCCTGGCCCCGCCCGCGAGGAGGGCTTCAAAAGAGCGCAGGAGCAGCTGCAGCTGTGTAAGGGCCAGGTGTTCCCTGGCTTTGCTGTGGTTACGGACATTCAGCCTTTGGCTATGTTGCGGACTTTGGCAGCTGAAGACACTCTTAAGGCTTGTTAAGGTCGTTGAGCTTGGGCTCCGACCCCCCCCCCTGGATCTTTTTGCTTATTCTGATTTAACTTGGACTGTATGATTCCTGTCTTTGTTTTATCTTCCCCCATTGTATTTATGCATTATGTTTTGCTGTAATTGATATGTTTTTATGCCGCCCTACTTGCGCTGAGTAGGGCGGGGTATAAATCGAATAAATAATAATAATAATAATAAATAATAATCCCATAATAAATAAATATTATTTATTTATTTATTATTTATTAGTCATATTTATATATGCCGCCCACTCAGGCCGAACCCGACTCAGGGCGGCATTACAACAAGTTTTAAAAACACATAAAAACACTTTAAAAGACCCATATCCCACCCACTTTAAAAGACCCATATCCCACCCACCCATCCCACCCACTATAAAAAGAAGAAGAGAGAGTTCTTAATTCTTTACATTGGTTTTAAGTTGTGCTATTAGATGTACAGTATATAGATTCCTTCCTTAGGCTTATTGTCCAGTTTTGTTTTCACATATCTGTGTTGTTTGTAACGTTCTGTTGAATGTTTGACAATAAAGCTTCCTTCCCTCATCCTTTTCCACTTGGCAAACATTGCATTTTTCCTCTCTCTCTTTTTTCTTCTGGAGCCAAAGCCCCCATGAATTTCTTTTGTTTACTTCCCTGATCATCACTTGAGAAGGATTGAAACCAGGCTCTGGGAATGGGTTGAGTGGCACTGCTCAATGAGATCATGAAACAAATCACTCTCAGACAGATGCCCACTATTTGGTAAATCTCACTGTCAAGGATGCAGGATTTATGCATTTCCATTGGTATATCACTTCCTGATTTCAGCTAGCACCAGAAGTGGAAGTATAAAAATACATGAGAAAGTAATAACATTTGTGGAGGAATAATTTAAGCTAAGATAAGAGCAATAAAACTGCTAGCCTTTTGCATTTATCTTATTACCATTCTGAGAAAACTAGCAGAGGTTGCCCGGCGTTGCTGGGCTGTTTTAAATTGTGTTGTAAGGTTGTTGTGTGTTTTTTTTGTAATGTATGTAAAAAAAGAGGTTATTCTGTATTTTTTTTACATTTTTTATTAATTTATGCACAATTTGTGTGCGTTGCCGGGCTGTTATAAATTGTGATCAGCTTTTTGGGTTTTTTTGTGGATTAAAAAAAGAACAAAGGATGATATAATTTTTTCAAATTGTTTTATTTAACCAAATAATATTTTAGTTTGTGGGTTTTTTTTAAAATAGTTGTACCGCAGGTAATAATTTTAAAAATGTGAAAGTACATGTTTTTTACATTCAATGTTTTTAAACTGTGTTTAGATGTTTTGGGTTTTTATTTGAGTTTAAACTCAGCACAGGATTTTAGAAATCTTTTTATTTTATTTTTTTATACATGTTTGTGATTTGTGTAAAATTGTGATTTATTGTTATGTTTTTGACTTGTTTTTACTCTAATGGCCTCTAGGTGGGGCTGTTGAGTCTTTTTGAGTTGTTTTTACTATTCTGCCCTGCAGATGGGGCTGCTAGGAGTTTTGCTTTCATTTCAAGTCTTTTTTCTCTCCTGGCCTCTGGGTGGGGCTTCTTCCGGTAAGTAGTCTCTTTGTTTCTTCATTTCTGTTCTGGTCGTCGTGGAGGGTGAGTTGTCTGTTTTTTTTCCTTCTGGGGTTTTTCTTTGTTTTGTTTTTGTGGTGGTAGGCTGGGAGGTGTTTCTCTTTGTTCTTTTTTGTCTTGGTTGGGTTTTATGTTTGTGTAATTGGTTTGGTTTTTTCTGGTTTGGTTTAATTTTTGTTATTTCATTGTTGTTTATTTTTGTAATTAGTTGTTGGTTGTGTAATTTGTGGTTTTTTCGTGTTGTAGTTAGGTGTTTTATTTGTGGTTTTGTGGAAGTTTATGTTTGTGTATTTTGTGGTTTATTTCTTTTTGTTTATTAATGGGTTTTTTAAATTATTGATTTATTTTTGTTTTATTATTTTTTAATATTTTTGGTGTTTGTTTTTGGTGGTTACTTTAGGTTGAAGAACGGTCTGCCTGTGGGTTTCTCTTTGGAGGCAGTCAGGCCGTTCTTCTCCCAGGAAGGTTGCTTATGTAGGTCGGGGGAGAGGGAGGAGGCAGAGAAGAATTTTCTGTGCCTAACGATGGTTCTCTCTTCTCTGTCTCCTTTTTCTCCTGGCTTACCTAACCGGAGATCGGCAGGCAGCGATCCGTAAGGGGTGGGGCTCTTCCTTGTGGATTGCTGGCTGTTGTTTTTGTATTCTGAAATACAAAGGCATCAGCCAGTCATCCACCAGGGAGGGTGCTTCCCCTGACGGACTGCTGCCTGTTTGGAGGGGGGGGGGTTCCACCCCGGCTCAACTTTACTTGAGGCTGGTGGTTGTCTCGCCGTGTCTTCGGTGGGGTAGCATGGAGGAGAGCGAGTCCCTCTTCCCCCCATTGCTCCGGGAAAGAAGGACGTTGGGTGTCTCGCGGCGGCATTTTGTGCCTTTTATTTTGCGTGGCTGTGAGGCGCTGAGTCTGCCTGCTGGGGACTTGCATTTCCATTGCTTTTTGTAAGTTTATTTTTCGCGCACTGGCTTTCTCAGTGTTCTGCATGCTCACGGTGCGCAGGACGCTGGGACTTGTAATTTTGAGTTTGTGGTTTACGTTCGTGCGGTGTTTTTTTATGCAGTTCGATTTCAATTGGCCGTGATGCATCTCCCAACGTTCTTTTTGCTTGCACCTCTCAGCCTGATTGGGTCTGGTGCAGCGCAAAGAACGTTGGGAATTGAAGTCCTTTTTCTTAGTTTGCATTCGTGGGGCTCCTGCCCCACTGGCGCATTTCTCAACCTGACAGTTACATGTGGACCGGGTTCGGGCGAGTGCAGGAGGCTCGGTATGGGCTAGTATGCCTGGGTGCAGGAGCCTTTGTCACATTCCAATGGTTAACGCTCGGACTTATAGGTATAGATGACAGCGTACAGTACTGTCAAACATAGGATTCTGCTCCATAAAATAAATAATCTTACAAAAGATAACAAGCTACTGAGGTCATTGGCAGCTTTCTTCAGAACTGGAGAGTCTATGTCACAATGAATGGGAAGAACAGCAGATAGAACACTCCATGAAACTTTTGGGTACTAGTTCTCAAACAAATAAGAGAAAGTACTTTTTCACCCAGAGGATTACTGTCTATGGAACTCCCTGCCAGAAGAAATGGTGACAGCTGTCAGTCTTGACAGCTTTAAGAAAGGATTAGACAAGTTCATGGAGGACAAGGGTATCAATGGCTATAATTATGGATACTTAAGGACAACCTCCGGGTTGGAGAGATAGGCAGGATATCTCTCAATGCCATTTCCAGGGAATCCTAAGCAGGTGAAGGCATCTCCTTGGGAATACCCTGAAGGAAATGGTGAGCCACTGTGTGAGACAGAATGCTGGACTGGATGGGCTGTGGCCTGTTTCAGCAAGGCTGTTCTTATGTTCTTATGTAGAAGTTGCAGAGCAATGGACTGCCCCAAGGAAGTGTATTATCTTCAATCATATATAATATACATATATACAAATGATCAACCAGTTCCTGACAATACAAAGTTGTTCATCTATGCCGGAGTGACCAAACTACTGTCTGCAGGCTAGATCCAGCCCATGCTGACAAATCATCCAGCTCACGCTTCCTGCATCTCTCCCAGAAGCAGAAGTAAAATGCACCCATGCATGTGCATAATGTTGCCGTAAATGCACCCATGGCTGTTGTACATGCATTTATGACAGCTGTGGATGTGTTTTATGGCTGGAGGAACCACGTGACTGGCCTGCTCAACCACGTGACCGACCCACACCCCAAAATGTTTGACTACCCCTGATCTATGCAGATGACATAGCAATGGCCATACAAGGATCAAGCTTTGATGAGGTAGCTGGAAAACTTACTGGAACAATTGAAAAAGTAGGACAGTATTACAACATCAAACATTTGAACCCTAATCCAAGCAAGAGTCAAGTGTGTTTCCACCTTTGAAACCAAGAGGCAAGGGTTGAGTTGAATTTTATATGGCAAAAGAAATGATTGCAACATTGTTCAGCACCAAGATAAATCAGCAGGACACTTGACAGGGCACTCTCTTTTAAGCAGCACTGCCTGAATACCAAAGCCAAAGTTAGTACAAGGAATAACATCATCAGGAAACTCATAAACTATAAATAGGGAACTCAACCATCCATGCTATGTGTATGAGCATTGGCCCTGAGCATCTCCCCAGCAGGGTATGCTGCTCCAGTATAGAGCACATGGACACATGTAAAACAAGCTGACATCGCTGTTAATGAAGCCATGTCAGGATGCCTCAAACCTACACCAGTTGAGAAAATATACCCTCTTGTTGGTACAGTAGAACCTTGGATAACGTCCAAACTCCGTTCCACAAGTTTGGACTTTATCCGAATCAAATGGGCGATGCATCGGATAACGTCCCAAAATGAATGTTATCCAAGGTCCTATACCAGATACCTCAGATAATGTCCATTTATTAGTGGTTTTGGACTTTATGCAATGCATCATGTATGCATGAAAACCGCAACTTTATCCGAATCGGTTTATCTGCTTTTGCTTTTTGTGCTTGCCATCTTGACTAGAAGAAAACATGGTAGCCAGCAATAAGAAATTCCATAACAAAGTTCAGAGATTCCACCACCACCCTGTACTATCTCTAAGTGTATTTCCTGCATAATAAATAGGTTTTTGTTGTTGTTGTTCAGTCACACAGTCTAGTCCCACCCTTTGCAACCCCATGGACCACCAAATGCCAGGCTTCTCTATCCTCTGCCATCCTCCACAGCCCGCTCAGCTCTACACCCAATGCCACCTAGCCACCTCATTCTCTGCCACCCCCATCCCTTCTATTTTTGCCTTTGATCTTTCCCAGCATCAAGGCCTTCTCAAGTGAGTCCTCTTTTCTCATTTGGTGGCCAAAATACTTGAGCTTCATCTTCAGTAATTGTCCTTCCAAGGAGAACATTTCCTTAGTGGTTATTCCTTTTCAACAGTCAAAAGCCCTGCAATTAGTGAATGCAAATTATCAGGAAGCCCTAACAGTTTCCCCTGTGTAATATTTTATAGCCACAGGCTAAATGAAGAAACTGCAGTGATAAGCAGACAAGGTGGTTCTCCTTAATAATCCCTCTAAAACCTACCAGGTGAAGTTTGTACATTGATTTGATCAGCTCAGCCCTAGTGAGCTTCCATTTGCAGTGATACAGTCCTAATTCAGATTTGTTCCCATAATGTGAATTAGCTGAACCATAGCTGTCAAGTATCCCATTTTGACTGGGAAATACCGTAATTCACCCCTCTTTCCCACCATCTTTCTGTATTAGAACAGCCAGAAAAAAGGGGTTACTGTGCATGCACACCTGTCAGAGGCAGAGGTGTGCATGCGTGAATGCCCAGAAAGGGGTTACTGCGCATGCATGCCCATCAGAGGCAGTGGTGTGCATGCACAAATTCCCAAAAAATGGGTTACTGCACATGCACGCCCATCAGAGGCAGTGGTGTGCATGCACAAACGCCCATGCCCAGAAAAATTCCCTTATTTCCACAACCAAAACTTGACAGGTATGAGCTGAATGAGGATAATTATAGATAATTTATAGATCTCTTTTGACCTCTGCCTGTTCCCCTTCCAATTTTACCTCATCTTGCCCTTAAATTCATGGGACTGTGAACTGGCAAGCAGATACAATTGCCAACTACAGGGATAATACTGAGATGGTAAACTTTCCCAGCATTAGTAGCAATGAAATACCAATGACTTCCCCACTGCATTTCCTCATATGTTATTTGTGGCCCAGGTGGGAACAGTAAACAAAGATGATGGCTTGGGTCATTCTTAAAAATTTATTGGACATGTTAGAACATATTTATTAGTCAACAAACCAAACACAACCAAGAACAGTTCTCAGGAAAATTGAGCTACTTACAAATAACAAAGTGCTGGCTGGGCATTCTGGGCATTGTAGTCTAATGAAGTAATCTCTCCAGGCACGGCCGTTGCCAGGGGGTGGCCAGGATGGGCATTGCTCACCCCGAGTTAGCAGTTTGGCCACCCTCAAACTCCTGGCTGCTTATATATATGACATATATTTATGACATTGTTGCCCATCCTGAAAAAATATTCGCCCATCCACATCTAGAATCCTGGCTACGGCCCTGGCTCCAGGTCTGCAATGTATCACTGGTCCAGTATGTGTTAACTTGTCAATAACTTTGCAGGATGCACTTTCTTTGCTTCCCTTTCCCTGCCTTAGTCTTTTGACTGCATTAGAAAATATTTTCAAATTTTATAAAAACAATCATCTGAAACCAAACCCTTTAAAACACAGGTCTCCATCTTCTACTTAAAGAACAAAGAAACAGAGGAAGCTCTGAGTTAGCTGGATATTGAAACATTACACTACTTCAAAGTATTTGGGTGTCTCATTCTAGATTAGTGGTTCCCAACATGGGGCCCATGCCCCACAGGGGGGGGACTTCAGTTCCCAGAAGCCTAAATCAGTACATTGGCAGATCAGTGCTTTAGGGAATTGACTTAGGCTTCTGGGAATTGAAGTCCAAAAACCAAAGGTTGGGAAACACTGGTCTAGATCGAACCCTGATCTATTCCCCCCAAAAGTCTAAATACTAAACAAAAAGTTGCTACCAAAAATTACATACTTAGGAAACTGGCTGGATCAGACTGAGGTGCACGCCCCTAAATAATAAGAACAACAGTTTTAACCTTGTGCTGTTCCACAGCAGACTGTGTTAGTGCCATATAGTATAAATGGGCACATGCCGATCAAGTGTATGTAACTGTTAATGAATCATGCAGGATCATTACTGGCTGCCTGAAACCTATCCTCATGGGGGGGGGATATTATTTGGCTGGCACTACCCCTCTGGAAGTACATTTAAAGATGCCAGCAAAGAATGAATGAAATAAGCAGTGGTGGGCTCCCAAAAAAATTACTACCACACTGTGGGCATGGCCTACTTTGTGGGCATGGCCTACTTTGTGGGTGTGGCCTACTCTGTGGGCATGGCCATGTGACTGGGTGGGTGATCTAATCATGCCTGCCCAGTGGTGGGATTCAAATTTTTTACTGCCTATTCTGTGGGAGTGGTATGGTGGGTGTGGCCAGGGGGAAAGCCCTGCATTGCACCTGTTGTGTCCTAAAGCCTGTGCCTTTAAACAATGTACCTATCCACGTGTATCCAATGTAACCTTTTCTATGTGTAACATTGTAACCTCCAGCTGCATCACTGTAACCTTAAGAGGACGCGAGCTTGTGACCACTAGATGGCAATAGCGAGCGTCCAAGCTCATTGGTCCAAGACTCACCTAGAACAACAGCGCGGGAAGATTCCCGCCACTACCTTCACCTGGACAAGAAGGGCGTGACCTGCAATGACGTCACGCAGCCTGTAGCCAATAGGATATCAAGGAGCCACATTCAAATGTATAGCCACTGTATATATTGAGCTGTTCGTCCGCCATTACCTCATGTTCCCTCTGACCAGCATGTAATAAAGTTGTGTTAAGCCAGCTCTTCGGCTGTCCTGGTGTCCTTGGTCCCATACACTAAACTGGCAACGAAGGTGGGATCATGGCTGCCCACGGGACCAAGACATATGCCGGTTTCGACATCAAGAAACCGCAAGATTGGGAACTCTTCGAAATGGACTTCCAAGGCGCGCTGGTGGAGTTCGAGGTGACGGACGAGGCGAAGAAGAGAGCCATCCTCACCAGAATGCTCGGGCACGACGGCAAGAGGGTATTAATTGACCTCATCACACCCAAAAAGGCAGATGAATTCAAGGCAAAGGAGCTCCTGAAGGTGCTGCGAGACCATTTCCAGCCCTCGGTAGCGATGTTTCCCGCTCGGAGCGCGTTTTGGAGGCGAGTCCAAGCGCCTGGCGAGTCGGTCGCCGCTTTCGTAGCAGCCCTGCGTCTGGCTGCCGGCCCATGCAAATGGGAGAATTTGGAAGTCACCCTCAGGGACTGCGTGCTATGCGGCCTGAAGGACGCCGAGATTCAGCGCACGCTAATGAATCAGGAGCCGCCCCCCACGTTGCAGGAGGTCCTGAAAGCGGCACAGGCCGCGGAAGCCATGAATGCCGGGGTGCAAGAGCTCCAGGACTGGCGGCCGAAGGCCGACAAAGCAGAGAGTTCGGTGCACGCAGCCCGGCGAATTTCGAAATCGTCCGCCGAAAGCAGCGACGACGAGGACGTCCGGAGGGTCCGGAAGGAGGGCCGGCGTTGCGACGGCTGCGGGGCGGCTCATGACCGTGCCAGGTGCCCGTTCAGAAAGGCCGAGTGCCACAACTGCGGGCGACGCGGGCACATAGCCAAAGTCTGCAGACAATGGCGCAAGGACCGGAGGAGCTCGCCCAACCGCCCAGCGAGGGACCGGAGGAGCTCGCCTGACCGCCCAGCAAGGCCAGACCGCTCGACGAGACTAAAGGATGGCGCCCGGCCCACGAGGAAGCAGGATGGCGTGGGCCGCATCTCCGACGACAGCGACGACGACGCCCCGGTTTTCAGCGTGTCCATGGGACACCCCCGTTACTTTGTTGAGGTACTGGTGCAACGGGCCCCTGTTAGGATGGAGATTGACTCTGGCTCCTCTTACTCAATCATTTCCCAGAGGGAGTTTTTGAGAATTGCCCCCCGTGTACGGCCCAAGCTCAAAGCGTTGAGGTCCACGCTTCAGGACGTGCAAGGGAACAGTATCCCGGTGTTGGGGGTTGGGAATTTCCAGGTTCAGTACAAGCGGCACGCCACGGAACTCCCCCTAGTCATTCTTAAGGGGGGTAATTGCAGCCTCCTCGGGACTCAATGGTTTCAGCCCCTGGGTCTGTTCATTGGGGGGGTGCACGCCGTTGGGTCTGACCCGATACAGGAGGTGTGCAACGCGCACCCCGAAGTCTTCAAGAAGGGACTTGGGAAATTCAATGGACCCCCAGTAACGTTCGACCTGGACCCGGAGGTCCGCCCAATCAGACTCAAACCGCGCAGGGTGCCTTTTGCACTCAAGGACAAAATAGAGGCGGAACTGGACAAATTAGTGGGCCAGGGGATTCTTGTTCCTGTTGATTCCGTGGAGTGGGAAACTCCAATTGTCACAGCATTGAAGGCCAATGGGGAGGTTCGCATTTGCGCCGATTATAAGTGCACCATTAATAAGGCAATCCGCCCTAATGCGTACCCGGTGCCGGTGGTCAGCCATTTGCTAGCATGGTTACATGGGGGAAAGTGTTTCGCTAAGCTCAACCTGGCACAGGCCTATCAGCAACTCATGGTAACCCCTGCCGCAGCTGCTGCACAGACCATAATCACGCATAAGGGGGCGTTCCAGGTGACGCGCCTCCAATTCGGCGTGAACTCGGCGCCTGGAATTTTCCAGTCGCTCGTGGAACGCCTCCTCAAAGGGCTGGACGGCGTTTTACCATATTTTGATGACGTATTGATAACGAGGGGGAGTGAGGTTGAGTTGGCTGAAAGGCTAAACAAGGTCCTGGCGGCGTTCGAACAGGCGGGGTTGAGGTTGCGAAAAGACAAATGCATCTTCTTCGCGAAGGAGGTTGAGTTCTTAGGGTTCCGAGTAACACCCGAGGGGATCAAACCGTCCAAATCCAAGGTGGCCGCCATCAAGAAAGCTCCTCGCCCCACATCCAAGCCCGAGTTGCAGTCGTTCCTAGGGCTCTTAAATTTCTACCACTCCTTCCTTCCACGGAAGGCTGCGGTGGCTGAGCCGCTTCACAAGTTGCTCAAGAAAGATGCGGCATGGAAGTGGGGCGATGACCAGGAGAGGGCATTCACGGAACTGAAACAACTCCTGGCGTCTGACGCCATTCTGACCCATTTCGACCCCAAACGGCCGGTGGTACTGATCTGTGATGCATCCCCGGTGGGGGTGGGGGCAGTGTTATGCCACATGTTGGAAAATGGGAGGGAGGCCCCAATAGCGTTTTACTCTAGGTCCCTGTCCCAAGCGGAGAGAAACTACGCCCAGACAGACAGGGAGGCGCTGGCGATAGTTGCGGGGACCAAAAAATTTCACGATTTCCTGTATGGCCGCCCCTTCACCATCGTGACTGACCACAAGCCCCTACTAGGCATTTTTACCGCAGATAAGCCCACGCCACAGATCCTGTCCCCGAGAATGCTTAGGTGGGCCATTTTTCTCAATGCCTACCAGCACGCGTTGGTGTACCGGCCCGGGAAAGAGATCAGCCATGCGGACGCCCTATCAAGGTCCCCCCTTCCCCTGACGCAGAGCCAGATGGGCGGGGAGGGGCGTGACCGCCAGGTGCTCATGATAGAGGTTTTAGATTCGCCCCCCATAGTGCCCGCCGACATCGCCACAGCGACAAGGAAGGACAAGACGTTGGCGGCGGTTTGCTCCTGGGTACAGAAAGGGTGGCCGGCGTCTTCCCCAGCAGAGGAATTCGCCCCATTTTTTAGGAAGAAGCTGGAACTGTCCCTAGAGAGGGGGTGCCTCTTGTGGGGGCAGCGGGTGGTGATCCCTACATCCCTTCGACCGCGGGTGCTTAAACTGCTGCACGTCAGCCACCCCGGAATCGTGCGCTCCAAAGCGCTGGCCCGGAGTTACTTCTGGTGGCCCCAGTTAGACGCCGACATCGAGCACATGGTCGGCACTTGCGAGAGCTGCCAATGCTCCAGACCGGAGGAGGCCCGCCTTCCCCATAGGGAATGGGACGCGGCTAAGGGGCCATGGTCCCGGGTGCACATAGATTTCGCGGGCCCGTTCCGAGGAACCCTGTTTCTCCTCGTTGTGGACGCTTTCTCCAAGTGGTTGGAGGTCATCCCAGTCACGAGCACCTCCTCGGCCGCGACAATTAAGCATTTGTGGAGGATTTTTTCCACGTTCGGCATACCCGACACTCTAATTAGCGATAACGCTAGTTGCTTCACGTCCGCTGAGTTCAGGGCGTTCACAGAGATCAACGCCATCCGGCATATCACCTCCGCCCCTTTCCATCCGGCCACCAATGGCCAAGTGGAGCGCCTCGTACGCACCACGAAGGACGCGCTGCGGCGCATGGGCCCCGGGGACCTTAACCTGCAAGTGTGTCAGTTTCTGCTAGGGTACAGGGTGACCCCGCTAGCGTCAGGCTACTCCCCTGCGGAGCTTTTAATGCGCAGGAAGCTGACCACCATACTCACTAGACTAGATCCCACGAGAGTTGAGGACAAGGGGAGGAACATAGGATTAGAAGCCACCAAGAGTTTCAGCGTGGGTGCCCCGGTACATTGCAGGAACTACGCCAGCGCGGGGCCAGCCTGGGTGCCGGGGGTGGTTGTGGAACAGACCGGTCCCGTATCGTACCGCGTGGAGACCAACACAGGTCTACTGTGGCGGCAGCACGCGGACCAGCTCCGGAGCCGGGTCCCAGGGAATCAGGGCGCCGGAAACACGGATACAAATTCAGCGTTAGGGTTCTCCCCCACCCGTTTAGCCCAAGGGGGAGGAGAGGGGGGTCGAGAGTCCCCACCAAGGGGGGAGGAGAAAGAATTTGTCCTCATAGATATCCCGCGGGATCCCCCAACAGAGTTTGATTTTGATTTTCAGAACCGGGGGGGGGTTCGGAGTGGTCCCCCACCCATCCAAGCGAGAAGAGGGGTTTTATGTTAGCCCCTGGTGCCCCCGGTTCAACCACAACAGAATCTACCCTTTCCCCTAAAGCTGCAAAACCGCAGCAAGCCTCTAACAAGTCTCCCTCTCCCATTACAGGACAAGGGTCCAGGGAACAAGGAAGCGGAAGCGGCCCCCGGGTGGGCCAACCCACATCGCGGCCCAAACGCGAGTGCAATAAACCATCTTGGCTAAGAGACTTCGTCTCATCCTAGGGGGGAGGGGTGTTGTGTCCTAAAGCCTGTGCCTTTAAACAATGTACCTATCCATGTGTATCCATGTGTACCTATCCATGTGTAACATTGTAACCTCCAGCTGCATCACTGTAACCTTAAGAGGACGCGAGCTAGTGACCACTAGATGGCAATAGCGAGCATCCAAGCTCATTGGTCCAAGACTCACCTAGAACAACAGCGCGGGAAGATTCCCGCCACTACCTTCACCTGGACAAGAAGGGCGTGACCTGCAATGACGTCACGCAGCCTGTAGCCAATAGGCTATCAAGGAGCCACATTCAAATGTATAGCCACTGTATATATTGAGCTGTTCGTCCGCCATTACCTCATGTTCCCTCTGACCAGCATGTAATAAAGTTGTGTTAAGCCAGCTCTTCGGCTGTCCTGGTGTCCTTGGTCCCATACACTAAAGCACCCGAATTAGGACTACTTTACAGTAATACCTCATACAAAGTCCGCTTCGTACAACATCAAATTCATACAACATCGCCTAATTCCATGAAAAAAGTTGCCTTATACAAAGTCGCTGCGACTTTGTATGAGGCATTGGGGTTTTCCCCAGGTCGCATTGTGCCTGGGCAATATAAAAGGCAGGGCACATGTGTGCATTGCTCTTGTGGGTTTTGCATGAGGCGAAGAGTGTTTAGGAGTGGTTTTGAGCGTGATTTTGAATTTTTTTGATTTTTTTCATTAGAATTTTTAGAAGCATTCCTGGGATTTTTTGCAGCATTCTTTAGGTTCTTGGACAATCAGGGTTGTTTGACATGTTTTTATAATGTATTTAGCCTTTAGACAATGATTTCTTAAAGTTCTGTCAGTTTCCTTGACTTTGCCCTGAAGTCTGTGCTGTTACAGTACAATGCATCTCTATGGAAACGACGTTGTACGAGGCATCACGGCAAGCATTTGGACGTTATATGAGGCATCGCGGCTAGTAATTTGGATGCCTCATACAAAGTCCAAATCTGTATAAAGTCCAAACTTGTGGAACCAAGTTTGGACGTTGTATGAGGTATCACTGTACCAAGAATGTTGGTGGCAAAACACTAAGTGTTTTGAGGGGTATATAAATGTAGCTGCTATTGCTTATAATTCTGAACAAAAATAAAGTGAATAGATCATTGATTCAAGATGTACCAACAACTCCACACATATGAGAGAATTTTTTGCTACCCTAGGTGAAAATGCTGGTGGAAATATTCATTTCTTTACCTGCCCCCACCGCCCCCCCCCCCATGAGGAAAATGGAGCAGAGAGAAAGTTCTTGCTGGGCAACCTCATAGGGAGAGATACACTTCTCCAGATAGTTTGAACTCAAACATTTAATCATTAATGCTTTGCTCTTCAACTCCAGCATCTGATTCAGGAAGCTACTTTATTGACTACAGTTTCCAGAATCCCTGCTCTATTTTGGGAGATGCAGTTCTGGAGACTTGGTGCTTAAGATAGTTTGGAACACTTTCACAAGGTCCTTGTCCATGGAATTACCTCCTGCTATGTTCATAACTACAGACCGTGTAGCAGCATAATCAGAAGGTACTTCTTGAGGCAAAGTTTACATTAAAATTCTTTCCTCTAGAACAGGGGTCCCCAACCACCAGGCCGTGGACATATGCAGGGCCGCGGGCTGTCCTAAACTGGGGAGCCCCAGTGGCAGCTTTCTGCCCTCAACGTACTCCGCCAGGTCTGCCCGGTGAGCAGGGCAGGGGCACAGGCTTTAGACACAGCGGATGGGTGGGTGGACGGGCCCCTCCTCCATGTTGGTTAACTGCGGTGGGGCTCTGCTCCAGTGGTGGGCATCAGCAGGTTCGCACCAGTTCGCCAGAACCGGTAGCAGAAATTCTGGCTGGCCCTGCCCATCCAAGTTTTGAAATAAAGTAGTCTTAATTCGCATGCAATGCAGAGCTTTCCCCCTAACCACACCCACCATACCATGCCCACAATATGGTAGTAAAATTTTTGGGAGCCCACCACTGCTCTGCCCCCACCTGTGTGCAGTGTGATGCCTTGCTGCCCAAGTTGCACGGTGTTGCTGGTGGGCAGCTGGCCCCCCTTCTTATTTCTGGGCTGCAGCAGGAGTCCTCCCCCGCCTGTGCCCAGTGTGCACTTTGTCATATTTTGTTGTGCACACAGGTGCGCACAACAAGAAAGGTTGGGAACCCCTGCTCTAGAAGGTAGATACTGAAGAGAAAGAGAAATTCTGAATGATTACTGCAGTAATCCACACAGGTGCGCAATTATCCTATACTCCTTAAAAAACCAACAAAACTTGATAAACAAACTTGGGGAACATTCAGGAATTTACACTCAAGTGCCCTGTGAATGGGAGTGTGGGCAAAACAGAAGTCTACTCTTCTGAATTACAGTAAAACCTCTACTTACAAAAAAAGTCCATTCCGTAGGCTTTCGCTTAAATTGTTTTTTATGTAAATCGAAGCAAACACATAGGGAAATGAATTTGTAACTCGAAGCAAACACATAGGAAATCATGTAAATCGGGACATAGTTTTAGCACAAAATCACTATGTAAGTTGAATTTTATGTAACTCGAGGCATTTGTAAGTTAAGGTTTTACTGTACAGTAAATATTGTGCCTTAAAGGTCCAAAAACCTTGGGCAGGTTGGACATTTCAGTGGGATTCTTTGGGTTGCTCATAGTTGTGTCACAAGAATCAAATGGAAACCCAGTCCCCAAAGGACTTCCCTTCAGGAAGTGTTGTTATGCCAAAATCAAGAGGTACATTTTTATTATGATATTAATAAAGGTTTCTCTGCACATTCACGTCTGTGCAGGGGTACATGGGCACAGAAGCCATGAAACAGTTGTTTACATAGGCACTACACCAACGCACTACACCAAGGGGGTTCATTTGGGGAAGTTATGTGTAAAATAATATATTTTGGGAAGCATTGAGGTTTCTTTCTTATAAAACTTAAAATGTCTGAATTATCTTCCTGTCTTAGAAGGGTGAAACAATGCTAAGCCACCTGGCTGATTGGAGAGGCCAGGAGGAATAATAAATGCAAATCAAGAAAGAACAGCAGTCTATCACACCTGGCTGTCAACCTTGGTATGCCAGTTAATTTTCCTCACACTAGGTCAGCAGAAAGAAACTAAGGAATGAAATCGTCGCCACCTCCAGTCCTCTCGGCTGGGCGGAGAGGGCCCCCCCCCCAGCGTCGGAACACCGAGACCATCGCTGGCGTCCCTGGGCCATGCCTCTGGCTGGGACTTTAAAGGACGTTGAGGCGTGTTGTGTATGTAACATTGTACCTTTAAGATTGTAACCTTGTAAAAGAGTCTCTGTGTAACAATGTAACTCAATGTAAACCAGCTGTGATTACAAGCGATTCAGCTGCCGGTAGATGACAGCTGCAATAGCTCAGCTCGCATGGTCCAGATCACCCAATCACAGTGTACCGCGGGAAACATTCCTACCACAGGTAAACCTTATAAGGTGTGCAGTACGCCCCAATGACGTCACTGACACCATAGCCAATGGGCGCTCTTGGAGCGGGATTTAAACGTACTGTACAGTATAAAAGGAGCTGTGCCTCCGCCATTACCGCATGTTCAGATTGCATACCTTGCAATAAAGATGTCTTTGGCCCCCTGAATGCTGCCTACTGCGTATCAATCTGTGAACATCAAATTGGCGATGAGGATGGGCTAATGGCTTCCCACAGCATCAAGCTACTTCCGTTCGACATCAAGAAGCCAGAGAAATGGGAGCTGTACGAGTGCCAGTTCGAGCACGCGATGGGTGCCGAACGCATCGAGGATGAGGAACAAATGCGCTCATGCCTCCTCGCCCAGATTGGCCTCCCCATGTTAGAGCTGGTGATGCTCATGATGCTTCCCCGGAATATCAAGATGGTCCCACTCACGGAGATCCTGAAGGCACTGCGGAACCACTTTCAGCTGAAAGTGTCCATATTCCCGGCCAGGGTCGCGTTCCACAGGCGAGACCAGTATCCGGGTGAGTCAGTGGTGGACTACGCTACTGCCCTCAGACTAGCAGCTGCCCCGTGCCAATGGGGTGACCTGTAGGAAGCCCTGAGGGACCGCCTGCTGTGCGGGCTGCGAGACGAGGATGACCAGAGGAATCTGATGGCCCGCAAACACCTCTCCTTCAACTCCATTTTGCGGGAGGCTCTGGCGGCCGAAGTAGCTGGTTCCGGGGTGCGGACCTTCAGGGGAAAGCCTGCCACAACTGGAGGGGCCGGGTCCGCGGTACAAGCCACCCAGCATTCACCCCACCATTTTTCCAGCTCATCTTCCTTTCCAGAGGCCTCTCCATCATCGGGGGCCAGTTCCAGTGACAACGACGACGTCCAGAAGGTCCAGATGAAGGTTTCCGGAAAACACACCAGCGACAAGGTCCACAGCTGATGCAACAGCTGCGGAGCGCCCCACGACTGGAAAAGGTGCCCCTTTCGGAAGGCTGAGTGCCACCGCTGCGGACGCTGAGGCCACATCACCAAGGTTTGCAGGTGACAGCGGAGAGAGGACCAAGAGCCAGCTGAGTGCCATCGACGGAAAGGAGATGGCATCGGGAAGATTGCCGTGGATGAGCCGACCGTGAGCCAACGCACACCAACGTTTCTTTGTTGAGGTACTGTTACAGGGGGTCCAAGTTAGGATGGAGGTGGACTCGGGTTCGTCCTACTCCATTGTGTCCCAGAAGGAATTTCTGCGCATTCCCCCCAATGCGTGCCCAAAACTTAAGGCCCTAAAGACTACCTTGCGGGACGTTCAGGGCAACATGATTCCTGTTTTGGGGGTGGGGAGTTCAAAGTTAAGTTCAAAAGTTTCACAGAGAAGCTGCCCCTAGTGGTATCGAAATGGGGTTCCAGCTGCCTCCTCGGGAGCCAGTGGTTCGCTCCTTTGGGCATTGAGCTGTCCGGCATAAGTGTCATAGAGACTGATCCAGTGCGAGACGTGTAAGACATGCACCCAACGGTTTTTGAGAAGGGGCTCGGAAAGTATAGGGGCCCCCCGGTCTCGTTCAACCTGGATCCAGCAATCCGATCCATCCGGCTCAAGCCACGACGAGTCCCCTTCGCCCTCAAAGACAAGATTGAGGCGGAACTGGACAAACTGGTGGGTCAGGGGATTTTGGTCCCAGTGGACTCTGCAGAGTGGGAAACTCCAATTGTGACTGCCATGAAATCTAACGGGGAGGTTAGAATTTGTGCAGACTATAAATGTACCATTAACAAGGCTATTCGCCCTAATGCATACACGGTGCCGGTAGTTAGCCACTTATTAGCCACTTTACATGGGGATAAGTGCTTCGCTAAGTTAGATCTGGTGCAGGCCTATCAGCAGCTTACAGTCACACCTGCTGCCGCAGCTGTGCAGACAATCGTAACGCACAAAGGTGCCTTTAAAGTAACACGCCTACAGTTCGGCGTAAATTTGGCCCCAGGGATTTTTCAATCGTTAGTGGAATGCCTACTCAAGGGTCTCCCCGGGGTTCTCCCCTATTTTGACAATGTTTTGATTACGGCAGGGAGCGAGTCGGAACTTGCCAAAAGACTGGATAAAGTTCTTATGGTATTCGAGAAAGGGGGGTTAAGATTGAGACGTGATAAATGTGTGTTCCTAGCAAGGGAGGTAGAATTCTTAGGGTTTAAGATAACCCCTCATGGCGTCAAGCCCTCCGACTCAAAGGTTGTGGCTGTTCAAAATGCCCCTCGCCCCACCGCGAAACCAGAATTGCAGTCCTTCTTAGGGCTCCTAAATTACTATCATTCCTTCTTGCCAAGGAAAGCTTCCGTAGCGGAGCCTCTGCATCGTCTTTTAAAGAAAGACGTGGTTTGGCGGTGGGGGGACAGCCAGGAAAAGGCTTTCAACAAGTTGAAACAGCTCCTCTCCTCAGAGGCAATCTTAACTAATTTCGACCCCAGGAAGCCCGTGGTGCTAGTTTGTGATGCTTCACCAGTGGGGGTGGGGGCAGTGCTGTGCCACGTGTTAGAAAACGGGCGGGAAGCCCCGGTTGCCTTTTACTCCAGGTCACTTTCTTTTCTTTTCTTTTAATTAAATTTTTATTGGGTTTTTCAAACAATATAACAACAAGCATACATAAGAAAAAATACATAGAAAACAATTGCATACAAGTTATGTCAGTTTACCTTCTAGATCCATATAAATTGCATAAAAAATGTTTCGACATAGCTTTGAATTAACTCTTGAATTCACTAACATTAAAAATACAATACTAAATACAAATATAGAACTAAATTTAAACAAAATGAAAAAATAATACACCCTGTGATATTTACAATGCCTCGGAGAAATAAGATTACCCTAATATTTTCCTTCCAAAAACTTCTTTGATCAGGTACAGGTTTGTTTTTTTCATCCCCTTTCAAAGCGTAGTCCACAAAAGCCTGCCAAATATTCCAAAATCTATTTTCTTTGACATTCCCCCTTTTTTTATTTATCTCCCAGGTTAATTTATTGTTCAATGCTAAATTCCACATTTCTTTATACCATTCCTCTATCATTATCTTTGTTCCATTCTTCCAATTCCTTGCAATACATTGTCTGCCAGTTGTGAGTGTTATTTCTAGTAGTTCTTTTTGATCCTTGCTTAAATTAAAGCATCCACATCTGTTAACATAGTGATACCTGGTCCCAGTTTAATCCTCTTGCCCATAATTTCACCAATCTCCTTTTCCACTTTTTTCCAAAAATCTTTAACAACACTACAATCCCACCACATATGTTCATAAGTTCCGGTTTCCTTTTTACATCTCCAACACATTTTATCATTTTTATTATCAATCTGATGCAATCTCACTGGGGTCAAGTACCACCGCCACAACATTTTATAATTATGCTCCTTTATTCTGACTGACATCGTTCTCATTATTCTCTTTTTCCATTTGTTCCTCCATGTGTCATTTTCTATCTTTATATTCAATTCCTGCTCCCACCTTGCTTTTAGCTCTTCCGGTGGACTACCCTCCTTATTCAATATTTTATACAATTTCCTAACTAAACCCTTGAGGGCTCCTTCTCCCTTTCTTATTTTCCAGGTCAACTCCTCGAATTCAGTCTTCTCCCTGTTTAGTTCAGCTTCTCTCAAATATTTAGTATTCCATTTATTTACCAACACTATCTGAAACCAATTCAACTTCATCTGTCGGTACAAATTTGTTCTTTTATCTATATCTATACAGGTCCGTAACCAGTCTTTCAGCAGGGAAACTTCATTTCTATCCAATACTTCTTTTACTCTTTTATCTATCTTTAGTGGGAAATTTGCCATATCCTCCAATTCAATAATCGGTGAAATGTTCGGAGCTAAAACCTTCTTTATTTTTTTCCATAAACTCAACAATCCCTTCATCCTTATATTTTTAGTTACAATATTCCCCATATTTGCTCCTAAAAACACAATTTTTCTACTTTGTTTAAAATCCTTCATTTCAATTTCTTCCCAAATTGCATTTTCCCTAGCCAAGATCTTCACAACATTCTTAATTTGAAATGCTTGATAATATGCCAGCACATTTGGCATTCCTAACCCACCTTCCTTCTTAGGTAAATACCAGAATTTTTTTGGTAATCTAGTCTTCTTTCCACCATTACAAAATTTATTAATCAAATTTTGAAATTCCTTAATTTCCTTATCTTTCATTTGGATTGCTAGAGCATCGAATAAAAAATTAATTCTTGGTAAAAGCATCATTTTACTAAGTGCAATTCTTCCAAACTACGGCAATTTCAACTTTTGAAAACTTTGTATCTTTGTTTTAATCTCTATTTTCAAACTGTCGTAGTTCAGTCTCTTAAACTCTTCAACCCTATTTGAGATGTTTAGCCCCAAGTATTTTAAATTCTCTTTAATTTGGATATTACCAATTCCCTTTATCTTCTTCCATTCCTCCTTTCCCATATTGCATAACATCATTTCTGATTTTATCCTAGTTTATCTTCAATCCTGTAATATCTTCAATTTTTTTTAACTGCTCTTGAATTCTAACTAATGCTTTTTCAGGATGTTTAACAATTATCAATGTATCGTCAGCATATAGGCTTATCTTGTTTCCCATTAACCCTACTATTTCATCATCTTCTCTTATAGGTTTTGCCAACATTTCCATTGCCATAATAAACAAAATTGGTGATAGTGGACAACCCTGTCTCGTACCTGCTTCTAATTTTACCTCATCAGTAATCTCATCATTTACTCTAACTATGGCTGTACCTTGCTGATATAATTGGTCAATTATCCTTTTAAATTTGTCCCTGAATCCATAACAATTAATTATTTCCTTGATTGAAACCCATTGTAACGAATCAAATGCCTTAAAGGTGTCCGGAACAAGATGGCGGTGGAGTAAGACACGAGTGAAGCAGGCTGTGAGATAAATGCATTAAAAAGGTGGAAAAACAAAGGCTGTCAAAGATAAATTTGAGAAAAAAGACAGAGGAGTGCTGTGGGGGTGAAGAGGGTGAAGAATTCAGGGGTCAAGAGAGTCTGGGCCAGTGTGACAGAGCTTGAAAAGGCTCGAAAAGGCAAAGAGACACCGATTGAATGGGATGACTTAGATTTGCAAACCTCTGTAAGTCCTCCGTTTGCTTTTAATCTTTATTTTGGGCTGTAAAGACCACCTAATTAAGGAAGGTGTGATTGATGAGACTGAGAAGGAAAAACAGAATTGTGGAAGAGAGTGAAAGATTGGGTTTCAAAGGCAAGGTGGAGAAAGCAAGCTTGAAATAAGCCTTGAAAAGTGAGGGGAGAAAGCTTTGAGAAACCTTGAATGCCCTTAAAGTATTGGAGCAAAGTTTTGAACTAAAAAGAGAGATAAAAGGGGAACTCTGAGGCAAGAGAGCTGATGGACTGAAGGAGGGGGTGTCTGTCTGTCCCCCTTTTTTTTGAGAGAGAGAATCTTTGAACGATGAAACAAAATAAAAAAGGAGAGAGAGAGAGTGAAGAAGAACAGGCCCCTGAAGATGAGAAACAGCTGATGAAGTAGCTGTGACCTTAAAGTAGTGAGAGGAGAGAGAAAAGAAGTGGGAAACAGTCAGCCCTAAATGAGTTATCATCACCCCAAAGATTTCAGATTCTAGACTTACCCTAGAGATTCTAGAGATCCTAAAATTATCGAAATGGAATCTTATGGGGAAGAACTACAAGATTTCAGCGATCAGTTGGAAAGGTTGATGAAAACAGTAATGAATTCTGCAGATAATGGACGTGTGGAAACAGAGATGAAAGAGATGCAAAAAAAGGAAAGGAAAAGGATATAAGAATGGCTAATCAAGAAAAAAGACAGTACATGGAGGACACAATAGAAGCAAAATTAAAAGAAATTATGAATGGACAACAAGAACTAAGGGACTTGCTGGTTAACTTTATGAAAATATTAAATAATAACTTTATGACAATAGAGACAAAATTAAAATCTGTGGAAGAGGAGATAAAAGACATGCAAGCAGTGGAGAAAGAAATGGATATTTGGAGTAAACTTGAGAAAAGGTTGGACAGAATAGATGTGACAAGGAAGCAAGAAATGAAAGATACCATGAATGGACAACAAGAACTAAGAGATCTATTGGCCAACTCTATGAAAGCAGTAACTAAAAATTTTGAGACAACAAAGGTAAAAGATTTGCAAGAAAAAGATAAAAGAATAGATAATCAAGAAAAAAGACTGTACACGCTGGAGGAGATGGCGAGACAAAAGAACGTGGTGACTAAAAATATTCCAGAGGGAAGTCCAGACCGACTGAGAGAAAGAATTATTAAATGATTGAATGAATTGAAGATGGGGAGAGAATTCACACAGGAGGATATTCTAGCAGTTTATAGATTGGGGAAGAGAAGAAATGGGACTTTTAAAAGGTTTGTTTTGGTAAAATTTGCAGGTCTGGACAGAAAATTAGGATTAATGGCATTTTTAAGGAGAAATGGTACACGAGTACCAAAATTGGATGGGGAAAGACTGGATATTTATCAGGACATAACTAAAGAAGAAAGATTGTGGAGGAAGAAAATTAAACCAATTTCTACATTGTTAAGGGATAAGGGTGTGAGTTATAATTGGCAAAAATTAAATCATTTAAGAATCTTTTGGGCAGGTAAAGTTGTTGTGATAAACAAGCAAACTGAGTATTTGGATATACTAGAATCTTGTAATATTATTAAGGTAGGATCAGAAGAATGGAGGAAACTTAAAGAAGAGCTTTTAATTTTGAGAAGTTAATCCAAAATATAAAAGAAGTGAAAAATACAGGGAGAAAGATAAGGGTAAAGGGGAATATTTATGAAATTGTCACAAAAGGTTAATAACCTTTGTTAAGAAAGGTTAAAAGGGGGTAAGTTGGATGGAAAATTACAGTGTAAAGTTTGAAATATAAGGTTTAATATGTTTGAAATTGTAAATAACCCTCTGTCAAGGAATGTCAAGGAAGGGCAAGTAGTAGTAATGTGGAGTATGATGTTTTGGAAATTGTTATTTTTTAATGAATTTCCATTTGCTGTGATTTTGGTTTCTATATTTGTTCTGATGTAAGATAGAGGAGGTTTGGTTTAAGGAAGAGATTAAAACATGTAAATAACCTTTTGTTAAAGGGGTTAAGATTATGAGGAAATATAGGTTGGGAAAGCCTGCAGAGAATATCAGATGTGCAGTATATAGATAAATTAATATATAAGAGTAAGAATTTGCAATTGGTACAGAAAGAGAATTGAATAAGCCTAATTAGTATAGTAATTGTAGGGGGGAGGGAAAGAAAGGGGGAGATAACTTTAGGACCAAAATTTGCATAGAAAAGTTTTGAAGAAAAGGTAATGACATGTGTAATGGTAGAATAACCATTAGTAGGAGGAAAGGAGAGAGAAAAACAGCTGCATGTTATGAACAACAAAAGTTATTTAATGTCTTAAATGTCAGCAAGAATCCATCTTACTCTTATCTATTAGGATATAACAAAGGAAGAAAGATTGCGGAGGAAGAAAATTAAAATTGTCAAGGGATAAGGATATGAATTATAATTGGTAGCAAATACAACAGTTAAGAATTTTCTGTGTAAGGAAAGTTGTTTTGATAAGTAAACAAATTGAGATTTTGGTTATATTACAATCATGTAATATTGTCAAAGAAGGATTAGAAGAATGAAGAAAACTTAAAGAAGAGCTTTTAATTACGGGAGGTTAGCCCAGAACATAAAGTAACATGTAGAGTATGATGTTTTGGAAATTGTTTCCTTTAAAAAAAATAATCTTTATTTGCTGTGACCCTGGTTTCTATATTTGTTTTGCCCTAAGATGGAGGAAGTTTGATTTTAGAAAGAGATTGATTGATTGAAATATGTAAATAATCCTCTGTCAAGGTGTGTTAAGATTAACTAGATAGATGAATAGATAGATTATAACTTATAAGGTGATATATGTTAAGGTTCGCAGAGAATTGGATGTGCAGTATATAGATAAATAGAAATACAAGAGTAAGAATTTGCAACTAGTTATAGAAAGAAAATTGAATAATTTTGATCATTATAGCAACTATAGAAAAAAAGAAGGGAAAAAAGGTGGGATAATTTTGGGATCAAAATCTGAATAGAAATGATTTGAAGAAAGGTAATAAAAGGAGTAATGGTATGACAACCATTAACAGGAGGGAAAGAGAAACAGCTGCTTTGCTATGAACAATAAAATTCATTTAATGTCTTAAATAATAGCAAGAACCCGCTCTAGTTCCGGTCTCCCTCCCCTTCTTCGGCACTTCGGAGACGGTCCTTCAATGGAAGGCTGGGTGAGGGTGATTGGGAGGTGAAGGGTGGGTGAGGGTGAATGTATTCAATGTATATTTGTTCATTTGTTCTTTTTTATTGTATTGTACTGTACTGTAATGTTATAAATGTTTAAGTTTTGTAATTTTGTTTGAAAATTAATAAAAATATTTAAAAAATTAAATAAAGATGTCCAAATATATTAATCCTAGTTTTTCCTTTGTTTGTTTCACTATATCTAATAAATCTACCACTCTTCTTGTTAGATCTGCCATATGTCTCCCTTTCAAAAATCCCACCTGGTCTACATTTATATAATTGCCCATAAAATTATTTAATCTGTTTGCTAGTATTGCTGTGAAGATCTTGGCATCCTGATTTATCAATGAAATGGGTCTGTAAGATTCAATTTTTTCCAAATCTTTTCCAGGTTTTGGCAACAATACGATTGTAGTTCTATGCCATGAAGTCGGAATTTGCCCACCATCCAATATATAGTTGTATAATTTCACCAGTTTTGGTGCCACTATATCTTTAAAATCCTTGTAAAAGTCAGCTGGTAGTCCATCTTCCCCGGGTGCTTTCCCCACTTTTAGACTAGTTATTACCCCTTTTACTTCCTTTTCAGTTATTCGTTCTTCCATACTATCTTTGTGCTCCTGTTTTATTCCATTGTTTATTTGCTTCTCTAGTTGTTTTTTAAGCTGCTCCATGTCAATCTCCTTTTTTGCATACATGCTTGATAAAATTCTTTTACGATCTTACATTTGTCACCAATCCTGTTACATCTTATTCCATCTTTATTAATTAAAACTCCAATTTCTCTTTTCTCCCTCTTTTCTTTAGCTACTCTTGCCAATAGTTTTGAATTTTTATTACTATATTCAAAATATTCCCTTTTTAAATAAACCAAATCCCTTTTCACCTTTTCTATATCCTTTTCTACCAATTCAGCCTTCAGTCTTTGCAATTTGTCAAAAACCTTCTCATCCTTCATCCTTGTATGTTCATCCTGCAACCGCTTTATCTCAGTTTCAATTTTATCCTGTGTCATCTTAAGGTTTTTATATCTACTGCTAGCTAACTTAATACTCTCCCCTCTAAAAACTGACTTCATGGCATCCCACACTATGTTAAAATTTACCTCATCGTTATCGTTCCATTTCCAACTCTCCTTCCAACTCTCCGTGATTTGTTTTTTGAGTTTAACATCTTTAAATAATCTTTCATCATATCTCCAACTCCTTCTCACCTTCCTTTTACCCTCTAACTTTAATTCCATCACCACTTTAGCATGGTCTGACTCCTTGAAAATTCCTATTTCTACCTCTTCCAATTTCTGATCAAGGTCTCTGTTACAAATATATAATCTATCCTAGAATATGAATTATGAACCTGTGAGTAGTAAGTATGTCCTTTCTGACCCCTTAAGTTCTCTCCATGTATCCTTCAAACCCAATGATATCATACAATTATCCAAAGTCTGAGACTTAATATTTTTTCCACATCTTGATATATTTGTGCAATCCAGATTTGACTTTATTAAATTAAAATCTCCAGCAACAATCATCTTTGTTGTTTTTTCCTTTATCAAAATTTTATATATATTTTCTAAAAATTCAGCTTGATGATCATTTGGGGCATACATATTCACCAAAGTTACTTCCTCATCCTCTATATTCCCTCTTACTATCAAATATCTACCCTCTGGGTCAGAAATACTCCTTGTTATTTCAAACCCCAGCCTAGTCGAAATCAGAATTGCCACGCCTCTTGCCTTCGATGTGCCATATGCTTTTTCATAATGTTGCATCCACCCTAAAAAAATTATTTGTTTCTTGAGATTTCTGATGAGTTTCCTGCAAAAAGACTGTATCCGGCCAGTCTTTCTTCAAGACTGATTCAACCCTCCTCCGCTTAACCGGGGACCCTGTACCTTTCACATTCCAAGATAACACTTTAATACCTCTCATTGTTTATTTGCCACACTCTCTTTCCACCTCCAATTTCTCCATAGGATGTGATACCTAATACCCTACATTTCAAACAATACTTACTACAAAAAACAAGCAAATCTTACATCCCCACTTTTTTCTCCAAAAAAGTCACCTTCAGCATCCAAAGAGGGGAGGGGGGACATGGGAAGTGTGCGTGTCAACTAAAACTCTAGCGCAACTTTTCTCATTTTATAAAGACTATTTAAATTTGGGACCATCTTCTTCCATAGTAATTCTTAATCTCATTCCTCTCCCCTGTTTTGCTCTCTTCTAACTTTTACCTCCCCCTTCAATATCTACTATCAATGATTGTAACACCATCTCCGCCCCTTGTGCTTCTTCTCTCCTGTGGCGCCCCCCTCAAATGGTTCTCCATAATCCCTTTTTATGCCTCCAGATTCCAGCAGAGCCTTTCTTAGTGCTAACCATTCCCTTGAAGATGTTTTGACCAAGTCGTTTAAGCACAAATATTCCAATGCATCAGTCGTTGCGTCAATAACATGCATTCTCTTGTCATGAAAAAATCTTAACTGTTGTGGAAATCTCCAATTATATCTAATCCCTATTTCCATCAAAAATTTTGTTATTGGCTTCATTTTGTACCTCCAACCACGTTCATTGATAGAAATATCATTATATACTTCCACATCATTCCCATCAATTTTTAAAGCGCCAGAACCAGCATGTTTTAAGAAAGCTATCACCTTCAACTTATCCCCCCAATTTGCAAAATCAACCAAAACATTCCTTTGAACCACTTTTCCCCTTTTTGATCCCACTCTATAAGCACTGACAATGTCTTCGTTTACAAAATCTTTTCCCATTTTCAAATTATTTAACCAATCAATTATTCTATCCTTAAGCTGGTCTGGCGCTTTTTCCACCATATTACGAATCACTATATTCTGCTTTCTCATCATATCTTCCATAACATCTATCCTTTTTTCCTGCACATCCACTTTCATTTTAATTTCTTGCTCCTCCTTATGCAACCCTTTAATATCTCCTTGCATCAATTTCATATCATTTTGCATTGACTTAACATTAGCATCCATCCTTTGAAAATTGAGATCAACCTTTTTTGTAAAATCCACAAACATTGTAGCCAATTTATCTTGTTTTCCCAAGATTTCATTTTTATCTTTCACCCTTGCATTTTCCATCTTATCAAATTTTTTAAACAATTTGCCTAATTCCACCAATATTTGAGTCTGATCCACAAGTGCTGGTTCCTGTGATGATGATGATGATGATGATGATGATGTTGACGGGGGGCCCTCTTCCACCGCAGGTTTATCCTTTTTCTTAGGTTTCACCACATCGTCCTCCTTTGCTTTTCCCCTTGCAACTTTATCCATTGTAATATCAACTAATAATTTCAGTGCTGCAATTCTTTTATCTCCCACTAGTTCCTCTCCTCGAGGTCGTTCCAGAGCTTTATCAAACAAGACTCCTGCTGCACTTTATAGCCTCAGCCAAACAACTTAGTTAAAAGATATACAAGGCTTGACCAACTCAATAAGGCCAGCTACTTTATTATAATCCTCAGAGAACAATGGATCCAGTTATGAAGGTTTTGCCGGCTTCTTTGTTTGTAATCCGCAAAAAAACCAGAAATCCAATTGCATAGATTTTACCATCATTCTTTGTATGATCCACAGAAAATAATGGAACCAATTAAAAAAAATATTACCAGCTTCTTTGTAATAATCCTCAGGAAACAATAAATCCAATTGCAAAAATTTTGCCAAATACTTTGTTGTAATCCACAAAAAACAATAAATCCAATTGCAAAAATTTTGCCAAATACTTTTTATAATCCACGGGATACAATGAATCCAGTTCCAAAGATTTTGCCAGCTTCTTTATTATAAGCCACAGGGAGCAGCAAATCCAATTGCGATAGTTTTGTAATCCAAAGAAACTAATAAATCCAATTGCAGTGTTTTGCCAACTTTCTTATTGTAATCGACAAGGAAGCCAATTGCAGGAATTTTGCCAAGCTCTTTATTGTGCTCCACAAAAAAATAAAAAACAATGAATCCAATTGCAAAAAAAAATTTTTTTACCACAATATTATATTCCACTTGATAAAGACCAAACCTTTATATTCCAATTAAAAATGAGGCATCCACAAGCCAAATCTTGTTTGAAGTTAAATAATCCTCTGTAGCCAAATCCAAACAGAACTAATAGCAAATGGCCAGCCAACTTGACTATTTTACAATGGCTTTTTAGACTGCAGCCGAGTTATATCTCTAAAAATCTCTCCAGGGATATACAGTATCCATTAATTGTAGCACTTACAAAGTCTGATTCTCTCCAGGGGTGGGGAGGACACATTGTAACAATTTCCCAAATAGAAGAAGAAGGAAAACAGAATAAAAAGATTCCAGGAAGGGGAAATTAACCAAATAAAAAAAACCTTAAAAAATTCGAACACCAGGGGACAATTTGCCATCTCCTTAGGCTCCGTTTTTATATTCCAGGCCACAGCGGCGGCTTCACAATGTGGCCCTTTTGTCTTCTCTTCCACCCCTCACCAAAACAAAAGAGACTCAAAAAGTCCCCCAACTTGCTTTTCCAGCCAGTATCTTCTTCCTTCCACGCTCGAACCTACTCAAAAGCTCCATCTCAGCCTGCTTCTCTTCACTGCCCGTTTCTTGGCGCTTCTCACCCAAAAATAGGTTTCACTTTCCAAAACTCCGCCGCCATTAATCCACAGCCACCTCCTTCTTCCCCACTTTCACTCACCCTCAGCACCTTCTCAAACTTTCTGTAATCCTCCTCCTCCTTTCGACCAACATCAATCCACCGCCACTGCAGCTGCTTTTTTCTTCCCCCCCACTTTATATTGCCACTTTGTAACTCCAGAAAGGATCACGGAGCTCCCGTCTGTCCTCAGGGTGACCGGAGTGGTACGGCTTACGCCGCGCCTCTCTACTCGCCCGATCTTCGGACTCTGAGCTCTTATTTTTACGAAATAGTACTCACAAGATCCAGGAGCACAAATTCAACTTTTTAAAAAAAATATTTTTATTGATTTTTCAAAATATATAACAACATTCAAGACATTATAAAAAATACAAATATTCTAACACAATCAAAGAAAAATAACTATATAAAAAAACATAAAAATACATGTACATCAAAAATAGGAAAAAAAACAAGAAATCTATTATAACCTTGGATTCTATCACAGTATACGGATTTCTTACTTACACACTGTACTTTTATCTTATTATTAACCATTATCTTCCAAATCTAATCCACGTATTTCAACTCTACTTTTATATCCATACTTTGCTTTTATTCAACTCTTCAACCTTACTAAAAACCATTATACTTCCATTTTAACATTTACGAAGTATTTTCCAAAATACAATATATACATCATCACATTACATACATCATCACCCTGTGCTATATACATTGCCCTGGAGGATGTGGAATTTCCCATTGATTTCTATTGTGCCCAAAATTTCATTTGGTCTGGTGCCAGTTTATTCATTCCGTCTCTCGTCAATGAATAATCAACAAATTGTCACCATATATTCCAAAATCTATTTTCTTTTATTATACCTTTTTTAAAATTTAACTCCCATGTTAATTTTTCATTCAATGCGAGATCCCACATCTGCTTATACCACTCCTCCACCTTTAGCACTAAATCATTTTTCCAATTTTTTGCAATATACATTCTAGCTGTTACAAGCATTATAGATAACAGTTCTTTCTTATCATTGTCTAAACTCATATTATCTACGACCATCAGCAAAATGTTATTTGGCCCCAATTTGAGACGCAATCCCATAATCTTATCAATCTCGTTCTCAATTTTTGCCCAAAAGTTTTCTACCACCTTACATTCATACCACATATGAACATATGTACCCAACATATTTTTGCATCTCCAACACATTTTGTTATTCTTTTTGTCCATCTGATGTAGTCTCATAGGGGTAAATACCACTTCCATAACATTTTGAAATTATGTTCCTTTACCCTGACCAACAAAGATCTCATAATTCTTTTTCTCCATTTATTTTGCCACTCCTTTTCTGTTATCTTCATATTCAAGTCTTGTTCGCGTGTATTTCTTAATATTTCTTGTGGGTTACCCTCTGTATTTATCATTTTATAAATTTTACTAACCCTTCCTTTAATTCCAATTTCCTTCTTCCTTATCTTCCATACTAATTCCTCAAATTCGGTCCTATGTCTTTCCAGGCTCTGTTCCCTCAAATAGTTATTGTTCCACTTGTTCACCATCGCTATCTGAAACCAATTTAACTTCATCTGAGTGTATAGCTCTCGTTTCATCACTTTATCTCTACAGACTCGTATCCAATCTTTCAGCAGGAAAACCCCATTCACCAACAAAATTTCTCTCATCTCATTATCCATTCTTATTTGAAACTTTTTCAGATCTTCTATTTCAATTATCGATTAAATGTTCAGAACTAATTTCGTTTTAACCTTCTTCCATACTCCCAACATTGACCTCAGCATTCTATTTTTAACTGGTGTTTTCCATGTTTCCTTATCTAAAAAAAATGCTCTTACCCACTTCCTTTAGTTCCTTCATTTCAATTTCCTCCCAAATAACCAGCTCCTTCATTAAGATCTTAACTACATTCTTTATATGAAATGCTTTATAATAATTCTTTAAGTTAGGAATTCCTAAACCCCCTTCTTTTTGAGATAAATACCACATTCTCTTTGAAATTCTAGGTCTGCGTCCCCCATTACAATAATTATTTAATAATTTTTGAAATTCCTTAATTTCTTTGTCAGTCAGTTAAATTGGTAAGGCATCAAACAAAAATTTTAATTTTGGTAACAACATCACTTTGGCCAACGCTATTCTGCCGAACCAAGACAACCTTAATTTTTGGTATTGCAAAATTTTATCTTTAAGCTCTTTCTTTTGTTTATCATAATTTAATCTTTTCAAATCATCCAATTTATTAGAGATATTTATCCCCAAGTATTTCAAACTCTCTTTAATCTGTAGTTTAAATTCATCCCTTATTCTCCCTTGCTCGTCCTTTTCAATATTACTTAAAATCATTTCAGATTTATCCCAATTTATCCTCAGACCTGTTATTTGTTCAAATTCCTTTAAATGTTCTTGAATTCTTTCCAAAGTCCTTCTAGGATGTTTCACAATTATCAAAGTGTCATCCACATATAAACTAATTTTGTTTTCCATTATTCCTTCAATGCTTTTATCTTCTCTTATTGTATTTGCTAATATTTCCATCGCCATAATGAATAATATTGGTGATAAAGGGCATCCTTGTCTTGTCCCAGCCTCTAATCTCACTTCCTCTGTAAAACCATTGTTAACCCTAATATTGGCGTATCCTTGTCGATATAATTGTTATATTGTTTTTATAAACCTATCACCAAATCCATAACTTCTAATTATCTCGTTAATTGTTATCCATTGCAAGGAATCAAATGCCTTGAAGATGTCTAATGATAATAACCCAACTTTCTCCTTATTTTGCCCTGCAGCATCAATCAAGTCTACAACTCACCTTACTAAATCTGCCATGTGCCTACCTTTCACAAATCCAGCCTGATCTTTGTTTATATATTTATCCATAAAACTGTTTAATCTACTTGCCAGTATTGCCATACAAATCTTGGCGTCTTGGTTTATCAGAGAAATAGGCCTATATGACTCTACCTTTTCTGGGTCTTTTACTGGTTTTGGTAATAAAACAATTATTGTTCTATACCATGATGGTGGTATCTGTTCCCCATTAAGTATACCATTGTACAATTTTAATAATTTTGGGGTTACTATATCTTTAAACTCTTTATAGAATTCTGCAGGTAATCCATCTTCCCCCGGTGATTTATCTGCTTTCAATTTAGCTATTGTTTCTTTTATCTCTTTTTCAGTTATTGATTCTTCCATTTTTTGTTTATGTTTCTGACATATTTTATTTTTGATTTGCATTCCCAATTTATCTTTTAATTTATCCATGTTTACCTTCTTTTTAGAATATTATTCTTGATAGAATTCTCTGACCACCTTACATTTATCTTTAATTTTGTTATATCTTATACCTTCCTTATCTACTAAAGTCCCTATTTCTCTTCTGCTTCTTTTTTGCTTAGCTGCTCTTGCTAAAAGTTTTGAATTTTTATTACTGTACTCAAAATATTCCCTTTTTAAATACACCAAATCTCTTTTCACTTTTTCAATGTCTTTTCCTATTAATTCCTTCTTTAAGCCCTGCATTCTTTCATAAATTTTTCTATCCTTGGTTATTGCGTGTTTCTCCTGCAACCATTTAATCTCTTTTTCAATTTCTTCTTGTTTACTTTTTAACTGTTTATTTTTAATATTTATCAACCTGATACTTTCACCTCTGAATATTGCTTTCATTGTATCCCATACAATACCGAATCTAACATCCCCTGTATCGTTCTATTTCCAATTTTCTTCCCATTTTTCTACCATTTGCTCTTTACACTTTATATCTTTGAACAATTTAGCATTGTATCTCCAGTTTTTCCTAATCTTGGTAGCATCTATTTTTATTTCCAGCAGTACTTTTGCATGATCAGACTCTTTAAAAATTCCAATTTCTATATCTTCTAAATTTCTTATCAAATTGTCAGTAACAAATATATAATCTACTCTGGAGTACGTGTTGTAGACTTGTGAGAAAAATGTATAAACCCTTTCCAATCCTTTAAGTTCCCTACATGTATCTTTCAACCCTAGAGATTTCAACCAATTGTTTAACACATGCATTTTATTTCCTCCCCCACTTCTTGCTATATTTGTACTATCTATATTTGATCTTATTAAATTAAAATCTCCAGCTACAATCATTTTTATTGTTTTTTCTTTCTCCAATATTCCGTACACCTTATCTAAAAAACTATTTTGATGTTCATTTGGCACATACAAATTCACCAACATCTCCTCCTCGTCTATTTTCCCCTTTACTATCAAATATCTACCTTCTGGGTCTGAAATACTTTTTACCATCTCGAATCCCAACCTATTTGATATCAAAGTCGCTACACCTCTGGCCTTTGAGGTACCATATGATTTTTCATAAAACTGAGTCCATCCTAAGAACAACTTGTTGGTTTCATCCGATTTCTGATGGGTTTCCTGCAGAAAGATTATATCCGGTCTATCTTTTCTGAGTGCTGCTTCTAATCTCCTTCTCTTCACCTGACAACCAGTACCTTTCACATTCCATGATATTACTTTTATGTTTCTCATCTATTATTTTCCTCCCCTAATTTTTTGCATTTCCCGCTTCCTCCTACAGGCGCGTGATTAACATATAACACTTCCTCCATAAAGAAAAAAAGAATAACTAAAAAATACACACTATACATTCTACTACTAACCCTCCCCACTTCTTTACAAGTAGCCTCTGAAATACAAAGGGGGGAGGGGGAGGTGCGACAGACTGTGCGAGCACCAATGAGGCCTGAACCTAGTCTCCGACCAGAACAGTTCCTCCTTCCGCACCTTTAGGCATATTCTCGTTACCATTGTTCTCCCGCCTTGTGTATCCACCAGATATAATCAACTCTTCCTTCAAATCAAACCACTCTTTAGTTCCAGCTTCCAACAACTTTGCATCCACCATTACATCCAAAACATTAGGACCTTCGCTTATCATATAACATCTACCCAGGTAAAAGAAACTTAATTGATGTGGAAATTTCCAATTATACCTTATTCCTTTATCTTGGAATCGCTTTGTGATTGGTTTCATCAATTGTCTCCATAAGCGGTCCTCAATTGGGATATCGTTGTAAACTTCGATATCAAAACCTTCAATTTTTAACACTTCTGCACCTTTTCCCTGAATAATTGCCATTAAGTGAAGCTTATCTGACACATTAGCAAATTTTAACAACACATTCCTTGACCCCAACCAAAATACACTTACAACATCCTGCGGTGTAAAACCATCTTCCATAATTTCATCCAGCCATTTCACTATTCTTTCTTTTAATTTATCCGGGGAATTCTCTGGCAATTTTCTAATTATGACGTTTGCTCGTCTTAGATGTTCTTCTACCATTTCCAATCTCTTTTCATGATCTCCAACCTTATTTTCTCTTTCTTTCTCTCTCTCTCTCTCAATTCTATGAGCTCCACTTTAATCGCTGCCTGTTCTTTTTTATAACATCTTGTTCTTTTTAAGCTTAACTTGTCCGTTTTTTAAACCATCAATTCCCTTCAAGATGTCCGTCAGCATATCTTGCATATCTTGTTTTCGTTCTTGTTTATCTTGAGCCAACATATTCCCAATTTTGTATTCCAGATTATCAACCTTCTCATTAAATCTTTCAAAATCAGATTTGAGTCCTTGCCCCCCTTCATTACAAATGTTGTTGGGGTTGTTACTGTGGCTGTAGTTGCAATCATTGTCAGTGTTGTCACTGCTGTCACCGCTGTAGTTGTTACAGTTGTTGTAGCAGTTGTTGCTGTTGTTACCTTTGCAGTTGTTATAACAATTGTTTTTACTGCAGTTGGTACAATCGTAGTTGGAGTTGTTGTTATCCTCTGCTGCTGCTGTTGCTGTTGTAGTTGTTGTGCTATCTTCTTCACCGTCTCTTGCTCCTCCAGATCCTTCATCTCTTGTTGCGTTGTTTTCTTCATCTCGTCCTCTTCCTCCTCTAACCTTGTAAGCCTTCTGAAACTCCTGTCCAAAGATGTTGGTCACTCCACTCTTTTCCAGCCCAATTTCTTCTCCTTCTCTCTCCCTCTCCCCTGCCGTTTCATCCAAGTGTATTTCCAATTGCATGATGTTAACAATTTACATAAACAATTTACTGTTTACCTCTGCCTTATGTATTAACTCTAACAAATTTTAATATACTTATATCCAAATATAATATTAGACCTTTATTTTCCCCTCCCCCTCCCCCTCCCTCCCCCTCTATCAAATATATATATATATATATATATATATATATATATATATATATATATATATATATATATATATATATATATATATATATATATATATATATATATATATATATATATATATATATATATATATATATATATATATATATATATATATATATATATATATATATATATATATATATATATATATATATATATATATATATATATATGTACCTACGTACGTGTGTACATATACATATATGTATATATATCCACCAAAATTCAAAAGGATATAGAGATGGGAAAGAAAAAAAGAGAAAAAAATCCCATTTCAGTCCAAATTAATTTCCCTCTTAAATTTTAATATTTTACCCCCAGGAGAACTAAAAAAGAAAAAGAGAGAGGGAGAAAGAAAGAAAAAAAGAAAAAAGAAAAAATCCTTCTCAATTTTTTTTGATCACTGTTCTTCTACTTTATTCCCTATTTAGTCCTCACCCTTCATCCCCCAATGGAAAGGGAGATAAAGAAAAAAGAGAAAAAAGGGTCCAAAAACAAACAACAGCAAGAAGAAGGAAAAAAATCTTCAATATTTGTCCCACGAAAAACTGATATTTTGTTTCTCTTCCAAAGGCTTTTACTCTGTGTTACTGTTACAACTTGCAAGCACTGTCCAAACTTAAAAAAAGAAGAAAGGAAAAAAAACCAAACAGAAAAAAAACATATATTCAAGCCACGGTAAAGTAAATCTTATATTATTCCAGGCCAAAAAAGCAAAAACAAGGTCAGCCGTCCACCCTCCAAGACTCAAAGAAAACAACACTTTACCACTCACAGCACAGTTCAGGGTCCCAGCGCCGTCTTATTCTTTTTTAAGCCTCGGAAAAAATGTACAAAACAAAACCAGTCCCAGTTCTCCAAAAATCCGACTTATTCTTCTTCCTCCTCCTCCTCCTCTTTCCTTCTTAATACCCAGATTTAAAGATCCAAAACTCAAATAATAATGAAGAAGTGAAAGGAAAAAAAGAAAAAAGGAAATCCTGGTATTATCAGCGTTGCTTGGCCCTGGCTTATCTAAGCTCCACTGACATAAAAGAATAAAAAATCCGGTCCCAGTTGCTGCACTTTTCTTCTCCTTTTTTCCTTCCCCACCTATTTTTCAAAATTTGCTCACCGTTGGGGCTTCTCCACTTCTCCACTTAAGCCAATTCTGGCTCCACGCGGCTCCGGTCGAAGGGGCCGGCAAGGCTGAACGAGGCTCGCTTCAGCTTCCCCCTTTCGGATCCCCACCGGACTTACCCTTTTCGATCCGCTTGCCCGGTTGTCTGTTTGCCTGCGTTTCTATCGAACTTTGCCGGCACACCGATCTCCACACACTTCTCCAAACCGTCCGTTCTTCAACTAAAAGGTTTGTTGAGTCGACGCCATTAAGGACCGCCCATCCCCCGCTCTCTCCAAGATCGAAACTCACAGTTTCTCCCTTTCTCGGCACAACTTCAAACCAATCAAGGTAATTTCCACTACTATTCTTTCTTATAAGTGTTCTAGTCCATTTTTTTCGAGGTCTCAGGAACTATTATCGCTTTTAACAACCACTTTCATAACCCTCCTTTCTGAGCGGAAGAAAGTTCACTCCTCTCAGCTCTCCATCTTGACACGCCCCCCCCCCAAATTCAACTTTTTAAAGCTTTTTCCTTTGCCCATTTTTCAGCTGGTTCCCAATACATTCCACATTTTTGCGTGAGCACACAAAGATCTGTCTTACTCCATCGCACGCTTAGCCATTCCCCCCCCCAGGTCACTTTCTAAGGCAGAGCGCAACTACACACAAACAGAGAGGCTCTTGCGATAGTCGCTGGAACCAAGAAATTCCACGACTTCCTCTATGGTCGGGAGTTCACCATTGTGACCGACCATAAGCCTCTGCTGGGCATCTTCACCACGAGCAAGCCCACAACCCAGATTCTGTCCCCAAGGATGCTTCGGTGGGCCATATTTCTAAATGCTTACCAGTACACACTGGTTCACTGCCCGGGCAAAGAGATCAGCCACACTGATGCACTTTCCCGGTCCCACCTCCCAGAGCTAGGGGAACCCGAATGCGAGGTGAAACAAGATCACCAGGTGCTGCTGATCAAGTCCCTCGATTCACCACCCATAGTACCCACAGATCTCGCCAAGGCTATGGCGAAGGACAAGGTTCTGTCCCTAGTAATCTCATGGGTAAAGAAGGGCTGGCCCATGACTCCGCCAGCCGAGGAGTTCAAAGCATTTTTCCGGAAAAGGGTTGAACTTTTGTTAGAGAGGGGTTGCCTCCTCTGAGGCCAATGGGTAGTTATTCCCGAGGCACTGCATGCAGAAGTGCTCAAATTGCTGCACATCAGCCACCCAGGGATCGTGCACTCAAAGGCTTTGGCCAGGAGCTATTTCTGGTGGCCCCAGATAGACGCTGACATTGAACACATGGTGGGCACTTGTGAAAGTTGCCAGAGTTCTCGACCCGAGAAGTCCTGACTTCCTTACAGAGAATGGGACACAGCCCGCGGTCCATGGTCTCGGTTACACATTGACTTCGCTGGTCTGTTTCGAGGCTCCATGTTCCTCCTCATGGTCGACTCTTTTTCAAAATGGTTGGAGGTCATCCCAATGTCCAATATCTCCTCTGCCGCAACCATCAAACACTTGCGGAAGCTGTTTAGTTGTTTTGGGCTACCCGATGTGCTTGTCTCCGACAACGCCAGTAATTTCACTTCCGCTGAATTCCAGGCATTCCTAGAGAGAAATGTGATTCGGCACATTACTTCAGCCCCTTTCCACCCTGCAACGAATGGCCAGATTGAGCGCCAAGTGCAAACAACTAAGGAGGCACTTCAGCGAATGGGCCCTGGGGATTTAAATTTGCAATTGTGCCAATTTCTCATCTGCTACAGAGTAACTCCCCTGGCATCCGGGCTCTCACCTGCAGAGCTTCTCATGCACAGGAGACCAGTTTCCCTATTTGATCAGTTGGATCCAACCAGGGTGGAGGATAGGGGAAGAATATAGAAATTGTGCACACCAAGGTGTTCGCGGTAGGGGACCCAGTGTATTGCAGAAACTATGCGGCCACCGGCCCAACATGGGTCCCAGGGGTTGTGACTGAACAGACCAGGCCAGTGTCCTACCAAGTAGAAACAAGGACGGGTTTACTGTGGAGGCGACACGCCGACCAGCTCAGGCGTCGAGTCACAGATACACAGGGGGATGAAGGGATGGATGAGTCAATGTTAGGGTTCTCCCCCACCCGCTTATCCCAAGGGGTAGATATGGCAAACAGCCCATGAAGGGATCCTTATATCAATTCCTTCCACGCCAGTCGAGGAGACCCGAATCCCCGTCTCTTTCACCCAAGGCAGACGAGCCCTGAGGATTGCAAAAACCCAGACCCCGACAGTGTAGATTTTGAGTTGCAGGACCGGGGGTAGTTTTCAGAGTGTTCCCCCACTCATCCAAGCGAGAAGCAGGGCTTTGAGTTCACCCCAGTAATCCCACGTCCTTTGGTTTTCGAGTCTTCCTCTACTCCCTGACAAAAGAGGCAAATTTATGTTGAGTCGCCCGTCACTCCGAGTAACAGGCAGGACTTTTCATTAAGGTATTCTTCTCCCCTTCCAGGTTTTGATTCCGAGCGATCCCCTGTTCCTTCTGAAACAAAATGGGGTTCTGATTTACAGTTTGCCCCCCCCCCCAAGTTCCTCTTCTGAATCGGACCATGGTTTCCGACATACCGCTAATGAGTCTCGTTTTCCCATTGCATGACAAGAGTCTGCGGAACTCAGATTCCTTAGTTCTCCCGAGCCCAGCCAAGCTGCTGCATGGCCCAAATGCACATGCGGGCCACCACGATGGTTGAGGGACTTCGTCCCATCCTAGGGGGGAGAGATCTTGTGTATGTAACATTGTACCTTTAAGATTGTAACCTTATAAAAGTGTCTCTGCGTAACAATGTAACTCAATGTAAACCAGCTGCGATTACAAGCAATTCAGCTGCCAGTAGATGGCAGCTGCAATAGCTCAGCTCACATGGTCCAGATCACCCAATCACAGTGTACTGCGGGAAACATTCCCGCCACAGGTAACCCTTATAAGGTGTGCAGTACGTCCCAATGATGTCACTGACTCCATAGCCAATGGGCGCTCTTGGAGTGGGATTCAAATGTACTGTACAGTATAAAAGGAGCTGCGCCTCCGCCATTACCGCATGTTCAGATGGCATACCTTGCAATAAAGATGTGTTTGGCCCCCTGAATGCTGCCTACCGCGTATCAATCTGTGAACATCAAAAGGCGGCAGGACTTCATTGCCACCTCCGGCCCTCCTGGTTTTTGTTGCCATCACTTTTCACTTTTGTACTTGTTTGGGACTGGAGTGAGTTGTGTTTTGTATTACTGAACTGTTACTGAGTTATTACTGTTACTGTTTTTCTATTGTATTTTGGACTTTGTTCTCTGCCACATTGTATTTTAGTTTTTGCTATATTGTATTTTTCCTTGCCACATTGTATTTTTGTTTGATGTGTTGTGAGCCGCCCTGAGTCAACACATGCTGAGTAGGGTGGCATACAAATCAAATAAACATAAACAAAATGTTGCTTCATTTTGGCAGTGTAATGTCTGACCTAGACACATAAGAAGAAGAAGAAGAGGAAGGAGAAGAAGCCTGAGCTACTTTGCAGGGTTGTTCTAAGGAAGAGTTCATTACCTGGAAGGAAAACATACCTCAAACAAACACAAAGATGCTGAGATTTGTACTTGGGATCTTTTGTACTTGGGATCTTTTCTACTGAGTTATAGCTCTTCCTCTATATCTGCACATGCTCACATTCATCCTCACTAGTCTTACCTTTCTTTCTGCTTGGCGCTTACAACATTGACTACACGTCTCCCTTCCTCCACTTCCTCTGTCGTCCCCCCACAGCAGAAATACATGTATCTAAATTTAGAGTCTAAATTTAGAGTGGCAGGTTTGGGATGCAGATAGTTGCCATTTCCTTATATAAAGTTAGAATGGCTACATCCTCATCTTCATCCATCTGCAAGCAAAGCAAAGAACATTGAATATTCTCATTTAAGGGCTTGTCCAGAGGGAGGGTTTTTATCTCTCCCTTTCTCTGCTTTGTGCTACTTAATGCAAGTTAGTAGTACCCCAGCACAGATCTTACAGAGACTTCAGTGCACAGTTACTCTTTAAAATCCTCTTTTTAAAGAGATCAGCATTTCTTTAAGAAATGAGTCAAAATATTTCAAATGCATTGAAGAAAACTCTGTAGGCCTCTTTAAAATGCTCTTGTCTGCTGGATTTCCCCCTTTTCACTTAACTTTAGTAAATTAGCATTAAATAGAAAACTTTCAATAGTAGCAAAAATAACCCTTCAAAAACAAGTGCAAACTGAAACAAAACACACTCCAACCTACAGGAAGTAGCTTTTATGAGCCCTAGTGGTGCAGTGGTTAAGCTGCTGTCCTGCAACCAAAATGTTGTGAGTTCAGTCCTGACCGGGGATCAAGGTTGACTCAGCCTTCCATCCTTCCAAAGTTGGTCAAATGAGTATCCAGCATGTTGGGGGGGGTGTTAATTAACTTGTGAACCCACCAGAGAGTGCACTGCTATGGGGCAGTATATAAGTGTGATTGCTTTGATTTTCTTTTAAAATATAGGCAAAGATGGGTTTGGACACACTTTTCTATAGTTGCTATTGATTTAATTTTTGGGAAAGCCAAGAATTAAGTTTAAAGTGTTGTTAGATGGGGAGGAAGCAGGTCTGGATATGCTGGGAAGAAATGCCAGTATTATCAGTGCACAACACATAACAAAGGCACCAACTGATCTAGTTCTGAATGTTCCTGATGAAGTCTCAGGTGTGCATGATAGTTTGGGAAGGCTGTAAAGCCCACAATTGATTCAATTTGATCTTGCCTCAGTGGCCCACACTGTCGAGATTACAAATTTGAATAATGAAAAATGACAGCTGTAGGCTTCTAAGGAGAATTCTTCATAGCTTTCATATTGTTCACAGTGTGTATGTGTTATCTTTAAAACCTTCACCGATTTATCTAAATGGATAATTGTAAAACTCGCAGTTAAAAACAACAACAGGTAAGAGAGCAGGACTGGGATAATAGTTTGTGATCATTTATTTTCTGACAGTCTGATCAATATGCTGGACAATAAAATCCTGCAAGGAATTTTAGCGATAAAACAGTCAGATGGAAAGAGTAAGATTTAGTATGCCCCTTTATTAATCTTCCTCTGGATTTTACTGGTGGAAAGGAAAAGGCGATAATTTAGGCAGTTATTCAGGCTTGTGTTTGTTTTGCTGTCCAGTTAATCTTTGTATTATCTGAGGCAAGCAAAGCTTCAGTTAGATTAATGAGTCAAATGAAAACAAACCCAGAAGGCTCTGACAACAAGATCCCTAATTTAACACAAAAACCTGTCAAAAAGAACAGGCGCCACTTTGCCCCCTTGAAGCATGGTATGGGCGTTGCTTTTGCTGGTTAGAAACAAGCCTTTTAACAAAGCTATTGCATCAAGTACACGTTAGTTAGCTGGAAGATAGTAGGCTCAATGACCTACAGCAGGGGTCTCCAACCTTTTTTTGCATCACAGACCAGTTTCATGCTAAACAAATTTTCCGGGCAGTGAGGTATCACATTCCACAAAGAGCCCAACTCTTTGCATGACCCCATGGACCACTGATTTCCAGGCACCCCTGTCCTCTGTCATTTTCCGCAGCCCACATAGGTCTATGCCCATCGCATCAACTATTCTATCCAACCACCTCATCCTTTGCCATCCTCTTCTCCTTATACCCTCAGTCTTTCCCAGCATCAGGGCCTTCTTGTGTGAGTCCTCTCTTCTCATTTGATGGCCAAAGTATTTCATCTTCAGTATTTGTCCCTCCAATGAGCATTCTGGATTAATTTCCTTCAGGATTGACTGATTTGTTCTCCTTGCAATCCAGGGGACTCTTAAGTGTCTCCTCCAGCACCATAATTCAAAGGTGTCTATTCTTTTGCGTTCAGCGTTCCTTATGGTCCAGCTTTCACAGCCATACATTACTATTGGAAAGACCATTGCTTTGACTATGCGGATTTTTGTAGGCCAGACAAAGTTAGTTTGGCACATAAAACCAATCCGATAAGCACCTTTTCACATATATGCCAGTAGAACACAGTTTTAGCTTCAGACTACGGAGAAAATAAAAATCAGATTATATGAGGAGATCACCCGTCTGATATTTCTTTCAATCTTGAAATTACCCAGTCCAGCTGCTTGGTAATACAGCTTTTTTTTGATCTACAAGAATCTCTTCTTTAATATTTATTTTAAATTTTCAGCTCAGTAAACTTAATTCTTGGTTTTCCCTCTTCCAAATAGAGCTAGTCATTTGTTTTTGCTAATCTTTTAAAGTCTTCTCTTGTATGGTAATTGGTAACATCTGAAATAGGAAGTTTATTTTTGGCAGTACGTTCAGCTTTATACAGAAATTATTCCAAGGCAGGTCCCATTTAGTTTGATCCATCTTTCTGTCTCCCTTTTAATTCTATTCAAAATTCATAATAATTGTATTTTGAATAAATTATTATTTTCCCCAGTCAACCTCATTCCCAAATATTCATCTAGATATTTGACAATTGACATCCCTTTTTTTTTAACTGTCTTCCTGTTACTTGAAGGAAATTATTTCTTAGATATTATTTTTCTTTATTGTTCTTAAATCCTGAAAATGATCCAAACTTTGCAGCTTGTTCCATGACGTGTTGGATCATATGATGTGGATTAGAAATTGTCAGTACATCAGCCACATTACTTTTTAATTTAAATTCTTCTCCATTTGCTTTTCATGCCCTTAATATGAGGATTTTGTCTTATTTTTAAAGTGAATACTGTATTTCCATCTAAAGAATAAATAACAATGGTGATAGGGGCAACCTTGTCTAGTCCCTTTTTGAATTTTAAATCTGCTTTTTAATGACCCATTAATTAAAATGTTTGTGTTGTGCTCAGTGTATATTTCTTGTATCTAGTTCTCAAATTTAGACCCACAATTTAATTGTTGTAACACTTCATGTCAAAATATTCTGAATATTCGATAATGGATTTCAATATCTACCCTCTGTTCATTATCTAAACATTAAAGAATAAATACATGATGCTCAGACAATTTCTTGAGTTTTAAGTTAAACACTATATAGTCGATAAAGAGTCCTATAATGTGGTGATATGCTATACCTGGAGGAGGATTCATTTGAATATTATATTTCATAGTGTAATGACTGTTTTGATTATGAGAATTATATATATATTTTAAAAAGGAGATTATCCATTTGGTGTAGTAGGGTATCTAACCCTATCTGTCAGACATGTTAAGCTATTATAACTCCCATCATCAAAGAGTTGAACCCACCACATGCAAGGATAATGAAGTTGGAAAAACTACCTCTAAGGTCAGAGGAATAATGGAGAAAGAGAGATCAGGAGGCTTTGATACAAAGACCTCCATAGAGTGGTTAAACTCTTGATATGAAAGGTTGGAAAACAGTGGAACAATTTTTGTCTGGCTTAGCAAAACATGCATATTATCCCATGACTTAACTATTCTAATAGAGCCAACTATTCTAATAGAGCCTGATAATGGTGGTAATGTCAGGATTCAAATCTCTACTAGCTAGCCAAATCCACTTAATAGTATAGTTGCAAAGAATAAAATAAATTATAACTGCCACGTGTTACCTTAACCTCATTTCAATGCAAAGTTTAAAATATGATTTAAGGAAGTAGGTTGTGGTAGCTTCTTTATTTTAATAGTTTATAAAAGCTTGTTTGTTTGTTTGACAGGGATTCAGATTTATATCCCACCCATCTAAATATACATTTACTCTGGACAGTGTCAATTCAAAATTATCAACCCCAAAAAGATAACACAAATAATAAACCCATATAAAGGGTAGCAGATTCTTATATGTTTCCCTAACAATTCAGCTCTGGCCAGCTTGCAGAAAGCAGACAAAGAGGGAGCCGGACAAACATGGCACAGAATAGTGTTCCACAGTGTGAGAGTCCCCAACAAAAGGACTGGTTTCTGGTGCTGATCTTACACACTTCCCTTGGGGTGGACACCCAAAGTACTCCCAGCTGTGAAAATTGTGTTGTTCAGGCATAATTTATCAAGGGAAAGATGTTCCAGCAGGTATCAAGGTCCTAAATCTTGAATTGTTTTCCTATTATTTTTAGTGCTATGCTCCACTCTGAGATTACAAAATATAGGGCAGTGGTTGCCAACCTTTTTGAATTGGGGACTGGGTCACGCTCCCTCAGACAGTTGAGGGGGACAGTTTGGTGGCTCCCCTACCATTTACGGCTGCTGTAAACACGTTTACAACAGCTGTGGACACATTTACGACAGCTGTGGACATGTTTATGGTTGTTGTAAATGATGTCCCGGCTGCGGCAGCTGCGACGAGGGCCGGATTACTGTAATTACTGCAGATTACTGCTGCAGGCCAGGTCCGTCCTGTGAGCCATACGTTACCTACCCCTGATATAGGGCAAAATATAAATGTTCTAACTAAAGAAATACAAGTGATTATCATTATCATCAGTAACAATATTTTAATTTTAATCTCACCTTACTGTCAGAAAAGATACTCCAGATAACTGATAGGGCATCCTATAATATTTAAAATATGTTACATACAATTATGCTGGGTTTTTTTAAAAAAAATTCAGGCCTCCTAAGAATATAATAGGACAAGACCAACAAACAATTTCTGGGAATACTTTAAGTAAAGTGGAACAGCATTAAGCAAAATAAAAATACAGTACCCCATGAGAAGAATAAGAGGAAAGCCCTTTTCAATAGCCCTGTTTTAATTTAATTAATTTAATAGATTTATATACCACCCTATCTGTTGTGTTCTGATGGTTTTACCTTCCACATGGATTACAATGTATCTGAGCCAATGTAACCTTGCCTATAGCAACTATGTAACCTTCAGCTGTATCATATAAACCCTGTAATAGGACGCGAGCTAATGACCACCAGCTGGCAGCAGCGAGCGTCCAAGCTCTCTTGGTCCGAACTCATCAAAGGCAACAGCGCGGGAAGTTTTCCCGCCACCACCTACACCTGGACAAGAAGGGCGTGACCCGCAATGACGTCACGCAGACAGTAGCCAATGGGCTACCATGGCACCACGTTCAAATGTATTACTACTGTATATAAAGAGCTATCGATCCGCCATTACCTCATGTTCCCTCTGTCCACGATGCAATAAACCTGAGTTAACCCAGCCCGAGGCTGTGTCCCGTGTCTTGGTTTGCATACACCAAATTGGCGACGAGGATGGGATAATGGATCCCCACGGAACAGCCAGGGCACAGAGCGGGTTCAACATCACCAAACCGCAAGACTGGGAGCTGCTTGAGATGGACTTCCAGGCGGCACTGGTGGAACTCAAAGTCAAAGGAGACGACGAGGAGAGGAAGAGGGCCATCCTCACCAGAATGCTCGGGATGGAAACCAAGCGGACGCTGGTGGGCATCATCGCTCCGAAGAAGGTGAGCGAATTTAAGGCGGACGACATCATGAAGCTGCTGCGAGAGCGCTTCCGTCCCTCGAGGGCAATGTTTCCCGCTCGGAGCGCGTTTTGGAGGCGAGTCCAAGCGCCGGACGAGTCGGTCGAGGCATTCGTGGCCGCCATGAGGGTAGCCGCCGCCCCCTGTAAATGGGGCGACATCCTAGAGATGGCCCTCAGGGACGGAGTGCTGTGTGGCCTGAAGGACAAGGAGGTGCAGCGCAGCTTGATGAACAAGGAGCCGCCACCCACGCTGGCAGAGGTCGTAGAGGCCGCGGAAGCCGCAGAGTCCACGAATGCTGGAGTGGACGAGATGCACCAGTGGCGTGAGTGGCGTCCTAGAGCCGGCAAGGCGGAAAATTCGGTGCACGGGAAGTCCGGACAGTCGGTGCACGCAACTCGACGGGCCTCAAAGTCGTCTACGGAAGGCAGCGACGGCGAGGAGGTCCAGAAGGTCCGAAAGGGTGGTCGACGCTGCGAGGGTTGCGGAGCGGCCCATGAGCGCGCGAGATGCCCGTTCAGGAAGGCCGAGTGTTACACCTGCGGCCGTCGGGGGCACATCGCCAAAGCATGCAGGAAACGGAAGGAGGGCCGGAGGCAGTCACAAGACCGTGCGGCCAGACCGGACCGTCCAGCGAGGCCCAAAGATGGCGCCCAGACCACGAGGAAGCAGGATGGCGTGGGCCGCGTCTCGGACGACAGCGAGGACGACGCCCCAGTGTTCAGCGTGTCCGCGGGACAGTCCCATTACTTCGTTGAGGTATTAGTACAAGGGGCCCCTATTAAGATGGAAATTGACTCGGGGTCCTCCTATTCTATAATTCCCCAGAAAGAGTTCTTGAAAATCGACCCCCACGTGCGGCCCAAACTTAAAACGTTGAGGTCCACGCTACGAGACGTACAGGGAAACAGCATTCCGGTGTTGGGGGTCGGGAATTTTCGGGTCAATTTTAAGAGACATTCTGCGGAACTGCCCCTAGTTGTCCTTAAGGGGGGAAGTTGTAGCCTCCTAGGGACACAGTGGTTTCAGCCCTTAGGTTTGTTCATAGGGGGAGTGCATACAGTGGGGGGGGACCCAATACAAGCGGTTTGCGATGCGCATCCCGCCGTTTTTAAGAAAGGACTCGGAAAGTTCAAGGGACCCCCTGTAGCCTTCGACCTAGACCCGGAGGTCCGCCCGATAAGACTCAAACCGCGCAGGGTGCCGTTCGCACTCAAGGACAAGATAGAGGCGGAACTGGACAAACTGGTGGGCCAGGGGATTCTTATTCCTGTTGATTCCGCGGAGTGGGAAACTCCAATTGTAACGGCTCTAAAGGCTAACGGGGAGGTGCGCATTTGCGCTGATTATAAGTGTACAATTAACAAGGCGATCCGCCCTAATGCATACCCGGTGCCGGTGATCAGCCACCTTTTGGCCAGGCTGAATGGGGGAAAGTGTTTCGCTAAACTCGATTTGGCACAAGCCTATCAGCAACTTCCTGTGACCCCCGCCACGGCCGCGGCACAAACGATAGTTACACATAAAGGAGCGTTCCAGGTGTCGCGGTTACAGTTTGGCGTGAACTCGGCACCCGGCCTTTTTCAGTCGCTTGTGGAACGCCTCCTGAAGGGACTGGAGGGGGTGTTGCCTTATTTTGATGACGTGTTGATAACAGGGGGGAGTGAGGCTGAACTGGCAAAGAGGTTGGACAAAGTACTGACCGTGTTCGAGAAAGCGGGGCTGAGATTGAGGAAGGACAAATGTGTCTTTTTCGAAACTGAGGTCGAGTTTTTAGGGTTCCGGATCACACCCGAGGGGATTAAGCCGTCTAAATCCAAAGTAGCAGCCATAAAAAAGGCCCCTCGCCCCACATCCAAAACCGAGCTACAGTCCTTCCTGGGGCTCCTCAATTTTTACCATACATTCCTCCCGCGGAAGGCGTCCGTGGCCGAACCGCTCCATCGGTTACTTAAAAAGGAGGAGACATGGATGTGGGGTGACGAGCACGAGAGGGCGTTCAAAGAGCTAAAGCAACTCCTAACATCTGAGGCAATCCTGACGCACTTCGACCCCAAACGGCCAGTGGTCCTAGTCTGTGATGCATCCCCGGTGGGGGTGGGGGCGGTGCTTTGCCACGTGTTGGAGGACGGCAGGGAGGCCCCGGTAGCGTTTTATTCAAGGTCCCTGTCCCAAGCGGAATGCAATTACGCACAAACCGACAGGGAGGCGTTAGCAATAGTAGCGGGAACCAAAAAATTTCACGATTTTTTGTATGGCCGCCCGTTCAAAATCGTGACCGATCACAAGCCACTGTTAGGGATTTTCACGGCAAGCAAGCCCACGCCGCAGATCCTGTCCCCGAGAATGCTGCGATGGGCTATTTTCCTCAACGCATACCAACATGAGTTGGAGTACCGGCCCGGAAAGGAGATCAGCCATGCTGATGCACTTTCGAGATCCCCTTTGCCCTTGTCGGACGACCAAAAGGCGAGAGTAGAAAGAGACCGCCAGGTGTTGCTAATTGAGGTTTTAGACGCACCCCCAATAGTACCAGCCGACATTGCTAGGGCGACAGGCAAGGACAGAACGCTGGAGAAAGTTAGTTCATGGGTACAGAAGGGGTGGCCGGCATCGTCCCCGAGTACAGAGTTCGACCCATTTTTTCGGAAAAAGCTAGAGTTGTCCCTAGAGAGGGGGTGCCTTTTGTGGGGCCAACGGGTGGTGGTCCCTACGCCCCTGCGGCCGAGGGTGCTCGAACTGCTGCACGTCAGCCACCCGGGCATAGTTCGTTCAAAGGCGCTGGCCCGGAGTTACTTCTGGTGGCCACAGCTGGACGCGGACATTGAGCACATGGTCGGCACTTGTGAGGCATGCCAGGGATCCCGACCAGAGGCGGCCCGTCTTCCGCATAGGGAATGGGACACAACAAGGGGGCCATGGTCCAGAGTGCACGTAGATTTCGCTGGCCCATTCCGAGGAACCATGTTTCTCCTGGTGGTGGATGCGTTCTCCAAGTGGCTGGAGGTTATCCCAGTAAAGAGCACGTCCTCCGCCACGACAATTAGCCAGCTAAGGAGAGTCTTTTCCACGTTCGGTTTACCCGACACTTTAGTCAGCGATAATGCTAGTTGCTTCACCTCCGCTGAGTTCGGAGCATTCATGGAGGCAAACGCCATTCGGCATGTCACATCCGCACCGTTTCACCCGGCCACGAATGGCCAAGTGGAACGGCTGGTGCGTACAACAAAGGATGCGCTGCGGCGCATGGGCCCGGGGGACCTGAATCACCAAGTATGCCAGTTCCTCTTAGCGTATAGGGTAACCCCCTTAGCGTCAGGCTACTCGCCGGCGGAGCTCTTGATGCGGCGAAAACTGACCACGATCCTGTCCAGGCTAGACCCGACGAGAGTCGAGGATAAAGGGAAAAACATAGGGTTGGCAGTCTCGAAAGGTTTCGCCGCCGGTGACCCTGTTCACTGCAGGAACTATTCCAGCGCAGGGCCAGCCTGGGTACCAGGGACGGTTGTAGAACAGACGGGGCCAGTGTCGTACCGGGTCGAGACTAACACCGGCCTCCTCTGGAGGAGGCACGCAGACCAACTGAGGCACCGAGTGAGTGGGCCAGTCAGTGGGGCTCAGCAACAGGATTCAGCGTTAGGGTTCTCCCCCACCCGCTTAACCCAAGGGGGAGACAGCAGCGGACAACAGTCCCAAGCAAGGGGGGAAGGCAGAAGCAGCGGCCCCGACTCATACCCTTTTGATACACCAGTCCTATCAGGGGCCGGGGAAGGGGGAGAGGAGTTCGCGACCGCTGCCCCCGATTGTAATTTTGATTTTGATTTTGCGAGCCGGGGGGGTTTTCAGGAGTGTTCCCCCACCCATCCAAGCGAGAAGAGGGGTTTTTCGTTAGCCCCCAGTGCCCCCGGTTCCTCCCTAAGAAAGAGCACACCTCCCAACAACGCCGCGGAGCCGCGGCAAGCCACTAACGAGTCTCCCTCTCCAATTACAGGACAGGAAACCAGGGGACAAAGAGAAGGTAGCAAACCCGGGGAGAGGCAGCCCGCATCGAGACCCCAGCGTGTTCGAAATAAGCCATCTTGGCTGAGAGACTTTGTCTCCTAAGGGGGGGGGAGTGTGTTTAAGTGTGGGCTCGAGACTTTGTCTCGTCCTAGGGGGGAGGGGTGTTGTGTTCTGATGGTTTTACCTTCCACATGGATTACAATGTATCTGAGCCAATGTAACCTTGCCTATAGCAACTATGTAACCTTCAGCTGTATCATATAAACCCTGTAATAGGACGCGAGCTAATGACCACCAGCTGGCAGCAGCGAGCGTCCAAGCTCTCTTGGTCCGAACTCATCAAAGGCAACAGCGCGGGAAGTTTTCCCGCCACCACCTACACCTGGACAAGAAGGGCGTGACCCGCAATGACGTCACGCAGACAGTAGCCAATGGGCTACCATGGCACCACGTTCAAATGTATTACTACTGTATATAAAGAGCTATCGATCCGCCATTACCTCATGTTCCCTCTGTCCACGATGCAATAAACCTGAGTTAACCCAGCCCGAGGCTGTGTCCCGTGTCTTGGTTTGCATACACCAAACTATCCAATAGACTCTTTGCAGTGTACACAAGTTAAAACCAATATAAAACAATCAAAAAACCCTTAAAAACATAGCAATATTACCCACCACTGTGCCATTTACTATCTAAAAACAAATATAAAATCTGTATACCTTAACATTAAAAATTAATTACAGTTTTGACTAGCCTTGTGGCCTAAGCATAATTCCCCTTGCCAAGCTATTTCACTGCCAACTGAAATGTGTACTACTACAGCAAAAGATGCTGTATGTAATGGGTGTCCACTATGTTTCACAGAAGAAAGTCATCTGAAGTAGAGGCCTCTGGTGATCTACATAGCCTGCAGAAAAGAAATTTCAGAAGGGAGCCATGCAGGACCAGGCTGAAGGCCTGTCCTCCTCTTATGTCATTTTGTTCTCTTTTTTTGTGGCAGAGCATACACTGGATGCACATTAACCTTTCCGATTAACCCTTTTCTAAAGGTTTCCATGCTTACTCATTTGAGAGTTTTTGCACAAAATGCCAATAAAAGGGGTATAAAGTATCACATGCTGTTTGCAACTACTGTACTGTACTTGCATCCAAGGGCAACCAGACTGGGGACATCGAATGATTTCCTGAGGTGGTGAGCAGTCATCAGATGAAGCAGTCAGTCCCTGATTCATCAAGAAATAAAGAAAGCACCTGTGCCGCCTAATAAGTAAAACCTTGGTACATTGTGCTTCCAGAAAGTGTCATTACAGCTTTATGGACCCTTACTGAGCAGCAAAAACTGATGGTTGTAGACAACAATTCAACTGCAATTCCCACCATTTCCTTACTATGGCAGCTGACAACCATTGAGTAATGTAATAAATAGATAGATAGATGGATACTTTTTAACCCTCATCACCAAGTAGCCCTGTGTCAATGTCATACACCAGCTATACTTTACCCAGGATGCTCTTAAAAGACAAAATACAGTAAAACCCCTACTTACGGAAAAAAGTCCATTCCGTAGGCTTTTGCTTAAATCTTTTTTTATGTAACTCGAAGCAAACCCATAGGAAAAATTATTTTTACGTAACTTGAAGCAAACCCATAGGAAAAATGAATTTTTTATGTAAATCGAAACAAACCCATAGGGAAATGAATTTTTACATAACTTGAAGCAAACTCATAGGAAAAAAATCTTTATGTAACTCGAAGCAAACCCATAAGAAATCGTGTAAATTGAGACATGGTTTTAGCACAAAATCATTATGTAAGTTGAATTTTATGTAACTCGAGGCATTTATAAGTCAGGGTTTTACTGTAGTTAAGAAGCTTGTACTGCACTGGGCACTTCTGATGGCCTAAAAGCAGTGATGCGCCGCAAAAAAATTAGTACCCCACTCTGTGGGTGTGGCTAACTCTGTGGGCCACACCCACTTGGCCTCCCTACACCATGGTGTGGGGTAGGGAGGTGGGTGTGGTTTGCCAAGTGGGCGTGGCCTGGGGGAATTTCCGCTACTGGTGCCCGGGCACCTGTGGGCACCTGTAGCAGCTCAACACTGCTTAAAAGTGAGACTAAATAAATACTGAGGTAAAAGCTTCCTTAATTTTGTAGCACCTGAACATAGCTTTCGGTAAGGCCACAGCTCCAGAGCTGCCATTCTCAACTCAATGCGCTGATTTACACCATTAAAACAAAAACTGATCCGAGATCTACATAACTCCAAGATTGCCTCTTCAGCCAATACAAGCTCAGTTGTGCATCATTCCATAAAGTACTCCTAGTACCATGCTGCTATACCATGGAGGATGAAGCCAGTCTTTGTTGCTCTGTGCCTATGAATCCCTAATAGGGTTTAAATTAGTACTTTTCTCTTGAGGTGGCCATGTGTTTTACTTGATAGAGGACCAATTTCTAATTAAAGGCACATTTTATTTAACTCAAGCATTTAGTGTTTAGTAGTTATTATTGCTTCAGCCCCATGTGAGAGACCAACATTTTCTCCATAATGAAAAATGCCTAAAGCAAAGGGTTCCCTAAAGAGTTTCATGAGCCTGGGACTTCCCAGTTCATACATTTCAGTTCTTTAAATTTAATTTTAGTTCTTTAAATCTAATGTTGGGAAGAGCTGCAATTCAGCCTTAGAATTTATGCTTTGGAGGAAGAAATTTCCAGACTCAATCCTGGGAAAGATACAGTTGGGCAAACTCTGAATAATGGGCAAATGCTTATAGGTAAAATGTTTGCCCATCTTCAAAGCAATAGTACTTAAATTGCATTCAAAATGCAAGGGCAGCGTGCAAATCAGAGCTTGGGAATTTCAACCTTTCTTTTCCCCAACTCTAGCTTCCACACACCTGCCTTCAGCCAAAATTACCATCAGAGAATTTTGCTTTGCTTTGCTTTAACTGTTTTGTTTCTACTCCACTTAATCCCTCAAAAGAGACTTTAGGTGACTCGCAAATTGTTTTAAAAACACAACTATTGAAACAATTGCAAAATATAAATACTGTATCCCCTTGTTTAAAAATGATTAAATCTATTAATTATGAAAAACCAGAAACTAAAAATTATGTTAGAAATGGTTTAAAACACATATTTTAAAAATAATAAAAGAACTGTTCTTCATTTAAATATCCGACTCTAGGGTTCAGTGCCCATTTCTGTTTATAGCCACAGAGCCAGCATTTGAGGATGTTTCCGTGGACATGTGGCAGGCGTGACTAGACACTGGAGTGCACAGAACACTGTTTACCGAAGTGTTCCTTATTTTTCTACTTGCAATTTCTTGCTTTTGAACTGCTAGGTTGGCTGGGGCTGGGACAGAGATGGATGCTCACTCCGTCATGCAGCACTCGGGTGTCAAACTGCTGACCTGCTGACCTTCCAGTGCATACCTGTCAAGTGTCCCGGATTGGCCAGGATTTCCCGTATTTCCGCACAGATTTTCTCCATTTCCTGCCCGGAGCTGCCGCTATCCTGTAATTTGGCAGCAGGGGGAAAGGAGTTACTGTGCATCCCTTCTGCGCAGGTCCTTTCTACGCATGCGTAGAAGGGTTCTGTGTAGAAGGGGATGCATAAAAGCCTTCAAAAGCCTTCTACGCATGCGTAAAAGTGACCTGCGCAGAAACATTCTGCGCAGGTCCTGTAATCTCCGGAGCTGTGCTTGACAGGAATGTTCCAGTGTCAAGTTCAGCGTCTTAACCACTGAGCCACCGCAGTCCCTGATATGGAGAGATACAGTCCCTCAAATAACCTGGCATCAAGTTGTTTAGGATTCTAGCAGTTTTAGTACCCCAAAAGTAACATTTCTAAACTCTGTGTCCAAAGACACCTAAGCAACATTAACCCCTTTTCCCAGCTTTGTGTATGCACTTTAATAACAGCTTGTCACATAGAAAGTGAGCAGATTAACCATGGCTGCTGCTGAAATCTATTTTCACATTGCGAGAGTGACTTGTACTGTAGCTTCTCTGAATTGGTCATGGGGTTGCTTAACCCTGCATTGAATCCAGCAGCCTTGTAGCGCCATTGCTCCCATAACTACTCCACAAGCCCCGACTAAATTAAAGAAATCTGACCCACAGACGCTTGGAAATGTTTTCCACCGGGTAAACAGAAGCGCCACAATGCACCTGTCCTAAGCAAAACAGAAGCTTTAGAGCACTTGTGGTACATTCAGAAGAGGTTGCCAGGCAACGACAAGCTGAGGAGGGCAATGGTGGAGGAGAGAGGCCATTAAGATGCTCTTGACCTCTGCAGAGCTCACTGGAAAAGGTTTTGAGAGACTTGGCAAAGCCTTACTTATTAGCAGCAGACAATAAATGAGGTGGAAGGGCAGTGTGCTAGTGATGGGCAGCATCAGCATAACTGGAGACTCAGAAAAGAGATAGGCCTAGTAAAAACATTCCTTTCATGGCCCTCACTTCTTACTGGGAAATGGACAATGAAAGAACACAGGTTTGTGGCCCTTCATAAGATGTCCTCCATCCCCTCCACTACAATCACCATGATATTTCTGATATATCGTGATCTGTTTAGTTATATGACTCCTATGTTCACAGCCATTCACGCTTAGCTGCTGTTGAAGTTATCAACTCCAATAAAGGATTGCAGCCACAAACAGGGTAATTGACTGTAACTGATACTAACCACTGCACTACAATGGAGGGGGGGGGTTGTTAATAAAATTACCGTATATACTCGAGTGTAAGCCCCAAAAATGACCCCCTCCCAATGGGACATGGATTATACTTGGGTCAATGACCATGAGGGTCCCAAGACCACATCGGATTGAGACATACCTGTCAAGTTTCGGGAAATTTCTGTCAAACAAGGGAAATTTCCCAGCCAAAACGGGAAACTGCACAGCTATGCTTATCCTGTGCTGGCTTCCAGTCTAACTCCAGTCTAATTGCAGTCTAACTAAAATGGGATGACGGCGGGAGAGTGTAAAATATGGGTGTTTGACAGAAATTTCCCGAAACATGACAGGTATGGATTGAGACAAGCCAAGAATTTAATAAATTTTACCGTATTTTGAAGTATTTTGATTATTGAAACTCACTAGCAGCTGCTGCATTTCCCACCCTCAGCTTATACTTGGGTCAATCTATTTTCCTGGGTTTTGAGGTCAAAATTAGGAACCTCAGCTTATATTTGGATCGGCTTATAGACGAGTATCATCGTTGCCAATTGCAACTCGTATCCGAGAATAGTCCACCATGGCTCCCTTCCCCGCCCCACCAGTGGGGGAGGTGGGAGCGCAGCTGACCGGCGTTGTTGCGGCAGGACATTCAAAGCCACACCGCCAGCGCCGTCGGAGCCGCAGTCCACCACGGCTCCCTCCCCCGCACCGCCGGTGGGGGAGGTGGGAGCACAGCTGACCGGCGTTGTTTGGCGGGACATTCAAAGCCGCACCGCCAGCGCCGTCGGAGCCGCAGTCCACCACGGCTCCCTCCCCCGCCCCACCGGTGGGGGAGGTGGGAGCACAGCTGACCGGCGTTGTTGCGGCGGGACATTCAAAGCCGCACCGCCAGTGCCATCGGAGCCACAGTCCACCACGGCTCCCTCCCCTGCCCCGCCGGTGGGGGAGGTGGGAGCACAGCTGACCGGCATTGTTGCAGTGGGACATTCAAAGCCACACCGCCAGTGCCGTCGGAGCCGCAGTCCACCACGGCTCCCTCCCCCGCACCGCCGGTGGGGGAGGTGGGAGCACAGCTGACCGGCGTTGTTGCGGCGGGACATTCAAAGCCGCACCGCCAGCGCCGTCGGAGCCGCAGTCCACCACAGCTCCCTCCCCCGCCCCGCCGGTGGGGAAGGTGGGAGCACAGCTGACCGGCGTCGTTGCGGCGGGACATTCAAAGCTGCACCGCCAGCACCATCGGAGCCGCAGTCCACCACGGCTCCCTCCCCCGCCCCGCCGGTGGGGGAGGTGGGAGCACAGCTGACCGGCGTTGTTGCAGCGGGACATTTAAAGCCGCACCACCAGGGTTGCGTGTCCATTTCCTGGCCTCGGCTGTGTTGGGGCCGGGTTGTCTTCTTCTTTGGCTCCGTTCATTAATGTGCGGGCCATGGGATTCCGTTTTGGGGACATTAGTAGCCGAGGGACTATGTAATTAAATGTCTATTGTATAATTCATTGTGTAATTTACTGTATTGTATTATTATTGTTTTCCTATTGTATTTTCATGCTGTTATATTGTGTCTATATTTGATTTGTTATGATTATATTGTATTTTTGGATTTTTTTGTATTATTATACTGTTATAATTGTATGTTTATTAATTGTATGTATATTAATTTTTTTGTTGTAATTGTACTTATATTATTGTGTTGTAAGCCGCTCTGAGTTGGCCTTTTGGGCTGAGTGGAGCGGGGTATAAATCCAATAAACATAAACATAACATAAACATAATGCATTTTTTCCTGAAGCAGGAAATATGTCACTGGCGTGAGTTTGTTTAACGAGGATCCCATCTTGCCATGAAGTGACCCACACACTATGATCTTGGAGCCATCACCCACGGCACACATGAAGCGTGACATGCAGGATTTAATACTGGGACTGCAATGGACCGCCACAGTCGAGTATATATGGTAGCCAGAAAGGTTACTACAATTACTGCAGACACTAATCCAGACACTAATCCAGACACTATAAAGTCTGGACAGGCTTGTGTCCTATTCTCACAGAAGGTGGTGGTAATGGAAACCATCATATTGGGCCCAAAAGCAAAATGAGCAGAGGAGGAACTGCTTCACTATTCTGATTCCCAACGTCATGGAGACATGGAGGCGGAAGAGGCCATGCCAGATGGAATGGCTGTAAAGACGCACCTTGTTAATATCCTCAAGCCTGTGACAGTCCATTGCAGTCCCTGTGTCAAATCCTGCATGTCTCATTTCATCCATGCCGCAGGAAATGGCTCCATGATCATAGTGTGTGGGTCACTTCATGGCAAGCTGGGATCTACCTTAAACAAATTCATGCCAATGGCATTTTTCCTGAACATGATTGGGGGGATGTATACTCGTATATGAGTAGCAGATGAAGACAAGGCCCTTTTACACAAAAAAGAAGAAAATTGGAAATACATCATGAGAAAAAGACAATCACGTGTGAATTTAAGTATATGGATACAAATTCAAAAATACTGTAATAATTATCATAATGTGTTATGCTTCAATAAAGTGACCTCACTGCTTGCTAGGGTTGTTGTCCAGGTTTTACCTGTTGATAAGCAATTTCAAAACCCCTTCCCTACCATTTTTAAAAATGTTTGGCCTGGACAAATCTGCAAATAATAGACATCATCAGACCTCTTAAACCAGGGGTTCCCAACCGAAGGCCCACAGGCCAGATATGGCCCATAGCACCATTTCATGTAGCCCCCACCCCTCCAAGGGCATTTGAGAAACAAAATGGCCACCCCCTTGAAGCTGTTGAGACAAAATGGTCATCTCCATCGTGCAGGCAGGGCAAAGTTTTGTTGAGTAGGGTGGGATATAAATCTAATAAATGAAATGAAATTAAAATGGCCATCCAGCCCTCGAAGCTGACTGAGAGAGCGTGACACAGCCCCCCAGCTTGAAAAAGTTGGGAATCCGTGTCTTAAAGGATTGTTCTCAAGGCATTTGTGGACCAGGCATGTGTGACGCTTCAGAGATGACAGGTGGATAAAAACTATCACAGAATGGATGCCACTGGACATAAAGTGACCACTAGGAAAGCCAGCAAGCAGATGGGAAGATCAGTTCAGGGCAAAGTTCCCAAAGCCCTGGACAAGACTGGCACAGGATCAGAAACAGTAGAAGACAGTGCTTCGATCCACCACATCAACCTGACGTGTGAAACACGGATCAACCAAGTAACCAAGTAAGTAAAGTAGGACGCATAGTCACCCTGGAATCGGAGTGATATGCAAGTGTGAATTAGCCCTTAACACACATAAACCAGTGGTGAGAAGCAACTCCCTTTCCAGATGTTTTTGGATTACTTACAACACTTTCAATCTGCTAGCATGGGCTACATTGGGAGGGTTGATGGCCCAAAGCATCTGAAAATCAAAAGTTTCCCACCCTCTAGATGAACAAAGCTATGTACAATAAGTACAAAACATGGCATTGGGATATTACTGCCAGATACAGAGGTGTCACTATTAAGAATTACTACTTCTTATTTGACATTTTGCTATATTCTGTCTTCAGAGGCAGAGCATATGTATGGCGTGCAGAACATCTCCAGTTCTAACAAGGGTATCTTAAAGTCAAACTGAGAAAGATGCCCAGAAACCCTGGACAACTCAACAAAACATGCTCCAATGGACCAGAGGGCCAACCACTTGTGAGGCAGCTTTCTGTTTGCTTCTACATAAGTCAAATCAAGGGTAAAAAATAGACTATCCTCCTCCTCCTCCATTCTGGTAAAGAGCCAGTGCTGTTTACCATCCCACCAAAGTGGTACCTATTTATCTACTTGCAATTTCTTGCTTTCAAACTGCTAGGTTGGCAGGAGCTGGGACAGAGACGGGAGCTCACTCCATCGTGGAGTACTCGGGAATCGAACTCCAACCTTCCAGTTGTCGAGTTCAGTGTCTTAACCTCTTGAGCCACCACAGTCCATTGATAAAGAAAAGGCACCACTATTAGTACAGAGATGGAGGTGCTGTGGTTTAGCATGAGCATTCTCGTCACTCTTCCTCAGTTAGCATAAGTCTTTTGGGACACTAATAGGAACTCATGCTAGAAGCATTGCCTGAGGCTCCAGAATATGACTGTCTAAGATGTTGAGTTCAGAAATATCACAATATATGAGGCTTCCCACTGAGACGCCATCGTCTTTCACATCTAAGTAATTTCTGACATGAAATTTATTTAACTAATTCTGTTTTCATAAGCCAAGAAATCATTTACTGTGACACAATTTGAGTTATATAAGTGTACAACTGCTTTCTTTAAAAAGGGACATTTCTGGCCTTTATTATCATGTGGCACAGCTCTGGGTTGTCCAAATTTCATTACTGCCACCATCCAAGCCTTAAAATGAAGCAAAATTAGATGGCTGCCCTCTGCAGACAACTTTTGTCATATTTATTTAATTGGTTATTTATGTTTTTCCTTGCTTTCTTGGTTCTCTTCCCCCCTCTTTTTAAAAAATATTTTTCATCTTCATTAACCATCGCCACTCCATATGCAGCCCTCTTAAATCTGTCTGTACACTTGGTGAATGAGGACAACCATCCCAAACAGAATGCAAGCGCGGCGCCAAAATGGCCACCGTGCTCTTTGCAGGGGGCCCCACCCCGGACTCAGACATCCGGGTAGTTGGGGGCGTGGCCACCTGTTGTGTATGTAACAGTATTACTTTAAGAATGTATGAATGTAACCTGACAATGATTACAATGTAACCCAGCTGTTTAAGGAACGCGAGTAAGCTGCCCATAGAGGGCAGCTGCGAGCGTTCAGCTCACATGGTTCACATTCCAAAATCGCCAGCAGCCGCGGGAACCTTTCCCGCACTAGGATCACCTGGAGAAGATGGGCGTGACTCAGAATGACGTCACGCCGGTAGCAGCCAATGAGCTACCATGCAACAATATTCAAATGTATTACTGCAGTATAAAATGAGCTGTACCTCCGCCATTACCACATGTTCATCCTGACCATCATGAAATAAACCTGTGTTTTAGCCCCCACTGCGGCTCCTTCTTTGTCTTCCGTGCAAGACACTAAATTGGCGACGAAGGTGGGATCCATGGCATGTCCCAAGGTCAAACCTCACCAGTTTGATATCAGTGATCCAGAACAATGGGAGCTGTACGGGTGCCAGTTTCGGCACGCGATGGATGCTGCAGGCATCGACGATGACGGGAAGATGTGCTTGCACTTCCTCGCCCAGGTGGGGCTGCATATCCTGATGAACCTGGTGGCTCCCCGGAAGGTAGACGTGGTGCCCATCGACCACATCCTGGCGCTACTGAGGGAGCACTTCCAGCCTCCCATTTCAATGCGCGGCCCAAGCTGCGGGCCATGAAGGTGTTTCGCCAAGCTAGACCTGGCGCAGGCGTATCAGCAGCTCACAGTAACCCCAGCTGCTGCCGCTGTGCAAACCATCGTTACACACAAAGAGGCATTTAAGGTAACGCGCCTACAGTTTGGTGTAAATTCGGCCCCTGGGATCTTCCAGTCCCTTGTGGAATGCCTTTTAAAGGGGCTTCCAGGCATGCTCCCATATTTTGACGATGTTTTGATAACAGCGGGGAGTGAATCAGAACTAGCGAGGAGGCTAGACAGGGTCCTTTCGGTATTCGAGAAAGCGGGACTTAGACTGAGAAGGGACAAATGTGTATTTTTTGCGAGGGAGGTTGAGTTTCTCGAGTTCAAGATAACCCCGGAGGGCATCAAGCCTTCCGAGTCCAAGGTTGCGGCTGTGCAAAACGCCCCTCGCCCCACCGCGAAACCGGAGCTGCAGTCATTCCTAGGACTCCTAAATTTTTACCATTCCTTCTTACCAAGGAAGGCATCCGTCGCGGAGCCACTGCACGCGCTACTAAAGAAAGAGGCGGTTTGGCGGGGGGAGATAGGCAGGAGAGAGCTTTCAAGGAGCTCAAAGCGCTCTTATCCTCGGATGCTGTCCTGACTCATTTCGACCCGAGGAGACCAGTAGTTTTAGTCTGTGATGCATCCCCAGTGGGGGCGAGGGCGGTGCTGTGCCACATGTTAGAGAGCAGGCGGGAAGCCCCGGTTGCGTTCTACTCCAGGTCCCTTTCAAAGGCGGAGCGCAACTACGCGCAAACAGATAGGGAGGCACTGGCCATAATCGCGGGAACAAAGAAGTTCCATGATTTCCTATATGGCCGCGAGTTTACGGTTGTGACTGATCACAAGCCCCTCCTGGGAATCTTTACCACAGGCAAGCCCACCCCACAAATTCTGTCCCCCAGGATGCTATGTTGGGCGATTTTCCTTAACGCCTACCAGTATGAGCTGGTCTATCGCCCAGGGAAGGAGATCTCCCATGCGGACGCGCTGTCCTGGTCTCCTCTCCCTAGTTTAGGAGATCCCGCATGCGAGGTAGAGCAGGACCATCAAGTCCTGCTGATCGAGTCTCTCGACTCGCCCCCCATAGTTCCGGCAGACCTCGCCAAAGCCACGGCGGCTGATAAAATTCTGGCCCAAGTCAGTTCCTAGGTAAGGAAAGGGTGGCCCACAACTCCCCCCGAGGAGCATTTCAAGTCATTTTTCAGGCGTAGAGTAGAGCTTTCCCTTGAAAGGGACTGCTTGCTCTGGGGCCAGAGGGTTGTGACCCCGGAAAAGTTGTGGGCAAAGGTGCTGAGGCTACTGCATACCAGCCACCCAGGAATAGTGCGCTCCAAGGCACTGGCCAGGAGTTACTTCTGGTGGCCCCAAATAGACGCGGATATAGAACACTTAGTGGGCACGTGTGAGAGCTGCCAGAGCTCTCGGCCCGAGGAGTCCCGGCTACCCCATAGGGAATGGGACACGGCCCGTGGGCCATGGTCCCGATTACATGTCGACTTCGCTGGCCCCTTCCGCGGGTCCATGTTTCTGCTGATAGTCGACTCATATTCCAAATGGCTGGAAGTAATCCCCATGACTAGCACCTCATCTGCCGCAACCATTAAACACTTGCGTAGGGTGTTCAGTTGCTTCGGCCTGCCGGACATCCTTGTTAGCGATAACGCCAGTACCTTCACTTCTGCGGAATTCAAGGCGTTTATCGAGAGGAATGCCATCAGGCACATTACCGCTGCCCTGTTTCACCCCACCACAAACGGTCAGGTAGAGCGCCAAGTGCACACTACGAAAGACGCACTGCGGCGCATGGGTCCCGGTGAGTTGGACCTCCAACTGTGTCAGTTCCTCATCTGCTATAGGGCAACGCCCCTAGCTTCAGGACTTTCGCCGGCCGAACTCCTCATGAGGAGGTGGCCGGTAACCCTTTTTGATCGGTTAGATCCGACCAGGGTGGAGGATGAAGGGAGAAATATAGTGGTAGAGAGTTCCAAAAGTTTTTCGGTAGGGGACCCGGTTCACTTCAGAAACTATGCGACCTCGGGACCAACGTGGGTCCCAGGGACAATCATTGAACAAACGGGGCCAGTATCCTATAGGGTCGAGACTAGCACAGGGCTACTCTGGAGAAGGCACGCTGACCAACTCAGGTACAAATGCATACCCTGGATTCTCTGCCGAGGAGGAGGATACTTTGAAAGAGTGGAATGAGTTTGACTTTATGTTACCGTACCAGGGGGGTGTCGCGGAGTGGTCCCCCACCCGTCCAAGCGAGAAGAGGGGTTTCAGTTCAGCCCCTAGTACCTCCAGTCCCCCCAGCCCTTTCACTTTAGAGTATACCATATCACTAAGACCCCCGAGCCAGGCAAACCACCTCTTCTATAAGAGGGGTGGCCACGAGGCAGGCCTGTGTCATTTTGAAGAAGCGACGGAGAGAAGTTTTTCTCCATCGCGAGTTGGTTCTATTGCTTTGCATTTGCTCCTTTTGTCTTTCCAGTTTGTATGGACTTGTTACTTGCTTTGCTTCAGCTCTTGTGATCTCCGGAGCGGGGGAGCCCGCTCCGTCGATCTTTCACGGTCCCTCTGGGACTTGAAAGGGGGTGGCCATGGCACCCAAAAGGGAGGCTGCCGCGGGTCCGCAGCAGCGTGGGGCAGGGTACTGCTGGCCGGACACCCGCCGCCACTTCTAGTGGCCCCTCGGGCCGGAGGGCTCGGGCAGCTGCGCAATGGGGGGGTTGGCAGCGATCCGCTACCCATGGCCACCAGCGACAAACGGTCGGCCTTTTCTTCCCTGCCCAGTCGGCAGACTCGGGCGGGAGACGTGCGGGCCTGTGCCCAGGTGCCATCTCTACCCATGGACTATGGGGCATCCATAGCGGTTCAGCCTTGGGGCAGTTCATGGGGCCTAGTGCAGGGCAGGGTGGCCCAGGCGGACAGGGTGTGGGACCGCACCCTATTGTGGCACCTGCTTTTTAGGGCCTGGACAATTTTGTATGGCCCTATTCTCATTGCGGGCCGGTGCCTGGCCCGCCAATACAGCCCTCAGGTGCCGCGGGCCGTGGTTGCGAATTCGTGCCTGCTGACCACGCTCCCCCTGCTGGCCCACCTAATGCATACGGCCCGCCTTATTCCGGTGGGCCACTTATGCTTCTGGCCCACATTGCGGCCCTCGAAGCATCATTGGGAATTTCCCGACGCCTCCGACACTCGGGGCCGGGCTACCTTTGGGCTCCTACTCGTTCACCTTTCAAGGCATTTCAGCGGGCCATGGATCGGGTTGAGCTGCCTCAGGCACCTGTGCTTCCACAGGGTAGTGCGTCGCAGCTCCCCGGGCCGGCCACACAGCGAGTCATCCCGCCGGTTCCCGGAGTGACCTGGCCTGGGGTCCCGTCAACCCAGAGCTCGACTTCTGTCGCAAGCTCCGACGCCCCCTCGGGCCGGAACCCCCGGTGGGGGCGGCCCGAGGGGTGCTGCGAGTGAGTATAGTGGTCAAGTTAGCACACTATCCACAGTGTCACTGGTTACTGATGGGGTGCAGTGGCCTTGGCCTCACCAGGCTGCAATAGCTGGCGAATATACTGCCCAGGACCCTTCGGCAGCTTGGGCTTCCCCCAGTGGCCGGATATTCCCTTCCTCTGGGTGACCACTTGTCACAGGCTTCTAGGGATAAGATATAGTGTGGGGAGTATGCGGACATTTTCAGTCTCCTCAATCGTGAACCAACTAAGGAGGAGAATGAGGGACGGGGCGACAAGGATAGGGAATTGTCCTGTCGTCGTATACCCCCCCCCCCACACACACACACACACATGTGGGCTAATTGGTGGCCACCTTATTAATATATACAGCTGTGCAACTCAGGGCTCGTCCTGATTTGGCTATTCCGAGGGTTCACTGTTTGGTCATTATCCAACGGGCAGTTGTTGATTTCCCGGGTCCGTCATGCCTAGCCTATGACGAGGAATTTACAATGAGACTTGCCCTTCACCCCGAGATGAGGTGGGATACGCCCTGTCAGCGATTGTGGCTGCTGTATATGACCCTACACGCCCGGCACCGGGTGAACGGTACCACTGCGGTCAGGCAGTGCAAAGGTCCGCCACTATGCAGGTTCCCTGCCAGCGGGTGGGGCAGGGGGTTCCATCCCGCCTGATGTGTTGGAATTATTCCGCTAACAGAGTATGCAATAAGCGGCAATGTAAGTTTAAGCACGAGTGCCCTTTCTGTGCCGGGCAACACGCTGCCTCTGCGGGCCCGCGGGTAGGCAGGTCACGAGGCAGGGGCAAATGTTACCAGGGATCGACCAGAGCTCCCTCTGATGCCAATACAAGTTCAAACGCCCCTCCCCCAATTGATCTCGCTGTGCTCGAAAGGTGGCTCCACGTTTATCCTAGGAAGGATGATGCGGTTTACCTACTGGAGTGTTTTACGTTTGGTTTCTGCATCCCGTTCGGGGGTGTTCATGCACCCCAGGATGCCCCCAATTTCCAGTCCCTCAGAGATAAGGAGGCCATTTCTGCACAAAAGATAGATGGAGAATTGCGGGAGGGCAAGGTTGCTGATCCATTTGATTTGCCCCCATATTCAAATCTAATAGTATCCCCTCTCGGCTTAGTGCCTAAGAATCCTCAGGTGAATTTCGTTTAATTCACCATCTTTCCTACCCTGCATGGACCTTGGTCGGTAGCGCTATACCGGGCGACCTTTGCTTGGCCCAGTGTGCGTCCTTCGACCAGGCTGTGCAGATGGCCCGCTCATGCGGTCGTGGGGCGCTACTGGCAAATGCGGCATCAAATTGGCATTCCGGTTGCTGCCAGTGCACCCCGATGACTTTGAGCCTTCAGGCTTTTCTTTCCAGGGCAGGCTTTCAGTGAATTAAGCCAACCCTTAGGCTGTTTCATTTCCTGTTTGGGCTTCGAGCGTTTCACCACCTTCCTTCACTGGGCTTTCACTCGAAGGTCGGGGTCCCAGTCAGTTGCTTATTACCTCGACAATTTTGTTCGGGGGTGAATGGGCTTCGGGCACATGTTGACGTTTGCTCAACACGTGCTGGGGCCTCATGGTGGAACTGGGTTCCTCTGGCTCCTGAAAAGACAGGGGGCCCAGCCACCACCCTCACCTTTTAGGCATAGAATATGTCACCGTGGCCCAGACTTTCAGGTTACCTATGGAGAAGATGACACGGATCTCAGATGCTATATTCGCACTGCTTCCATGACGTAAGGTGTCTCTCCGTGAGTTGCAGGTGCTGCATGGTCACCTCAACTTGCCTGTAGGGTGGTAACCTCAGGTAGGGCCTTTGCCAGGCGTCTTTGTGAGGGCATAGTGGGTCTTTCCCAAAAACACCATAGGGTTCGACTTACGAGGGGTTTGCGGGCCGATTTATCGGTTTGGCTCACGTTCCTACAGGGCTTAAAGGGTGTCTTCTTTAGAGGGCCGAGCATATGGCCACCCCTCAATTACAAGTCCAGTTGGACACCCCGGGTTCCCCGGATATGGGACCTATTTTAATGGTAAATGGGCCTATTGGAGGTGGCCCCAGGAATGGCAGGGCACGAGTCGCCTACGCAATCTCACGTTCCTTGAATTTTTCCCCATTATAGCTGTGCTCATGCTCTTGGTGGATAAGTGGGCTATTTCCGTAGTTCATTTTTGGTGTGACAATGCTGCCACAGTGCATTTTGTTAACGCCCACACACCCAAGTCTCACAGAGACATGGCCTTGGTTCGGCAATTTGTTCTCGGGCCCTTCCGCCTCTATGTGCAATTCAGGGCTAGACATATGCCAGGCATTAACAATGATATTGCTGATGTTTTATCCCGCCTGTAGACCTCTCGGTTCCGTGACTTGGCTCCAGATGCGGAGGAACTCCCCTCTCCACTTCCAGGTGAGATGTGGACCTTCGGCGTGGAGAAGTGAACCGGTTGGTCGGCATCTCTTTGGCGCCGCGTACGCATAAGGCGTATCTGCACATGTTCCTCCAATTCAGAGCTTTCTGCGGGGAGAGGCAGCTCCCCCAGGTTTGGCTTATACCGGTTGACCATGTATTGCAGTACATGGTTCATCTTCATGATCATAGTCCAGCCCTGTGCACCATTGCCACTAGGCTTTCGGCCTTGGCGTTCATGGCTGAAGTGCAAGGTTTTATTGATGGCATGGGCGACTTCCGTATTCGCCATGTCTTGGAAGGGTGGGCACGTGAGCAGGGTTGTCACCCCGACACACGCCAGCCTGTGTCTCCCTCTCTACCAGCCCACCTTGCTGGGGATGGCGCAGCCTGGGTTATGAGACCTATGAGGAGTCTCTGTTTCCTGCAGCTACCACGGTGGCTTTCTTTGGAGCTCTGCGAATGAGCGAGTTGGTCCCACTTTCTAAAAGGGACGCGTCATGTCTGGCACTGGAACTGGAAGATGTGTTGCTCACTCAGGAGTGTGCTCAGTTGAGGATTTGTTCCTCTAAGGTGGATCAGCAAGGACTGGGCAGTAGCGTGATGCTTCTGCGATGCTCGCTTGCTGATATCTGTCCAGTTGGTGCCTTACATGCTTTCTTGGCAGTGCGTGGTTCACACTCTGGCCTGTTGTTCTGCCACCGAGATGGGTCTCCCCTGACTAAATTTCGATTCGGGGGGGTCACGGGGTGGCACTTCGCAAGGATCCCCGGTGCTAATTATGGTACCCATTTATTTCGGACAGGTACAGCGTCTACTGCTGCTGCATTTGGTTGCTCTGTGGCCGACGTACGTCTGGTGGGCAGGTGGGGATCTGTGCGTTTTTGTATATATGTTTGTCCCCTTGCTGTTTTAGTGCCTTGTTATGCCCTCAATTTTCTCTTTTTCTTTTACAGACCCTGTGTGTCTCCGCACACCGGTGGCAGTGGGACTGGTGGGCCGTAGTGGTGTGCACTGGGCGGCACAGTATGCGGCTTCATCAGAGTGGGGACCCCATCTCAGGCTACGTGCAGCCGCGCGTATGCAGTGGTATGGTATGTGCGGCACGTGGTGGCAGGAACTGTTGCCATTCCTGATGTCCATTGGGGATGCCGGACTGCCTGAGTATTGATCCTGCACCTCGGAGGCTATGATCTTGTACAGCTCACTGGCCTGGCATTAAAGATTTCCGTGTGCAGTGACCTGGCGTTTTCTTCACCATTTGCTATGGTCAGACATTGTGCCAAGACACTATTCTAGGGGAGGCATTCGCCCCCGTGGTTTGGACCGTGCACGGCGGTCAGTGAACAGGGCTGTAGCCCGGTTCTTTGTTGAGAATGACTTCTGGCAGCCATTCGTCACCCGGGGATAGGGTTACAGGATTTCAGCCTGTGTTTCGGAGATGGGGTCCACCTGGCGGTGAGAGGTATGGACTTCTTTTGAATGAAGGGCAAGCAGGCCTGGTGACCGGATTGTCGGTCGGGGTGGTGAGTCATCATGGACGCCTCCCCGTGTGGCGGGTAGCACTGGTAAGGTAAAATTTATGACCCATAGGTATCCAGCAGGTTCGCAATTGATTGGCCAACATGTAGATAGGTACAGGGGAAGCAGGCCTTGGCCGGTCAAGGGCAAACCATGAACGGGGTGATGCTAGGAGCTTCACAGCCGGCATCACCTTGATATTTTAATGGATACACGTCAGTGGGTGGGGTCAATAGATAGTACATTGACTTCGGTCAACAATTTGTTTGTGACAACAAACAAATTGATACAAATCGATACATAATTGCTAATTGCCTTTGGCAATTTTGGTGGAACCTTACCAGTACTACTGCGGCCTGCTCGCCCTAAATAATTACAATTGGATGAAACACCAATTGAAAGTGATAATTCGGACTAGGGCATTATTATTCAATAAAAGTGGCCCAATGCTTTAAATGAAATACCGTGTAAATCCAATACTGTGTCCTTATTTGGGTGGGTGCGCCTGCAAAGAGTGTGGTGTTAGTTGGGTATGAGATAACTGTGCTTTCTGACACCACTGTATGACACTGAGAGCCAGCTATAGAGGGTGGTGAAAACAAGGACAGGGAAAGACAGCAATAAGGTGGAAGAGGAACAATAATCTATTCCTCCTTTGTAGAGGTCCTCAGGCTATTCAATAAACAAAGCTTCTAAAAAGTGGCTTTAAAGCAGTGTTTTCCAACCTTTGGTTTTTGTACTTCAATTCCCAGAAGCCTAAGTCAATTCCCTAAAGCACTGATCAGCCAATGTACTGACTTAGGCTTCTGGGAATTAAATTCCCTCTGTAGGGCATGGGACCCACATTGGTAACCACTGCTTTAAAGGTGAGGAGGAGGAGGAGGAAGAGGAAAAGATGATGATCTATTTGTTTTCTTTGTTCATATTGCTTAGTAAGGAACAGGAGGGAAGATAACAGATGGTCATTATGACAATGCATACCTGTCAACCTTCCCGGATTGGCCGGGATATCCTGGTTTTTGGCGCTGATTTGCGCCATTTCCCGCCCCGCGGTGCCGAAACCCCGGAATTTGGCAGCGGGGGAAAGGAGGTACTGCTCAGCCCTTCTGCGCAGGTCGCCTTCTACGCATGTGTAGAAGGCTATGCATGCATAGAAGGGGGCTACGCAAGCGTAAAACCCTTCTACGCATGCGTAGAAGGCGACCTGCACAGAACCGTTCTGCGCAGGTTCCAGATTGGCTGGAGCCGCGGTTGACAGGTATGGACAATGATGGTGGCAGAGTGGAGTTTGATGCCTCAAAGGTAGAATGAGTGAAATCCAGGACAGTGATAGAGGAGCACTCAGAGAGCATATTGTCTAAACTCTAAACCTATCTCAGCCCCTTTAGTACCATTGCTTAGGAGTATTTAACCTTGGGTGGAAGAGGACTTACATTGCCATGGTATCTTTTTCTTAACACATATGGCTGTAAAATATATGCTGTGCTTAACTAATAATTATGTATCATCGATCAATTGCAACTGTTTGGCCCTTCCCAAGATTTTCTAGGTATGAAATACTCAGATATGGTTTAATTTGGTGTCTTGCACGGAAGACAAGAAGGAGCCGCAGTAAGGGCTAAACCAGACTTTATTGCATTGTAGTCAGAGTGAACATGGAATACAGGTGGACCAAACAGCCTTATTTATAGTACATTTTGAATAGCCCGGGTGATAGTTCATTGGTTACTGTCCACGTGACATCATGGGGACGTCACGCCCATCTTCCCCAGATGCAGTACGGCAGTAGTTTCCTGCCCTTCAGGTATTCAGGTGAATGAGTATCCTGTGGCCAACGCTGCTATTGCAGGAGCAGCATTGTTCTTCACAGCTTGTTACAATGAGTCAATGATTGCTTACAGTAGATACAATTGTTGGATACAATCCGTTAAAGGGGTACTTGTCACAAACCATTCAGTACATAACATCCCTCCCCCCTAGGTGAGGATGAAGTCCTTTAGCCATTGAGGCTTTCCGCACGTTAGCTTTGGGCGAGGGGTGACCGCACTCCGGGCCGGAGTTCCTGCATTGGAGGAACGTGACTCGTTAGTGGTTGGCTGCGAGTCGTGAGCCGGGGATTGGGGAGGTCTAGGTGTAGGAGTAAACTCCAGGGATGTGAGACCGGGGGCTCCAGGGACTAAAGAAAAACCCCGCTCCTCGCTTGGATGGGTGGGGGACCACTCCGAAAAATCCCCCCGTCCCCTAACTCAAAATCTAGCAATTCCTCGAAATCTCTCTCTTCTAAATTGTCCCTGTTACCCGGCGTGTCCAAAGAATGTGGGTTAGTATCATTTTCCTCCCCCCTGTGGCCTGTGTCTCCCCCTTGGGATAAGCGGGTGGGGGAGAACCCTAACGCTGACTGCTCCCTTTGGTCACTCACGTCTTGCCTTTCCACTACTCTGCCTCTGAGTTGGTTGGCGTGCCTCCTCCAGAGGAGCCCTGTGCCTGTCTCGACATTGTAGGAGACTGGCCCCGTCTGTCCGACCACTATTCCCGGTACCCAAGTCGGGCCACCAGCCGCGTAGTTTCGGCAATGTACTGGCTGGCCGATCTCAAAACTCTTGGTGCCCCCCATTTCTATGTTTCTACCCGTGTCCTCCACCCTGATTGGGGGGTCTAACCTTGAGAGAATCGTGGCGGGTTTTCTCCACATGAGGAGCTCGGCGGGCGAGAGCCCTGACGCTAAGGGGGTTACTCGGTACCTTAACAGAAATTGGCAGAGCTGCAGGTTCAATTCCCCGGGGCCCATCCTACGCAGTGCGTCCTTCGTTGTTCGCACTAGGCGTTCCGCTTGACCATTTTTAGCGGGGTGAAACGGGGCCGCAGTACTGTGGCATATTTTATTAATCTCTATGAAACCCTGGAACTCCGCTGACGTGAAAGTTGTGGCGTTGTCGCACAAGTACGTCAGGTAGACCGAAGCAGCTGAATACCTTGCGTAATTGCTGAATCGTTGCAGCTGCCGATGTACTGGCCATTGGAATTACCTCCAACCACTTGGAGTAGGAGTCCACTATTATGAGGAAAAGGGGACCTCTGAAAGGACCCGCAAAATCCACGTGTGAGCATGACCCCGGACCCCGGACCGTGTCCCATTCTCTGTGCAGAAGTCAGGACTCCTCGGGGCAGGTGCTCTGGCAGCTCTCGCAAGTACCTACCATGTGTTCTATGTCTGTGTCCAGTTTGGGCCACCAGACGTAACTCCTAGCTAGTGCCTTGGTGCGCACGATCCCCGGGTGGCTGATATGCAGCATCTTGAGCACCCAGGACCTCAGAACTTCGGGGATTATTACCCGCTGCCCCCAGAGTAAGCAGCCCCTTTCTAGGGAGAGATCGTCTGTCCGCCAACTGTAAACCCTGAATTCCTCCATAGGGGAGCTTGCCGGCCAGCCTTTCTGTACCCATGAACTAACTAGGGTCAATGACTTGTCTTTCGCCGTAGCCTTGGCAGGATTGGGGGTGACTCTAGGGCTTCAATCAGGAGCACCTGGTGGTCCTGTTCTACCTCACACTCAGAATCCCCTGCCTGTGGGAGGGGTGACCTGGAAAGGGCATTGGCATGGCTAATCTCCTTGCCAGGGCAGTAGGTCAGCGCGTACTGGTACGCGTTGACGAAGATCGCCCATCGCAGCATCGTTGGGGACAAGATCTGCGGGGTTGGCTTATCCGTAGTGAAGATTCCTAAGAGGGGCTTGTGGTCGGTCACAACTTTGAATGGCCTGCCATAGAGAAAGTCGTGGAACTTCTTGGTTCCTGCAACAATCGCTAGGGCCTCCCTGTCAGTTTGCGCATAGTTGCGCTCTGCCTTGGACAGGGATCTCGAATAGTATGCCACTGGGGCTTCTCGCCCGCTCTCTAGCACGTGGCAGAGGACTGCCCCCACCCCCACTGGTGAGGCATCGCAGACCAGCACAATGGGTTTCTTTGGGTCGAAGTGGGTCAACACAGCCTCGGAAGATAGAAGCTGTTTGAGCCCCCGGAATGCCCATTCCTGACTGTCCCCCCACCGCCAAGCCGCATCCTTTTTGAGTAATCTATGCAACGGTTCCGCAACGGATGCCTTTCCTGGGAGGAAAGAGTGATAGAAATTTAGGAGTCCTAGGAAGGACTGCAATTGGTGGTGGGGCGAGGAGCATCTTTCACTGCCGCTACCTTGGACTCTGCTGGTTTAATGCCCTCAGGGGTTATTCGAAAACCCAGAAACTCTACCTCTTCAGCAAAAAATACACATTTATCCTTTCTCAGCCTGAGCCCCGCTTTTTCGAACACTGTTAGTACCTGGTCTAACCTCTTGGCCAAGTCCTGCTCCCCTCCCGCTGTAATCAGAATGTCATCAAAGTAAGGGAAAACACCTGGGAGCTCCTTTAACAACCTTTCTACGAGGGACTGAAAGATCCCCGGAGCCGAATTTACGCTGAATTGGAGGCGCGTCACTTTAAAAGCTCCCTTGTGGGTGACAATTGTCTGAGCGGCAGCTGTAGCTGGGGTTTCCGACAATTGTTGGTATGCCTTGGCCAAGTCTAGTTTGGCGAAACACCTCCCCCCATGCAAGGTTGCGAGTAGGTGGCTTACCACCAGTACCGGATACGCATTTGGGCGAATTGCCTTGTTAATCATGCACTTGTAGTCAGCGCAGATTCTGACCTCCCCGTTAGCCTTAAGCGCTGTAACAATGGGGGTTTCCCACTCGGCGGAATCCACCGGCACCAAAATCCCCTGACCCACCAATTTGTCCAGTTCAGTCTCTATTTTGTCCTTTAGTGCGAAAGGCACTCTTCTTGGCTTCATCCTGATGGGTCGAATGTTGGGGTCCAATTCGAAAGAAACGGGGGGCCCTCTGAACTTCCCTAGCCCCTTCTTAAAAACGGCAGGGTGTGCGTTACACACCTCCGTGATCGGGTCAGCCTGCACGGCGCATATGCCTCCAATGAAAACTCCTAGGGGCCCGAACCACTGTGTACCCAGGAGACAGCAGGACCCTTCCTTTAGAACTACAAGGGGCAACTGCGCGGAGCGCCTTTTGAACTGAACCTTGAACTTTCCCACCCCCAACACTGGTATACTTTTGCCCTGAACGTCCCGCAAAGTAGTCTTAAAGGCCTTCAGCTTGGGGCGTGACTTTGGGGGAATGCGAAGAAATTCACTGTGGGAGATGATGGAGTACGACGACCCCGAGTCGATCTCCATCCTTATTGGGACCCCCTGAACCAGTACCTCAACAAAAAACCGGGGCCGCCGCAACTGCACACTGTGGACCGCCTGGTCGCGGTCTTCGGGAACCCGTCGAGCTGCGCGGTGCTCCTGGGGCTCGTCGTCGAAGATGTGCCCGACCCCGTCTGCCTTGCATTGGGGCCGTTCCACCTGGCCCTTGCCGTCGTCTCGATGCCGCCTGCAGACCTTTGCGATGTGCCCGCGCCGCCCGCAGTTGTGGCACTCCGCCTTTTGGAATGGGCATCGGCTCCGGTCGTGGGATGACCCGCATCCGTCGCAGTGGCGGTCCTCTCTGGCGTGGTCTCACCTCTCCGGCCTCCTCTACACCCGTTGCACGTCCTCGTCCTCACTGAAGTCGGAGGTGGACGTGGTGGACTTGGAGGTCCCTTGCTCTCCATGGGAGGAGCAGCTGTGGCCTGGGACTGCCGGTGGGGGCCCCCCCAACCGCGGCAGTCCTGGCCCGGCACACCCATTCGCCTTGTTGTACTGACTCGGTGGCTTGGGTGATGCGCAGGACATGCTCGAACGAGATGCTCTCGTCTTTGGACAGTAGTTTTTTCCTGGCGCCCTCATCTCGTAGGCCCAGCAGGAGCCTGTCTCTCAGGGCCTCGCTCAGGGATGCTCCCCACCGGCAAGGCACGGCAACCACCCGCAAGGCTGTCACGAAGTCTGCCACGGACTCACCGGCCCGCTGGCACCGCTGCTGGAACGCCAACCTTGCCAGGAACACGGACACTTTCGGGCAAAAGTGCTTCCTCAACTCGGTGAGGATCTCATCTAGGGCCACGGCCCTGAGCAGTCTCGGCGTCAGGAGGTTGGAGGCCAGTTCCAAAGTCTCTAAGCCGCACTGCGCCAGTAGGAATGCCCAGCGCTGGGCTTCCTCCTCGATGCCTTCGAGGTCCAAAGTGTAGAGGAACTGCTCCTCATAGAGTTCCCATTTCTCTGGCTTCGTGATGTCGAAGGGCGCGATGTTCACTTGTCGGGACGCCATCCTACCTTCGTCGCCAAGAAGGAGCCGCAGTAAGGGCTAAACCAGACTTTATTGCATTGTAATCAGAGTGAACATGGAATACAGGTGGACCAGACAGCCTTATTTATAGTACATTTTGAATAGGTGATAGTTCATTGGTTACTGTCCGCGTGACGTCATGGGAACATCACGCCCATCTTCCCCAGATGCAGTATGGCAGTAGTTTCCTGCCCTTCAGGTATTCAGGTGAATGAGTATCCTGTGGCCAACGCTGCTATTGCAGGAGCAGCATGGTTCTTCACAGCTTGTTACAATGAGTCAATGATTGCTTACAGTAGATACAATTGTCGGATACAATTTTAATTTAATTTAATTTAATAGTCATATTTATATATGCCGCCCACTCAGGCAGAACCCGACTCAGGGCGGCATTACAACAAGTTCTAAAAACACATAAAAACACTTTAAAAGCCCCATATCCCACCCACTTTAAAAAACCCATATCCCACCCACCCATCCCACCCACTATAAAAAGAAGAAGAGAGAGATCTTAATTCTTTACATAAGCCAGCAGGCGTGTTCCCATTCGGGCCCCACACCTGCCCTGCCAGCCAGGTCTTCAATCCTTTCCTGAAGGACAGCAATTCTCTTTGAAGTCTTAGATCTGTTGGCAGGAGGTTCCAGAGAGTTGGTGCGGACACGGAGAAGGCCCTCCTTCGGGTGCTGGACAGATGTGCACCCCTAACTGATGGCACCATTAGAGAGCCCTCCGGTCCGCTCTGGTTGGACGGGCAGACACTCTTGGGATGATGCGGTCTCTAAGGTAGCCTGGCCCACTGCCATATAGGGGTTTAAAGGTCAAAACCAGCACCTTGAATTGCACCCGGAGACAAACTGGTAACCAGTGCAGCTCCCGAAGTAGCGGTGAGGCATGGGCATATCGCCCACATCCCATCACCACCCGGGCTGCCGCATTCTGGACCAGCTGCAGCCTCCGAATGGTCGTCAAGGGCAGCCCCATGTAGAGCGCATTACAATAATCTAGTCGGGAAGTGACCAGAGCATGGATGACCACAATCCGTTAAAGGGGTACTTGTCACAAACCATTCAGTACATAACAGTTTACTATTTTCTCTTTTAGCTGGCACTCTGGGATTGTTCAGTTTGCCCAAGGCCACACAGATCCTGTGATGCTAACTAGTTCACACATGATCTGGATGAACATAACCCTATGTGTGGGAAGCAAACAGTAGGAACCTGTGTTGTTCTATCGCAGTGGTGGTGAACCTATGGCACACATTTTTTACATTTTCACCGTTTGGCCTGATTTTCTATTTTTACACGTGCCAGAGGTGGCACTCGGAGGTCTCTCTGTGGGCACCCATGCAGTTGCCCAAGCACAGAGTTTGCCCATCCCTCTGCCCAGCAGCCCAATGGGAGTACTTCTTCCCTCCCCTGGCACAGAGTTTGCCCGGCCCCTCTGACCAGCAGGCCAGTGAGAGAGTTTCCTCCCTCCCCTGTCACTGTGTTGGCACTCTGTGATAAATAAGTGGATTTGGGGTTGCAGTTTGGGCACTCGGTCTCTAAAAGGTTCACCATCACTGTTCTATCAACAGACAAGATTCTGCATATGCACACCAGCAGGTCAGATTTGGAATGAGTGGACTGAATGAATGAAGAAATGTATAAATTGTGTCCTCTGCCTGTCAAATTTCTTGGACTATGTTTAATAAAAATATAATAAAAAAATAAATTTACGAGATTACTAAAACATAGGCAGCACAAAATAAACAATGTTATTAATACTGATAGTTCTGGTCACCTTTTAGATTTAGAGAAAAAAGAACTGAATTCAGTTTCCCTTTCTCCATCCACACACTTTGAACATGTGGTGTTTATTACAATTTATGCAGACTATCCATTAATGGTACACACAAATTGGCAAGCAAAAGTCAGAGTATGTGGAGCCTGGGGCCATGTACAGATCCGCCTGTCTAATTTAGAAGCCAATTCAGTGCTTTGGAATGTATTCTGAATTGGTCCATGGAGACCTGTCTCCCATCTAAAAGGATCTGTGACCTAAATTCCCATCAGTTTGCACTGGGAAACCCAAATGGCTGTAACCAGTGGTGGGCATCAGCTGGCAGGTTCACACCAGTTCGCCAGAACAGGTAGCAGAAATTCTGGCTGGCTCCACCCTTCCAAGTTTTGAAATAAAGTAGTCCTAATTCGGGTGCAACACAGGGCTTTCCCGCTGGCCATACCCACCATACCACGCCCACAGTGGTAGTAAAAAAAATTGTAGCCCACCGTGATCTTCTTTTTTTAAAATATTTTTATTAATTTTTAAAATAACAAAAATATAATAAACAATGCAAAATATATTTAAAAATACATAAACAAGAAAAAAAATAATACATTGAATTACTTACACTCTATTATAATAGCATTGTAAACAATACCAATTCTAGAACCTTATATATATCATACATTCTTACAAACTGTACCCCATGCCTTATATCTTTACATAATTATCTATCACTTATCAACCTTTTTTCCATTGTTTCGTTATTTTTGATTATATTTTTAATTATATATTTGAGATTCCAAAAATGTATAAGGTTCAGTCTATTATATTTCAAAATAATAACACACAGTGATATATACAAGCCATGAGGATCAGATTTCTAATTTAATCCTTCCAGAAACTCATGTGCTGAGGTACTGGTTTATCTCCTTTATCCCATATGAAGACATATTCCACAAATGGCCTCCATATTTTCCAAAACTTGTTCTCTTTCAAAATACCTTTCTTCACATTCAGTTCACATGTCAATTTATCATTCAAAGCAATTTCCCACATTTCCTTATACCATTCATCCATTTTCAACACTAAGTCACTTTTCCATTTTCTTGCTATACATAATCTTGCAGCCGTTAACATTATGGATAACAATTCTTTTTTGTTTGTATTCATATTTATATTATCCAATTCTGTCAGTAGGGCGATACTTGACTCCAGTTTAAAATCAACTTTAAGAATCTCTGATATTTCTTTCTCAATTAATTTCCAAAAAGCATCTATCGCTTTACAACTCCACCACATATGTTCATATGTTCCGAGATTGCTTTTACATCTCCAACAATTTCTCATTTTGCTATTATCCATTCGATGTAATTTAACTGGAGTCAAGTACCACCTCCATAATATTTTATAATTATGTTCTTTTAATCTAATCAAAAAAAAATTCATAATTCTTCTCTTCCATTTATTTTTCCAATGTAATTCAGGAATGTTTATATTTAAATCCTCCTCCCATAACATTCTCAAAACTTTTTATGAGTATTCATCCTTGTTTAGAATTTTATATATTTTACTTACTAGTCCTTTTATCCCCATTTCTCCTTTTCTTATCTCTTCAAATTCTGTTTTATCCCTCTGTAAACTAAGCTCATCTTTATATCTCTTCCCCCATTTATTTACCAAAATTACTTGTAAACAATTCAATTTCCTCTGTTTAAACACTTCAGCTCTTAGTTCTAGTTTGTCACACATTTTTATCCAATCTTTTAACAGAAACACATCTTTTCTCAAAAGTATGTCCTTTATTCTTTTGTCTACATTTACAGGAAACATCTTTATGTCTTCCATATCCATTATCGGAGCAAGTTTCCACTTAGTATTTTTCCAAACATCTAACATTGCTTTTGTCAATTGATTATTTGTCTTTATCTTTATCTCCTTATCCAAAAAAATTGCATTACCATTTCGGTGTAATTCTTTTATCTCTATCTCATCCCAGATAACTTCAGACTTTGCTATAATCTTTGCAATATTTTTAATTGAAATGCTCTATAATAATATTTAAGATTTGGAAGACCCAGACCACCTTCTTTTTGCGGTACATACCATAAACTTTTTGTAATTCTTGGTCTTTTACCTCCATTACAAAAATTGTTTAACATACTCTTAAAACTCTTTATATCTTTTTCCTTTAATTGAATTAGAAGGACATAAAACAAAAAAATATATTTTTGGTAATAGCTTCATTTACATAATGCAACCCTACCAAACCAAGACAGGTTCAACTTACTATATTGTTTTTTCTCTTTATTTTCCATTCTTTGTTTATCATAATTCAGTTTCTTAAGTTCTTCAATTTTATTTGTAATATTTATTCCTAAATATTTCACACTATTTTTGATTTGTAAATTATATCTTTCCTTTATCCTTTTTTGCTCTTCTTCACCTACATTACAGAAAATCACCTCTGATTTATCCCAGTTCACTTTTAATCCTGTCATTTCCTCGAATTCCCTCAGATGTACCTGAATTTGCTCCATTGCTTTCACAGGATTTTTCATTATAACCATCGTATCATCTGCATATAAACTAATTTTTATTCCTTCTATTCCCTCAATCTTTTTATCTTCTCTTATAAGTGTCGCTAATAGTTCCATGGCCATCACAAATAGTATCGGTGATAATGGACATCCTTGTCTAGAACCAGCTTCTAGTTTTATATCTTCTTTAAATATCTCATTCACTTTTACTCTAGTTGTACCTTTCTGATATAACTGGTCGATAAAATTTATAAATTTCGTACCAAACCCAAAGTTTCTTATAATTTCTTTAATTGTAACCCACTGCAAAGAATCAAAAGCTTTAAAAATATCCAAGGATAACAATCCAATCTTTTCCTTATTTCGCTCCACTATATCCACCAAATACACTACTCTCCTTGTAAGGTCTGCCATATATCTACCCTTCAAAAACCCAGCTTGATCTTTATTTATATATTCCTTCATAAATTCATTTAACCTCTTTGCTAATATTGCGGTAAAATTTTTTGCATCTTGATTTATCAATGAAATTGGCCTGTATGATTCTATCTTCTCTGGATCTTTTCCCGGTTTAGGGATCAAAGCAATTACTGATCTATACCATGAAGTCGGTAATAGTCCTCCATCTAATATATAATTAAACAGCTTCAGAAGTCTCGGAGTTACCGATTCTCTAAATTGTTTATAAAATTCCACGGTAAATCCATCCTCACCTGGCGCTTTATTCACTTTCAATCTCTGTATCACCTCTTTAATCTCTTTCTCTGTTATTAAAACTTCCATTCTATCTTTATGTTCCTCTCTAATTCTAATTCCCTTCCAATTTTCCAAATATTCCCTTAGCCGTTCTACTTTTCTATTTTCCTCAGAATATAACTCTTGATAAAACCCTTTTATTATGTCAACCTTCTCCTTTGTTTTATTACACCTTACTCCTTGTTGATTTATCAAAACACCTATTTATCTTTTAATTCTCTTTTCTTTCGCGGCTCTGGCTAATAACTTTGAGTTTTTATTACTATATTCAAAATATTCTCTTTTTAAATATATCAAATCTTTTTAAACTTTTTCTATATCTTTACCTATTAACTCCCTTTTCAATCTCTGTATATTTACAAGAATTTTCTTCTTTCCTGTTTTTATGTTCCTCCAGAAGTTGTTTAAATTCTTTTTCAATTTTCTCATATTTATCCTTTAATTGTTTATTTCTTATAGTATTAATTTAATACATTCTCCTCTAAAAACCGACTTCATGGCATCCCACACTATATTGTACATCACTTCACCTGTATCATTCCATTGCCAATATTGATTCCAAATCATTTCTATATTTTCCTTATTTTTTGAATCACTAAACATTTTTGGATCATATCTCCAACTATTTTGCTTCCTTTCTGTCATTCCAACTCCCAATTGCATTAAAATTTTTGTGTGGTCTGACTCTTTAAAAATCCCGACATCTATTTCTTCTATATTCTTAAGTATATTATCTGTAACAAAAAAATAATATATTCTAGAATATGAATTATGAACTTGCGAAAAATATGTATAAATTCTTTCTGAACCTTTAAATTCTCTCCACGCATCCTTTAATCCTAAAAGTTTGATCCAATTATCTAATATTTTCATTTTTGATCCTGTTCTATCTCATACCACATTAGTACAATACATGTTAGACCTAATTAAATTGAAATCACCTGCTACTACCATTTTTACCGTCTTTTCTTTTTTCAAAATTCAATATACTTTATCTAAAAATTTATCTTGTTGCTCATTTGGAGCATATATATTCACAAGGGTTATTTCTTAATCATCTATTACCTTTTACAATCAAAAATCTACCTTCTGGGTCGGGAATACTTTTTGTCATAGTAAAGCCCAATCTAGTCGAAATTAATATTGCGACCCCTCTTGCCTTTGAAGTACCATATGCTTTTTCATAAATCTGTGTCCAACCTAAAAATAATTTATTTGTGTCCTCCGATTTTTGATGTGTTTCTTGCAAAAAGATTATATCTGGATGGTCTATTCTAAGAACTGATTCCAATCTTTTGCGTTTAACTTGAGAGCCAGTACCTTTCACATTCCATGTCAATATCTTAATAAGCTTCATGGAAACTTTCTTACATAAAGTCTCTCAATTCTATCATGATCCTAAACATTCTAAACCCATTAACCCAAACTTCATAAAACAATAAACTACAATCAAAACTATAAAAAAATCTATCCTTCTGCACCCCTCTACATTTCTTCCAAAAAGCCGCCTCTGCCAACAATAGAAATTCCCAAAGAGAGGGGGGGACACAGAAGGTGTACCTAAATATCCACTACATGCTCAAGTGCACTCTATATTAATTTCACCTGATTGTCCATATCACTAATTAATTATAAATATTCATCCCTCATCAGACTCCGTCACTTCAACCACACTCATTTCCCCAAGACTCTTCCCTCCTGTTGCACCTCCAGTTTCTTCCTCACTCTGCGTCCTCTCAATAGCCCCTGTCTCCATCATTGCTTGTCTCAAGGATGACCATTCCTGTGTACCTCCTCTAATTAAACCAATCATTCAAAAGTACTCTAGAGGGTCCATTCCCGAATCAATTGTATGCATTTTTTTGCATTAAAAAAAATCTCACCTGCAATGGAAACCTCCAATAATAATTAATCCCTTGGTCCCGAAGAATTTTCATTGCAGGTTTCATTTTATATCTCCAATTTCGCTACTCAGTAGAAATATCATTATAAACGTCCGCATTATCTCCATCAATGTTTAAAACACCAGTTCCCATTTGTTTTATATGAGCCATCACTTTCAATTTATCACCAACATTTGAGAACTTAACCAAAACATTCCGGACTTTACCCGTCTTTTTTGACTCCAATCAAAATATATTAGTTATATCTGCAGCCACAAATTTTTTACCCATGTTGAGATTATTCAACCAATCCAAAATTCGAATCTTCAACTGATCTGGCTTTTTCTCTGACAATTTTCTAATAACCAAATTTTGCTTTCTCGTGGCCTCTTCTATCATATCCACTCTCCTCTCCTGTACTTCCATCTTAACATTAAATTCATATTGTTTTTTCTGAGTTTCGTTTACTTCTGTTTTAACCAATTTCACATTTTCTTGAGTGGATACAATAGCTTTTTCCAAATTATCAAAATTAGCATTAGCTTTCTGAACAAATTCATCAAACATCATTACAAGTTTTTTTTATGAGATTCAGCTCTTGTTTCCTCACTTTTTTGCAAATGTGCTTCCATCCTCTCCAATTTATTACCCAATTTTCCAAATGCAGTCATCATAACCACCTCATCAAATTGTATTGGTGAACTATTTGCCCTTTCTCTGACATCTTTCTTTTCCTTGTCTTTTTTCCCTTCTATTTTTTTTTTGTTTCACCACGGGATCATCTTCTCCCACCTTTTCCCCATCCTCCCTCTTTGCTTGGTCATCTTTCTTCTTATCCATAATTCCTTCCCCACACTTTTGAGATAAAGACAGTATAGTTATTTATATTCCAAAACAATTGTCTCTTAAACCAAATTCCTCCAGATCTCACTTCTTGTCTTCTTTTCCTTGTTCCTCTCTCTATTCTTCTTTTCTTTCTTCTTAATTTATAATCTAAAAAGTATTATATCCAGTTACAATCCAATTTACCCAATTTGTCGAGATAGACTTTTTTGCTAATATAACAGTTATTGTCCAGTCAGATCTGTAATTTTATTTTGTTATTATAATCCAATTTTGATTCTTCTTGCCATAGTCCAATTACACTCAGAATATATCCAATTGATGCAAAAAATAAAAAAACTGAACAGTTAATAGTTCCAATCAAAACAAGTTGCTGCTATTATTTTCGATTTATAATCCAATCCGTAATCCAGTTCCATTGTTTCCAATCAGTTCCTGGTCATCCAAAAGGGTAGAGAGTATTTCTATTGGAGAGAAGAGAAAAGAAGAAGAAGAAGAAAACCCACAGGAAAAAAGATGAGAAAAATGATCCTTATAATTAAATCTGCTCGTCTCCTAGTGTTAAAGTTCCAGAAAAAAAAACCAAAAACTGAAGTGACAAAACAAAAATTTCCAAAACAAAACTAATTCCACAGGAAAGTGAATAAAACAATCATCCAGAATAAAAAAAATATAATAATCCAATGCGGTAATCAGGGATGATAATCCAGAGAAAAAGAAAAAAAAGAAGCCAGTCTCGTTCCATAAAGTTAAACTACTCAGTCCAAACGTAAAAATTCCTCAAATAAATCCACCATTAAAATCCAAACAGTGGCAGCAATTCCCACGCGAGGTTCCTCCTCCCTTCTTCTCCAGCTGCAACCTCCAATTTCAATCTCTGTTTCCCTTCCTTTTCTTTCTTAACTTTCCTGTTCCTTCATCTTCTCTCCCTTCACACTGCTTCTCTCACTGTCACTCTTTCCCTTCTTCAGCTCTGTTCCATCACTCCATTGTTAACCGTCCATTTTACTCCCCCCGTCTTCTTCCACTCTTTAACTTTCGATCTTACTTTCACTCACCGCCATTACTTCTTCCCGTCCTTTTCTCCCTCTTACATTCACCTCCTCTTTCTTTCCAAACTTACTTGTCCTCCTTCAGTTCCTCCGTCTCAGGACCTCTCGTCTGGTGCTGCCAGCGCTTGTTTATTTTCTTTTTTTTTAAGAAAGAAAAAATCTCGGAGCTCAATTACCTCTTTAAATCACAGGAGCCCTGTCCAACCCCGAATGGCTTGCTTGGCGCGGCCTACACCACGCCTCACTCATCATCCGTTCCTCGAACTCCAGCTCCAATACAACCACATGAAAAAAGAGTATATTTCAAGGCTCCAACTGGTACTTCTCTGAGAGTTTAACTCTTGGTTTGTTGTGTTGTTGTTTTTTACAATTATTCACATTAAAACCTCGTTCATGGCGTGAGCAGATCTAAGTACGTGTTATTCAGGCAGCATCCTAGCCTTCCCCCCCCCCACCCCACCCCACCACCACTGATATTCTCATGGTAAACATTACTATGAGGAAAGGAAGAAATGGGCCAGGGAGGGGGGATGAAGAGCAATGCTCTTTTAATAAATGGATGTGTTTCTATATTCAGACATGGATAAATGATGGACAATGTTGTTGAAAAATATGTTTTTACAGGGCAAATAAGCAGCACTCTGGGTAATAATACTACACTGGTCTACCTGAATTATTTAAAAAGAAAGAAAGAGCAGGCTGGATCACTGGCAGCCTTACCATTGAAGTGGTTATTATGACATGAGGTTTCAATTTAACTTAACAATGACTTGGCTTTGAACTCTGTTTCCAGATGGGGAGTCTTTCCAACAAACCCATTAAAAACTGTTTTACAAGAATAATATTTATCTTTTATTGTTGAAGGCAAGTGGTAATCCTTATAAAATGTCTGATCTTCAACAAGTAAAACAAGTAAATTTTAAGGAAAGAGATAACTATCCACACAAAACAATTTACCACAACCAAAAGTGAATAAACAAAGGATATGAAATGAGCACAGTTTATCTCAAACCTGCCATGGTGATACTATATTCCCGGAGAAATACATCTGAAGAAACCTTTTTACATAGCATGTAAACTAGTCTCTGTTGTCTTTTTATTGGGGACATCACTTTACGACATTCCATGATAACTTTTCTTCTTCTTCAAAAAGCTAATTTTCTCTGAAATCAGTCTTACCTTAACAACAACACCAAGAAGAGAAGCCTTGAATACACATGAGGTCACCCTCACCCTCATTCATGAAAACCTTTCATATATATTCCCACTGAGAAATAGTGTGCGTGTGTATTTATTGTTCCTGTGCGAGGAGCATACCTGTCAACCGCGGCTCCGAAAAATACAGGACCTGCGCAGATTGGTTCTGCGCAGATCGCCTTCTACACATGCGTAGAAGGCTTTTACACTTGCGTAGAACCCTTCTATGCATGCGTAGAAGGCTTCTACGATCCCCTTCTGCGCAGATCGCCTTCTACGCATGCATAGAAGGCGATCTGCACAGAAGGGATGATCAATACCTCTTTTTTCCCCGCTGCCAATTCTGGGGTTTTGGCAGCTGCGGGCGGGAAATGGCGCAAATCGGCGCTGAAAATTGGGAAATCCCGGCCAATCCAGGAAGGTTGACAGGTATGGCGAGGAGGAACAATGGAATAGTTATAATATATAATCAAAGTCTGTGAATACAGTGCTAACTTGTGGATTGCCCGCAGGAATAATTGGCCAAACCTTTCCCCAGGGGTGCGCTCGGCCTTCGACAGATCCGGGGATCAACCGAGCTTGGCAGGAAAGGCAATTGGGGTGCGGGCTAGTTAGCTAGTTTGGGGGGTGAATCATAAAGCCTTGGCTGATGGCTACAGTAGAAACGGGGCAAAAACCAAGATGATGACTCTAGCAGAAAGACACAATCCTCAACTGCTGGCTACAGATTAAGCTGGGCAAACAAGCCAAGCCAGACAGCGGACAAAACTAGGCACCTGGAGTCAATACACATAAGGCTCTGAGATAGGGCAGGAACAATGGGTTTTGCCAGCCCAAACCTTAATTTGTTGCGGGCTGTCCATTAACCACAGGGCAATGTCCAAGAGCAGGTATTGTCCTGACCACTGGAAAATGCCACGTATGCAAGCCTTCTGTATTAGGGGGTCACGCGCATCCTACGCACGTATCACCCCAAGGTAGGGTAATAAATATGGATCCCCGACTTCGTTCGGGGCTGGACTTCACCGGACGATTGTCTCGCATGTCTTCCTTGCGGCCAGCCATTCCCACATTCCTACACTAACTGAAGGCCTAATTGTCATTGTGTCTGTGTCATCGTCATCTTCACCACCACCACCACCGCCACCACCACTCATTTCTGCAATATACCATTCAGTCATTCTTACAGGATGCCATGCACTGCAGGAAGAGCTTTATTTCTAATTCTATAAAATCTTTCAAAATTTATATGTCACTACATGATTACAATATCAAGTTCATCATAAAACAGAGTAATATGTTCCAATTAGAGTAACAGAGGGAATGACACCATCAGTAGCAGGGTTTTCCCCCCTGAGGATTTATGTTCTGGGGAACTTACTCATCAACAATGACAGAAATCTAATATTGTACAATGTAGGAATTCCTGACTTCTGTCCATTCTAACGTTTTTAGTAGACTGTTTCTATTAACCTCCTTTGCTCTAAATTCAACTCCAAGTTTTTTAGTAAACAAAACCAGCCGTGGGAGTTAGAAATACAGTAGCTTTAATCCGGTCACATATCTTTCAGAAAGTTTTTGTACCAAAAATTCAATAAGAGTTTTGCTTTTAAGTGTGAGATGTCTACTATTTTACTGTTAATTGTGAAAGACTATCTTTCCCATTCTGTAAAATTATCCTTCCATTATTTTTTTAATGAAAGACTATGCATACTTTGTTTAAAACTACTTGAGAAAAAATAGGTGCTTCGGATTAGATCTATGATAGCATTTAACTGACATAAATTGCAGTGAGGCTGCAAATAATTCTTGTCTCCCTTGTTCTGATAAAGTCCTCATCCACTGAACTGGAAGGGAAATTGGTAAAGAATCACAATGACTTGATCGTTGACGACAAACCTATGGCACGTGTGCCAGAGGTGGCACTCACAGCCCTTTCGGTGGGCATGCACATTGTCACCCCAGCACAGAGTTCTCTCTGCCCAGCAGCCCAATGGGAGTGCTTCCTCCCTCCCCCCAGCACAGATTTCACCCCTCTGTTTGGGCACTAGGTCTCTAAAACATACCTGTCAAATATCCCAGACTGGCCGGGATTTCCTGTATTTCTCCACTCATTCCTCTCCTTTCCCTCTGCTGTCCCGTATTTGAATGGCGGGGAAAGGGGTTACTGCGCATGCATGCCCATCACAAATGGGCTCTGTGTGTGTGCAGAGGGGTTCTGTGCATGCGCAGAGGGGTTGTTGCAGTGCATGCACACCCGAGCCAGAGCAGTTCCCGTATTTCCAGGAGCCGCGCTTGACAGGTTTGCTCTAAAAGGTTTGCCATCACTGGTCTAGATTACTACTGCACAATCACTCAGCCTCATTAATGGAATTTACTGGGAGATATATAATGGTTTAGCTGTGCATTTTTACCCTGTCGTGTATTCCCCCTGCTGCTTTTTCCTTCTTTTCAAAAACAAAACATTGATATATTGCAAATACCATAATTCAGCCCAACAATATCTCCTTAAAACTAGGTGGCAGAATTGGAAAACATCCAGAGAATTTATGGAAGAAAATAGTTAATGAACTAAAAAAGAATCAGATTGGAAGACTCATTAAAGACAATGAGTAATAGAAATCAAATAAAAGTTATACTAAAAGAAGAAAGGATATCATGGTATAATCTGATTCAGTTGAATTTTTCTTCTTCTTCAGATGCCATATCCATTCTGGGTATTGGCTGTCATCATGGTGATAGTCTTCCTGTTCTTAACTCCTCAGAACAGTTCTTCCAAGGACATTCCACACCAGTCTCCAAGGTTCTTCAGCCACAAAGTCCATCTATGTCCAGGGTCTCACTTCCCAAGGATCTTTCTTTGCACACTGAGTTGAAGTATTCTAGATTTTGTGTTGTTCCTCATGATATTCCCAAGGCATTGGAGCTTTCTTTGCTTAAACAGTTCTTGTCCTTTATCCATCCAGTGCAACACTTCTACATTAGGCACATGGTCAACCCGTGATATCTTTAGCAGCTATCTGTAGATCCGCACTTCAAAAGCTTCGATTTTCTTTTCAGAAGCTTTAGTCGATGGCCAAGCTTCAACTCCATGTAGCAGGAGTTCTCAAACTGTGGCCTGTGGGCCAAATCTGGCCCATGGTGACTAATAATCCAGCTCATGCTGCCCTCTCCACTCTCGGAAGCAGAAGTAAAACGTGCCCACACATGTACAAAACACTGCTGTAAATGCACCCACGTAAATGCATTTACAACAGCCGTGGGTGCATTTACAGTAGTGTTTTGCACATGCGCGGGCACGTTTTCCTTCTGCTCCTGGTGGGAGGAACTATGTGACTGGCCCAGTCAACAACATGACTGACATGCTCAACCATGTGACCAGCACACTCAACCACGTGACCAGCCTGCTCAACCATGTGACTGGCCCACGGCCCGTAAGTTTTGGCCATGCCTGCCATATAGCAACACTGGGAACACGTAGCATCTCACTATTCGGATCTTTGTAGTGAGAGTTAGTTCTCTACTGCGTAACAAATGTCTTATTTTTTTGAAGATGGATTTTCTGTTTGTATTTTAATTATCTCAGGATCCCAAATTTCATTTAACATACTTGTTGTGTATTTAATAAAATAATTCACCATTTTGGGTTCTCCTCAGTTTTCAAGTAACATGAGATTGGGGTTCGCGCCATTTTACTCCGAGAAGCACAATGGTGCCCGGTCCAGGATCACCCCATTCTCTCCTGAGTTCCATCAACCAATCCTGTTAATTCCCGCCTAAATGTATCTTGCCCTGACTGTATATAAGGCGCTGTGGCGCAGTTGAAATTGTGTTCTTATCCCTGAATAAAGTTGTGTGTTTGGCCCGTTATGCTGGCTGCTGCTCATTGCAGGCGCACCCCCCAATAAAGGACTCAGACACTGGTAAAAGTGGATAACGGCATTGGGCCACATCTATTGATTCATGCCCTAGTCCGAATTATAAATTTCTATTGGTAATTGACCAATCATAATTCTTTAAGGCAAGCAGGCCGAAGTAACACTGGTAAGGTACCACCCAAAATTGCCAACGGCAATTGTTACAATGTATCTATTTGTATCAATTTGTTTGTTGACAACAAACAAATTGTTGACCGTAGTCAATATCTAACTAATGACCCCACCCTCTGACGCGTATCCGTGAAATCACGGGGTGATGCATGCTGTCTAGCTGTAGCCATCACCCCGTCGCCTGGTTCGTCGTTGACCGGACAACGTTTAACCAACTTATGCCTGTCTAGTGTTGTCCAGTCAATTGCGAACCTGCCGGATACCTGTGGGTCATAAATGTTTACCTTACCAGTGATACCCGCCACACGGGGAGGCTTCCCAAAAGGCTCACTGCCCCCCCCCAAGACCGTCAGCTCGGTCGACAGGCCTGCTCGCCATTCCACTAACCAGAGGTCCATACCTCCCTGCGACAGATGGGCCCCATCCCCTGAGTAAAGCTCGTAATTTTGCAGACTGACGGCGGGGAGGCTAATGACGCGTCCCCCGCCCTTGTCGAAAAGGAACCGGGCAATAGCCCCGTTCACGGAGCGTCGGCTCAGTCAAGAGCCTCGAGGCCGAACGCCCCCCTGTAAGCGTACCGCGGTATCGTGTCCGACCAATTGAGGGATGTGGCAGGCCACACATGATGTGAGTTGGGCAGGTCACTGCAAACCGCAAGCTTCTGCGATAGGCCAGTGACCTGCCCCAAGCCATCGCCCCCAAGGTACATAACCAGGACATCGGGCGAGTCAGCATCCCTGATGTAGAAAAGGAATGGCAACAGTTCCCGCCATAACATGCCGCGCTTACCATACTACCTGAGACGTGCGGCTGCACCCAGTCCCAGTCGGGGTCCCCACTCTGTCGCCGCAGCGTAACGCACTGCCCTGTGCAGCGTAACGCGCTGTCCTGTGCAACGTAACACGCTGCCCCATGCAGCGTAACGCGCTGCCCTGTGCACGTGGCTACGGCCCACCAGCCATACTGTCACCGGTGTAAAACGACACCCAGGGTCTGTCAAGGAAAAAAAGGGGGGGAGAAACAGTGCAGTGACTAAACTGGTACTCACGGTTGAAGAGGGCGAACACAAAACTGAAAACATTGTGATCCCCACCCTCCCGTGCGGCGTATTTCAGCCCCGGAGTACCCAAAAACAACTGCAGTAGAAGCCGCCCCTATCCTGAACGAATGGGTGCCGCAACGAGCCCCAGAGGGGCCAACACTGTCTAGTGCCTTCCCGGCACCCTCCAAATTGAAATTTAGTAAGAGAAGACCCACCTTGGTGACAGAAAAACTGGCCATGGTGCGTGCCACACAGTGCAAGGAAATCCTGTAGGGCACCAACCGGACAGATGGCTGCCGAGGAACATCGTAGCAGTCTACTCCACTGCCTACGCCGTGCTGATTCGTTTTAGAGGAGCATATCCCCAACTGAGCCCAATATTGTTCACACAGACATCTTCGAGTTCCAGTGCCCTACGACTTGCATCCGCCTTATACAGCATCTCAAGCTCGCCGATGCGGAGCGCTCCAAAAAAGGCCACCGTTGTAGCCGCATGAAATGGGCTGCCTCATCTTATCAAAACAGAGGCCAGGCCAGCCCCGGACCAATTGGGTAAAAACCCCTGGGGAAATCGGGTGGCGGTCGTCCGGGCAACGCCCACGCGCGTGCACCCACCCCTCCAAAACATGTCTCACACGGAAGTCAGTGGTGCTGTCCACATGACCTCCCACTTTGGCCATAAAAGCCAACGCCGACAGCTTAGATGCTATGGTGCGAGGTGCAAGGCCCTGGGCATGCAGGTAAACCATGAACCGCAGAACATGGGTTACCGGGATCGGCCAGGTTCCTGGCATTTGAAATTGGGTACAGAATGCTCTGAAAGAATTAAATGCGTGGTGATACGCCTTACGCGTGCGTGGCGCTAGTGACAGGCCAATCGCCCGGTTCACCTCTCCTTGCCAATGTTCCATATCTCGTCCAGAAGTGGCGAGGGAAATTCCTCCGCATCCGGGGCCAAGGCACGGAACCGGGAGATCTGCAGGCGGGACAAAGCGTCAGCAATATCATTAGTAACCCCTGGGACATGCCTGGCCCTGAAAAGATCGTTGAGGCGCAGGCTGCGCAACGCAAACTGGCGCACTGGGTCCATAACCCTGGGCGATTTAGAGGTCTGTGCATTGACAATGTGGACAACAGCCGCATTGTCACACCAAAATGGACAACCGAGTTGGCCCACTCCTCGCCCCATAGCATCAAAGCACCCAGGATAGGGAAAATTCCAGATACATGAGACCACGCAGGCGACCCGTGCCTGCCCAGGATGGTGGCCACCCACCATATGCCCACTTCCAATTGAAGTACATCCCATAACTCAGGGATCCCGAGGCATCGGACTGTATCTTAAAGCGAGGGGAAGCCAGGAGCTCAGACCTCCAAAATGACACCCCATTGAAATCCCTCAGGATCTGTAGCCAGACAAGCACGTCTGCCCTGATACCCCGGGTAAGTCTAACCCTATGGTGGGGCCTGGATAATCCTGCCATGGCGTCGCGCAAGCGCCGAGCAAATGCCCTGCCCGGTGCGACGACCCTGCCAGCGAAATTGAGGTGACCATGTAGCACCAGCAGTTCCCTCAGTGATGCCATGCGCTTGGCCAGCAAGTCCGAGATAAGGGCCACTAGTTTTGACACCTTATCCCGCTGCAACCTAGAAGCCTGCGCTACCGTGTCAATCTCCACCCCCAGGAATACTAGCTGTGTAGGTGGGCCCTCGGTCTTTTCGGGCGCTAAAGGGACACCAAGTTCCTCCATTAGCATCTGAAATGTGTTGAGGAGACGTGTGGACGTGTCCCAGCCCCGTTCAGCCCCGAATAAAATCATCCAGGGAATGGGCTACAGACCGGGACCCTGATCTGCGAACAAAAGCCCACTCTAGGAAGGTGGAGAAACGCTCGAATGCCGAACCCGAATTGGAACAGCCAAAAGGCATGGCATCATTGAAATAATATGCTCCCCGGAACGGGGGCGCAGGGACAGGGCCAACGACCCTGCCCGCATAGACCTCCTTATCATTGCTGGCAGCAGCCACCTCCTCCCTCCCCCTAAGGGATAAAGATTGGGGGCATCCTGAGGGGACCTATCACCCATGAAAGGGATACGTAACCCCTGCCTAAAACCCTGAAGGAGATATCCGCATCCTCTCCCTTCGGGTACAATGTGAGCCAGCGCTCCAACATGTCCACATTAATTGGGGAGGGAGCCCTTCGGTGAACTAGATCCATCTGCGGCAGTCTTGCCAGCCCCCTGTCCACCCCTCCCTCTGCCCCGCATCCCTCCAGGCCTGGGACAGGCAGAGGCCGCATGGGGGCCAGCACAGGGGGGACACTAATGTCTGTATTTGCCATTCTTCCTATTGCAGGAACCATTGGACGAGAAAGTCCAGCACAGCAGGCGGGCTGGAACCCCCTGCCCCGCCCCCTGGCAGTGGACCTGTGCTGGGGCCGCCCGCTGGACCGCATGTCCACAATGGTATCTCTCCCCGGGCGCGGGGCGCATGGGCGTCATGTACAAAAGCCACAGCCTCTGGCATGGCTCAACCCACCTAATCTCGGGGTGCCGGGGAATCCGCATATGGAATTACACGTCATAAGCCCACCACGATGGGCCCAGAAAGTCAACCATCGCCCGGTAGATGTTGTCCAAATACTGGACCATCGGAATTGCCAAATCCGGCCGGGCCCTAAGGTACACCGCCATGTATATGAGGTAGGCCGGCAACCAGTCGGCCCACGTACGTGGTGGCTTGCGATGACGTGCCTGCTCCTTATCCTTCTCATCCTGCCCCCCCTACTCCTTGGTGGGCCCTCTGTTGAGGAGTGAGAAGATATCCACATACTCCCCCCGCCAGATCTTCTCTTTGGTGGTCTGTGCCAAATGGTCACCCAGCGGTAAGGAATACCCCGCCGTCAGCAAGGCCGACACAGGCACAACAGGAACTGCTGGCATCTGAAAGGGGGCCTGTACTAACCCAGCCACCCCCAAAACATTCCCCACAGGGTAGAAAACACCCCCCACCACGGGGCCCTGGGTGGTAGTTGTCGTCGCCAGGTGGGGCATCAGCGGCTGGACCGCCGCCCCACCCGCGCGAGGCCAAGGCCATTGGAAACCCCCCCAACGTGGCCACGTGTGTAGGTGCACTAGCTTGGACCGCATACTCACATGCTGCACCCCCGTAGGCCGCCCCCACCGGGGGTTCCGGCCCACTGGGGGCGTCGGAGCTCACAACCGCCGTCGAGCTCGTCGATGGGGCCTGACCCGCACCGGTCTGTTGAATGGGGAGCTGCGAGGCAGTGGCCTAGGTCGTGCCACGCGCCTCAAGCAGCTCGACCCGTCCCGTCGCCTGCCGCTGCCCAGCAGACGACGCGTCGAAACGAACCCCAAAGGGAGCCCAAGAGTGGCTAGCCCGGGCCAGGGATGCCTCGAGGGCCGCAACGCGGGCCAATAAGGCTTCCACGCTGACATGGGGCAAAGGGCCAACCGGCCCGCCTACTACAGGCATGGGTACAGGTCCCTGCACCCCGGGGCCCGAATAGGGCCACAACCCCACACCCGGGCCCGTTAGGGCCGATGTAGCAACCTGCCAGGGAAGGGGACCGGACCACCCCCCAAGGCTGGAAGGCCTCGGAGCGAGCTGCGCTCCTATAAAGGAAGGCCCAGCGGAATGGGCAACACCAGGAGAGGTGTCCACCGCTTGCGGGCCGAGGGCCGCAGCCCCTACTGGCCCCGTGCGTGGGCCACCATTCTCTGGCCAGGGGGAATAGACCCCATTCCACCGGTCCCGGTGGGTGCAGGCAAAGGCGGCTGCTGGGGAGGCGCAGCCGCGGTCCTTCGACCCAGATTGCGCCTCCGAACCGCAAGAGCCGCGCTCGCAGCCGCCTTCTTCTTCGCGGGCCTCTCAGCCAATCGATGGGAAGCCGAAAACGAGAGAATTCAGCAGCCAAAAGGCTTCCCGGTAAAAGCAAAAGCGACGGAGGTAAGAGGGAAAAACTTCTCCGCTCCGTCGCTTCGCAAAATGGCAGCTCGGCTGCCTCATGGCCACCCCTTTTATAAGGGAGCTGGCCACGCCCCTAACTACCCGGATGCCTTCATCCGATGGGGGGGCGCAAAGAGCGCGGCTGCCATTTTGGCGCCGCGCTTGCATTATTTCCAGAACACTAAAATACTCCACAAATAGACAATTTTATCCACTCTTTTGATTTCTTGTGTTCCTGTTATTAGCTTGCCCTTTAATATCTCTGGCCCTCTTGCTCTCCTGTCTTTGCATATTTGCAAAGCTCTTACAACCTCATAACCAGTTTTCATTGTTTATAGTTATGATTTTATGTAATTTTTGGCAAAGATGGCAGATTAATTGGTTATGGTCTGAAGAAATATCTGTTCCAGGATAGGTCTTTTGCTGACAAGATGCTGCTACAAAATCTTCTCTTTATAAGAGCAAATTCTATTTGATTTCTAACAAAATTATTTGGTCTATCAGCAGGGGACTTCCAAGTGTAAAGTCATCTGGGTGGCACCATTAACCATATGTTGGTAATCACTAAATCTTCTTCTCTGCAGAACTGTACAAGGCAATTTCCTCTCTTGTTCCTTTTTCCAAGGCCATATAGTTCAACTATGTCATTCTCTTTATCCTGGCCAACTTTAGCATTAAAGTCTCCCATAATCACAGTAACCTAATTTCTTTTTGTATATGTCAGCACAGCTTTGAATTGATCATCAATTAGATAGATAAACTAAATACTGGGGAAAGAGTTGCTCAAAGTGTAGAGAGATGACAAAGATTGAAAAAGTAATAGTTCAGAAGAAAAAGAATGGTATGAAAAAGAAAATGTTTAATAAATAAAATTTATAGAATCATAGTATAGGCAGAAGACCAACAGCATAGTCTTAAAACAATTTGGAAAATATTTGGGTACAAATCTAAGTAATGAAGAAGATTATGGTATAAAATAATTTTTAAAAGCATATTACAGATTGTTTAAAAGGCAAAATTGTTATAAAACTATAGGGAGATGATATTTAACAGCTATAAAATTGAATTGATATAATGCTAAATATTCTGCATTGTGTTGGAGATGTGATCAGGAAATCAGTACATAGTTTCACTTATGGTGGGTATGTGATGAGATTTAAACATTTTGGAAATTAGTTTTTAAAGAAATGAATAAAATTAAAGATATAAAATTAGAAGTATTTCCAAAAATTGCACTTTTGTTTAATTCCCAGAATGAGCAGATGAAATGGCAAAAAAGTTAATTACAAAATTTGATAATAGCAGCAACTAAATTTGGAAAGTTAAATATAAATTTCAACTTGATTTTAAACGTTTATAATTCAATTATAAATGATAAATTAACGTGTGAGACTAAAATTTTAAAAGAGATAGTTGGAAGTAAATGATATTAATGATCAATGTGGAGATTTTATACAACATCAATGTCAATAATGTTATTAGGCCCTCTTGGGGCTGTACAACATAAACTAATAAAGGTAAAGATCCCCCTTGCTCGAAAGCCAGTCGTATCAGACTCTAGGGTTCAGTGCTCATCTCTGTTTACAGCCAAAGAGTCTGTGCTGTCTGTGTCTGCAGACATTTCCATGGACATGTGGCAGGCATGACTAGACACCGGAATGCACAGAACACTGTTTACCTTCCCACCAAAGTGGTACCTATTTATCTACTTGCAATTTCTTGCTTTCAAATTCGAACTACTAGGTTGGCAGGAGCTGGGACAGACTTGAGCTCACTCCATCGTGCAGTACTCAGGTATCAAACTCCGACCTTCCAGTCTTCAAGTTCAGAGTCTTAACCACTTGAGCCACCGCAGTCCCATGAACTAATACAGACACATAAATGTTCTTTTAATATCTCTGACTTATTGTATTTTGTTAGCCAGTTCAGTTCCAAGTTACCATTTTTTGCCCTGAACAGTTGCACACCAGTGATGATGAGTACATTGTATTCATTGAGTCAGTGATCGAATAGGTATTGTTCCCATTCCATCAATGGATGAGCTAGTAATGGCATGGCTTAGACTATAGAATGACCGTGTAAATTACATAGAACAGTAGAATGAAAATGTCCTTGTTAGATGGAACTAACAGAATCTTCCAGAAGAACAAATACATCAAATACACACCTGCCAGTGACATCGATTTAATAATACCAGTCCCCCACCCAACAAGCCCACTGCCACTATGAGCTAAGATTGGATTTAAAGGCTTGTATTTAGTAGTTGTTGTTGCTTTACTAATAGAAACAGCAGAAGCACTATTTGTACAGATATTAGTGTGTTAAAACTGGTAAAATAGTAATTTCAATTACACTTACCGTATTTGCTGGAGTATAAGACACATCGGAGTATAACACACCATTTATTACCAAAATAGCCCACTATAGGCAGTATATATAGTTCAAAATGCACTCCATTTTCCCAGTGAATTTTAAGTGGGTCTTATATGCCAGAAAATACGGTATATAATGCCTCATAGTCCTTGTGCACTTTTTGGGCAGTTCACAAGGTAATTAGCATAAAATCCTAGCCAAACAACCCTCTGTTTCTCACCAAAAAATGTGCTACAGGAGGGTGAATGTATCTGAGATGCTTAAGAGAACAGACATATTTAGAGAAGAGCTTCCTTCATGACAAGATACATATAAAATGTTTGTACTTCCCTGCAGTGGAATAAAAAAAAACTGCTATCAAGCTGCCTGGGGAACCTCCTCTGGCAGCTGCAGACTCAGATGTAATGATGCCTCAGAATGTCACTGCCAAAAGAGCTGGAGATGCAACGATTGTAAATCCTTCAAGAGGATAAAAGCGGAGGGCACGCATCACGCTCAGCTGCCAGATGCAGGCAAGCCTTCTTCCTGGCAGCTTCCCCTCAGCTTGCTGGCCAGAAGGGATTGTACTATCCCCTGGGCCCCAGGCCTGTGGATGTTAATCCCTCAGCATATGGAATCTGAAATCAGATTCAATATCTTGGTTGAGTTGCAGGTTTACCTCCTCAACATACATCTTAGCTAGTCCCATCTCTTTGGCTCCAGGGGAGGGGGGTGGGGGATGGACAGGCAAACGGATTGATTGATTCATTGATTGAATGAATGATTGGTGTACAGAACATACTTTCTTGCAGTTAGGATGCCTAGAGATGGTCATGGGATTCTTCCAAATGGTGAGGTATTTATTCACCATCCACCTGACTCAACTTTCACCACCTGTTGCTGTGCCCTGTCAGAATGATAAATGAGAGGTTGGGTAGAAGCTGTTCTTTGCTTATCAAGCATGCTTGAGCCCCTGGGAGGTTTTGCAAAATACTGCAAAGCAGCAGCTGATAAAGTGGACACAAATTCAATTAGGGGAATCGAATTTGAGATGCAAATTAGGCATCAGGTTTGCCCAAGCCATATGGGAAAGCAGTGGTTTTTCCATATAAGAAAGAAAGCATCCCTTAATTTACACAATGAAAAGTTTTCACAATGCTGTACCATGAAGGAAGTCTTGGAAGTTATACTGATTAATTTTATAAAATCTATAGGTGAAATCTATAGATAATAATAATAATTTCATGTCAGAAATTATTCTGGGTGAAAGGGTTTTTGCTGGAGAAACTTCACTCAGGGGATGCATAAATGATTCTCCTTTCATGTCCCCAAGATCTTTCCGCACCAAGATAAGTGGTCCCTATATATCTACTTGCAATTTCTTGCTTTCAGTCTGCTAGATTGGCAGAACATGGGACAGAGACGAGCACTCAATCCTATATGCAGTACCCGGATCTCGAACTGCTGACTTGCTGGTCTTCCAGCTAATAAGGGGAGCTTCTTAACCACTGAGCCACTGCCCCCCCCCCCGAAATCTATACATGATGCCAGGGAGCAGATCAGTGGCTGAAAATAAAGGAGGCTCAAATTTGAACTGCCACGCTAAATATTAAAATTAAACCCCCCAAAAAATTCAGTTCTATTGCTTTATGTTCAGTGACAAGGCAGTTCTCTTTTTCTTGGTTTTTCAGTTATTTGCCAGCTGTTGCTGAACAACAGGAGGTTTAATAATGGCTGTAGTAGTAGTAGTAGTAGTAGTAGTAGTAGTAGTAGTAGTAGTAGTAGTAGTAGTAGTAATTTCATGTCAGAAATTATTCTGGTTCAAAAGGATTTTTGCTGGAGAAACTCCACTCAGGGAGGTTCTCTTTATGTCCCCAAGAGCTGGGACAGAGACAGGTCTCAATCCATCATGCAGTACCTGGGTCTCGAACTGCCAGCTTGCTGGCCTTCCAACTAACAAGGCAAGCTTCTTAACGACAGTGCCACCAGAGCTCCTAGAAATAAAGTAAGGTCATGACAACCACTTCAGTTTGGGCAATCAGATTAATGCTTTTTTGGGACCAGCACTACCTACCTGGAGGTCAGCTTTTAATCCTTCCTGTATACTATTAATATTAATAGATATACTGTATCAGAAAAAACTCAGTTCACTAGCATTTATTTCGCAACACTGTCCTGGAACTTTCCACTATTTTGTGGCATATGCAACAAATTAACCTATAAGGTAGTGGACTTTCCTTTGTTGGATGTTTTTAAAGAGATATAAGAAAAGAATAGGATAGTCATATATTTATTGATCATGCAGGATCTTAGGGTGCCATCCAGTGCCACAGTTTTTTGATTTTGTGGAATATGCAGATATTCTGTGTATTTCACTGTAGCAAAATTGGTCAAAATGCTTAGACCAGGGGTTCCCCACCTTTTTATGCCACAGACCTGACCACACACCTCAGACAGCTGAGCGGGTTGGGCCACGCCCCCAGAAGTGGAAGAAAATGCACCCGCTTCCATGTTTAAAACAGCCATGGGCGCATTTATGGTTGACATAACTGCATTTACACATGCGCGGCACGTTTTATGGCTGTCGCAAACATGCCCGCTTCTGTGGCTGTGGTGGGCCACATGAAATGGTGCCATGGGCCGTGGCCGAGCCATGGGCCATAGGTTGGGAACCCCTCGCTTAGACTCTAGCATGATTTTCAGTATTTTGTTGTGGCTTTAAAACAATAACACTGGAAAATCTCTTTTGGCAATGAACCTGACTTTACATTTTAAAAAGACCAGTAAACCAAGTGTCTTTATAATGGTAAACAGTATATTTCCTTGATACCAGGGGGGAAATAATGCAGTTATTACCGGTATAACACATACAACAGTGGCTCTGATATTCAATGTTCAGCTTTCCTCAGAGCTTCTGACTCTCTGGAGTCTTATCTGTAACATTAATGCTACATTTCCACAACAAAATTTCAACTTAAATTATAAAATAACAATTAATTAAACACTATTATATAAACAGCTGCTTGTTGAGGTTTTCTGTATAGTGCTCATTTCTCCAATTACCTTTGTCAATTAATGACCATTTTGGTGCATATATGTTCCAGATTTATGAAGACAGAACACTGTTGAACCAACTGGATAGCTATGGTTGAATCTTTCCCAAAAAACGATAGTAGAGTATCTGCTCATTTTAACAGAAGATCTCCTGCCTTAATGTATCAGCTGCTTATTCTGGCTGGTGGGACAATGTGTTCTCTATCAGAGTTTCCCTATGTTTTGGTTTACTTTTCTTTGTTATCACAAGTCAAACTCAGTATTATTTTCATTCTGTCTATAGGTTGGCTAAACACATACAGTACAGAGAAAAAGAAAGATTGAACAAGAGGGAGGAAGAGAGTTTCTTTGGAATTTTATTTTTAAATCACCTTGAAGTGGACTTGATCCACAAAAGCTAACATTAAAAATATAACAGTCTTCAAAGTGCTACAGCATTTTTGTTTTTGTTTCATTTCATTTTGTTTATTCTCTGATATGCTTGCAACACAGACTAACATGGCTACTATTCCAAAAAAGAAACAACAACAACAAAGAAGGCACTGACTCTTAACAGAATCTTTACAAAAATATCTTAACAAACATAGAAAACAAAGCAGTAAGCCATAGACTGGAACTAGTCAATAAACATTCCCATTCCAAAGAAAGGGAAATGATTTTTCTTTGTTTTTTGTGTCAGAGATTACTCTGTGTTGAAAGGATTTTTGCAGGGGAGACCTGAATGAGGCTCCTTTCATGTCCCCTATCAAAGATTGCAGCAACTATTGTGTTACTGATTTAATTTCCTAAGTAAGCAAAGTGCACTCAAGATTTTGCAATGGGATTTCAACAACTTTCATCCAAATATTAACCTCAGCTTGGACCAGTCTACACAACAAGTACATTTTCTAGACACCTCTGTGAAGCTACAAAACTTTAGTGTCTTTTCCAGGAGACATAGAAGGAGTCGCAGTAAGGACTAACACAGGTTTATTGGTTGATGATCAGAACGAACATGTGGTAATGGCGGAGATACATCACATTATATACAGTAGTACAATACATTTGAATCTGGCTGCATGGTAGCTCATTGGCTGCTACCGGCGTGACGTCATCCCGGGTCACGCCCATCTTCGGTGGTGGATCGGTAGTAGTTTGCTTTTGCGGGGAGTTCCCGCGGCTGCAGGTGATTTGAGGAATGATAACCATGTGAGTTGAACACTCGCAGCTGCCCTCTATAGGCAGCTTGCTCGCGTTCCTTTAACAGCTGTGTTACATTGTGATTGTGGCCAGGTTACATTCATACATTTCTTAAAGCGACAATGTACATACATATCAAGCAACATTGTACATACACAACATCCCTCCCCCCTAAGATGGGACAAAGTCCCTCAACCATTGTGGCTTGCCGCACGTGCGCCTGGGGCGAGCGGCCGCTTGGCCTAACACAGGGGAGCCTGGCTCTGCGGAGTCCTGTCCTGCAACGGAAAGGGGGGACTCGTTAGTGGCTCGGTGTGGGCTCTGTGGTAACCTTGCATTGGGGGACGGGAATGGAATGAACAGTTGGGAAGTGAACTCCTGCCTACCGTTTGAGGAGCTGGGGGTCCCCCCCAGCATGAATCTCGGGACCGACGAAGAGACCCTCGTGGTCTCGCCACCCCCCGTTCCCTGACTGGGAGTTCTGGGGACTGTGGTGGGTGGACTCCCCCCCGATGCCTGCCTTGGGGGTGTTGGTCTCCGGGGAGCTGGAGCTATGGTATATTCTAACACAAAAGGACTGGGGGGACTGGAGGTACCAGGGGCTGAACTGAAACCCCTCTTTTCGCTAGGACGGGTGGGGGACCACTCCGCTACATCCCCCTGGTACCGCAACTCATAATCATCATCAAACTGATCCCTCTCTTCCAAAGTATCCTCCTCTGTGGTTGGGAACCGAGGATATGCATTTGTATGCCCGGGTTCCGCCGTGTCTCCCCCTTGGGTAATGCGGGTGGGGGAGGACCCTAACGCTGAATCCCCTTCACTAGTGACCCGCCTTCTGAGTTGGTCGGCGTGCCTCCTCCAGAGTAGACCCGAGCTAGTCTCGACCCTGTAGGACACTGGCCCCGTCTGCTCGATGACTGTCCCTGGAACCCACGCTGGCCCTGACGCCGCGTAGTTCCTGCAGTGAACCGGGTCCCCTGCCAAAAAACATTTGGAGCTCCCTCCCCCTATGTTTATGTTTCTCCCTTCATCCTCCACCCTGGACGGATCCATCCGGTCAAAAAGTGTTACCGGACGCCTCCTCATGAGAAGTTCGGCTGGGGAAAATCCTGAAGCTAAGGGGGTTGTCCTGTAGCAGATGAGGAACTGGCAAAAATTGAAGGTTCAACTCACCGGGACCCATGCGCCGCAGTGCGTCTTTCGTAGTGCGCACTTGGCGCTCTACCTGACCGTTTGTGGCAGGGTGAAACGGGGCAGCGGTGATGTGCCTGATGGCGTTCCGCTCAATAAACGTCTTGAACTCTGCAGACGTGAAGGTACTAGCGTTATCGCTAACAAGGATGTCTGGCAGGCCGAAACAGGCAAAAAGCTTGCGCAACTGCTTGATGGTTGCGGCGGAGGAGGTGCTGTTCATAGGGTTTACCTCCAACCACTTGGAGTAGGAGTCGACTACCAGTAGAAACATGGACCCGCGGAAAGGGCCAGCGAAGTCGACATGGATCCGGGACCATGGCCCGCGGGCCGTATCCCATTCCCTATGGGGTAACCGGGACTCCTCGGGCCGAGAGCTCTGGCAGCTCTCACACGTGCCCACTAAACGCTCTATGTCCCCGTCTATCTGGGGCCACCAAAAGAAACTCCTGGCCAGAGCCTTGGAGCGCACGATCCCGGGGTGACTGGTGTGCAGTAGTCTCAGTACCTTGGCCCTCAGCTTCTCTGGGATAACTACCCGCTGGCCCCAGAGTAAGCAGCCCCTTTCCAGCGACAGCTCTACTCTGCGCCTAAAAAATGGCCTGAACTCTTCATTGGGGGGAGTCGTGGGCCAGCCCTTCCTAACCCAGGAACTAACTTGGGACAGCATCTTGTCGGCCGCCGTGGCCTTGGCGAGGTCGGCCGGGACAATGGGGGGTGAGTCGAGAGACTCGATCAGTAGGACTTGGTGATCCTGCTCTACCTCGCATGTGGGGTCCCCTACACTTGGGAGGGGAGATCGGGACAGTGCGTCCGCATGGGAGATCTCCTTCCCTGGGCGATAGACCAGCTCATACTGGTAGGCGTTGAGGAAATTGGCCCAACGCAGCATTCTGGGTGATAGAATTTGCGGTGTGGGTTTGCTGGTAGTGAAGATCCCCAAAAGTGGTTTGTGATCGGTCACTACCGTAACTCGCGGCCGTATAAAAAGTCATGGAACTTTTTCGTTCCGGCGATGATGGCTAGGGCCTCCCTATCAGTTTGCACGTAATTGCGCTCGGCCTTTGAGAGGGACCTCGAGTAGTACGCTACCGGGGCTTCCCTCCCGCTCTCCAACATGTGGCACAGGACCGCCCCCACCCCCACTGGGGACGCATCACAGACTAAAACCACTGGTTTTTTTGGGTCGAAATGGGTCAGGACAGCGTCCGAAGACAGGAGTGACTTAAGCTCCTTGAATTTCATTTCATTCATTTCATTTCATTTATTTGATTTGTATGCCGCCCACTCAGCATACGCCGACTCAGGGCGGCTCACAACATATCAAACAATGATACAATACAGGAAAAATACAGTACACAATATAATAGAATACAGTAACACAGTAACATCTCAGTAATGCAATAACATCTCACACATCTCTCTCCGGCCCCAACAAGTCCAAAAGTAAAAAGTGGCAGTGACGAAGGTCCTGCCGCCTCCATGGCTTTTCAAGCCCTGGCCGAGGGCAGAGCCTGGGACGCCGGTGGTGGTGGTGGTTCCCGGTGTCCGATGCTGCAGAGGTCTCTCCACCCCATCCGCAGGGGAGTCCGGAGGCGGCGACCAAGTCCTGCTGCTTCTGTCCCCACTCCCGGGGCCGATGGCGTGGGCTCCCGGGCGAGACAGGGAGCTCCTCGAGGGGCCGGCATCGGCGGCGTCCTTTTCTGCTCTCCGGGCGGGCGGGCCCGGAGAGCGAAGGCAGCTGCGGCGGCTCCGGCGGCGGCTCCGGCGGCTCCCACCTGTCTCCACTCCCGGGGCCAATGGCATGGGCTCCCGGGCGAGACAGGGAGCTCCTCGAGGGGCCGCCGGCGGCGGAGGCCTTTTCTGCTCTCCGGGCGGGCGGGCCCGGAGAGCGAAGGTAGCTGCTCTCTCCTGCCTGTCCCCCCACCGCCAAGCCGCGTCCTTTTTGAGCAGCGCGTGCAGTGGCTCCGCGACCGATGCCTTCCGAGGCAGGAAGGTATGATAAAAATTTAGGAGCCCTAGAAATGACTGTAGCTCCAGTTTTGCGGTGGGGCGAGGGGCGTTCTTCACGGCTGCAACCTTTGACTCAGAGGGTTTGATCCCGTCCGGGGTTACCTTAAAGCCTAGAAACTCGACCTCCCTCACAAAGAATACGCATTTGTCCCTCCTCAGTCGAAGACCTGCCCTCTCGAACACTGAAAGGACCCCATCTAGCCTCTTTGCCAACTCTAATTCACTCCCCGCCGTTATCAACACGTCATTGAAGTATGGGAGGACACCTGGAAGCCCCTTTAAAAGGCGTTCCACGAGGGACTGGAAAATTCCGGGGGCCGAATTCACGCCAAACTGAAGGCGCGTTACCTTAAACGCCCCCTTGTGCGTCACTATTGTTTGCGCGGCGGCAGCAGCCGGGGTTACAGATAGCTGCTGGTACGCCTGAGCCAGATCTAACTTGGCAAAACACTTCCCCCCATGTAACGTGGCCAGCAAGTGGCTGACCACGGGCACTGGATATGCATTTGGCCGAATGGCCTTGTTAATGGTACATTTATAGTCTGCACAAATCCTGACTTCCCCGTTCGACTTAAGGGCTGTAACAATCGGCGTCTCCCACTCCGCCGAATCAACTGGAACCAAAATCCCCTGCCCCACCAATTTGTCCAGTTCCGCCTCGATCTTGTCCTTTAGGGCGAAGGGCACCCTCCTTGGTTTGAGGCGGATGGGCCGGATTTCTGGGTCCAGCTCGAAGGAAACCGGGGGCCCCTTGTACTTCCCGAGCCCCTTCTTGAAAATGTCCGGGTGCGCGTTGCACACGTCCCGCATTGTGTCAGCCTCGATGGCATTAATGCCGGACAGTTTGATTCCCAGGGGAGCAAACCACTGCATTCCCAAAAGGCAGCACCTCCCCCCCTTGAGGACCACTAGGGGCAGTTTCTCGGAGTAGTTCTTGAACTTCACCTTGAAGTTCCCCACCCCCAACACTGGGATCCCATTTCCCTGCACGTCCCGTAGGTGTGACCTCATGGCCTGCAGTTTGGGCCGCTTGTCTGGGGGAATACGCATGAACTCTTTTTGGGACAGGATGGAATAGGATGACCCCGAGTCTATCTCCATCCTCACTGGGACCCCTTGCAACAGTACCTCTACGAAAAACCGCCGGTGCTCCAGCCCCACGCGGTTCACGCCTTCCTCACTGTAGCTGGCTGCGACCTTCCTGGTGCCGGTCGCCTTCCGTTGGTGCGTTTGGGGATGGCTGGAACTCCCCTTGTCCTCGACTCGTCCGCGCCTGCATACTCGGGCGATGTGCCCCTTTCGGCCGCAGTTGTGACACTCGGCCTTTCGAAACGGGCACCTCGTGCGGTCATGGGACGCCCCACAACCGTCGCAACGGCGGTCCCGCCGTTCTCGGGTCTGCCACTTCTCACCACGCTTCTTGATCCTCTGGACGTCGTCGTCCTCGCTGGAGTAGGGGTCCGCTGTCGTGGACGACTCCTCGGACGACGTTGGTGTGCCGGCGGGCAGCTTGGGGGCCCGCCAGGCCGCCTTTGCTGTTGTCCGCCGGGCCGCCTGTACTGGTGACTTTGCCCTCTCGGACGCGGCCCCTCGGGACTTGAACAGTCTCACCCCGCTCCTGGCCTCCTCGGCTGCTTGGGCCTCCAGCAGTACCTCGTTGAACGTGAGGCGTTGGTCGCGGGTCATCAGCCTTCTCTGCAGTTCCTCGTCCCTCAAGCCACACAACATGTGGTCACGGAGGGCCTGGTCCAGGTCATCCCACTGGCAGTGGACCGCCGCAAGCCTGAGGGCCGCCACGTAGCCGGACACGGATTCACCCGGTCGCTGGTCTCGCCTGTGAAATGCGACCCGTGCTGGGAAGATCGAGACGGGCGGCTGGAAATGCTCACCCAGTCTCTCCAGGATACGGTCGATGGGGACCTCGTCTACCTTCCGGGGGGCCACCAGGGTCATCAGGATCTGCAGCGTGGCCGGCTCCACTTGGGCCAGGAAGTGGGAGCGCATCTTCGCGTCGTCATCGACGCCCGCGGCTTCCATCGCGTGCCGAAACTGGCACTCGTAGAGCTCCCATTGTTTGGGCTCGCTCACGTCGAACTGGTACGCCTTGACCTTGGGATTCGCCATCGATCCCACCTTCGTCGCCCATTTAGTGTCTTTTCCAGGAGACATAGAAGGAGTCGCAGTAAGGACTAACACAGGTTTATTGGTTGATGATCAGAACGAACATGTGGTAATGGCGGAGATACCTCACATTATATACAGTAGTACAATACATTTGAATCTGGCTGCATGGTAGCTCATTGGCTGCTACCGGCGTGACGTCATCCCGGGTCACGCCCATCTTCGGTGGTGGATCGGTAGTAGTTTGCTGTTGCGGGGAGTTCCCGCGGCTGCAGCTGATTTGAGGAATGATAACCATGTGAGTTGAACACTCGCAGCTGCCCTCTATAGGCAGCTTGCTCGCGTTCCTTTAACAGCTGGGTTACATTGTGATTGTGGCCAGGTTACATTCATACATTTCTTAAAGCGACAATGTACATACATATCAAGCAACATTGTACATACACAACAAAAACCCACTGATTGAGACACCTTCCTGTATGCCTCCAGCTTCCATCCAGAACACACAACAAAATCCATTGTCTTCAGCCATGCCCTCAGGTACAACCACGTCTGCTTTGATAAAAGGTTGTTACATGATGCAGTTTCCCACATCACCTTTACAGAACAAACTAGAGAAGGATGGTCAGTTACTCTCATCCATAGCCTCAGTCCACTTCACAAAATGAAGCATGTACTTGAGCTCTGGCTAGGTCACTCACACCATCCTCAATTTTCACACAGCACTGTCAATAGATGCTAGGGTAAACTCATTAGCAAATGAATAATGCCACAATGTTTGTTTTGCATCCATCTACTAACCAAACAGCGTTCCGTGCGCTCCAGTGTCTAGTCATGCCTGCCACATGACCACGGAAACGTCTGCAGGAGCAGACAGCGCTGGCTCTTCGGCTTAGAAACAGAGATGAGCACTGCACCCTAGAGTCGGATACGACTGGCTTTCGAGCAAGGGAAACCTTTACCTTTACCTTACTAACCATTTGCAACTCAACAGGGCCAAACTTAATTACAAATTTTAATACCAAACAGGGATCTTCTGTCATCACCAGCTGTAAAAAACCATATTGGTTTGTAAACTTATCTGTTGTGCTGGCCAACCATTGATGTGCATAAATTGATGCCATGAAGTCTCACTCTTACGTCTGATGAAGTGGACTTGATCCACAAAAGTTAACATTAAAATACAGCAGTTTGTCTTTAAGGTGACACAACATCTTTGTATTTTTGTTTTATTTTATTTACTCTCTGATATGCTGTGAGAGCTGGACATAAGGAAGGCTGAGCGCAGAAAAATAGATACCTTTGAACTGTGTTGCTAGAGAAGACTCCTGAGAGTCCCCTGGACTGCAAGGAAATCAAATCAGTCGCAAAGAGTTGAACTCAACTGTACAACTGAAAAACAACAACATGCTTGCACAGACTAACACGGCTACCGCTTCAAAAATGTCAACTATTGCATCCAATGATCAATGGAGGCAGATGTGAATCAGGATAGTATTTCCTGCATTTTTTTATCCATATATTCAGGTTCTGAGATGAAAATGGAGAGAAATCATTGTAGAAATGCAGGCCATCACTAATCTCCTAAATATAATTCAAAATTAGGATCACCATTATATCTGAATTTGATTTAGTCTCAGAAATACCATTGTTTGTTAAGGCTGCCTGGTTAAAATACAGTTTCCTTTCTTGAGGAAAATAAAAAGTAAACAATGAATTCACATTACAAAAGTCCAAGAAGGAAATAATAATCCCCAATATTTACAACCAACAGTAAGTTTCTGTTCTTCTTAGCAAAGCTATACTGCATACAATTCTGCAAGCATTTACTTTCATTTTAAGGTCACTTTCCCCTTTTTGCTTATGTGCCTTTTTTCAGGGTATTGACAGACTCTTGTTACTGGAAGGAGGTTACACAAACTTTAAACTGTAAACTGAAAATGAATATGAAGCCTTTGCTTTGTGTGCAATTACTAGTGAAGTTGTCCAATCAAACAAGAAGGGGAACTTGGGTCTTATTATCTTTTATATATCTTAGCCATCCACCTTCATTAATCATATCTGATTACAACAAGACTAAACTCCTGGCTCCATGATCATAGTGTGTGGGTCACTTCATGGCAAGATGGGGTCCACCTTAAACAAATTAATGCCAGTGACATTTTTCCTGCTTCAGAAAAAAATGCATTCTCGGATACGAGTTGCATTCGATGAAACTCCTGGCATACTTATTTAGACTTAGATCCTCTCATGCTATGTACAGTAGCATATCAGACAGCAGGAGATCTCCAACAGTTTTGGTCTTGGGCGAATACTTTGGCATCCTCCCATGTCATTTTCATAATCTTTAAATCTCTCATGGAAGTTCTTTGCCATATATTTCAAGGGTGTCCTCGTTGTAGTTTGGCATTAAGAGGAGTCCACCTTATTGCCAGCTTTGGGATCCTGTTTTTCTCCATATGAAAAATATGATCTGCCACTTGGAGTCTTCTTCATGCAATGATGTTATGTAATTTGCACGGGCCACTCCTTCGAAATAGCAAATCTTTAAAATTCAGGGGAGGCACCTCTACCAGAAGACATTGAATCCCTTGTTGATATTTGCTGTTGTTGATACTTGCTGGTGCCTTCCAAGTTCCGCAGGCATAGATGGGTGTCGGGATTACTATGGAAGTGAACAAACTGAGTTTAATTTTCAGTGATATAGATGGCGATGACCAGATCTTATTCATTCTCTGGAAGACAGCTGTTACTTTTCCCGGATTGCATTTGACATCCACCTCTGCATCCCTATTTTGGGTGACTACACTGCCCAAGTAAGTACACCTCTCCACTTCCTCTAACCGCTGTGTCCTGAGTATGATTTCCTGTATCCAGGTTGTGGAATTCAAATGCATGACCTTTAATTTCTCATTAAAGGTCCATTTTCTTTGCTTTTCCATCCAGGGTGCTTGTTGCTTGTTTTAGTTTCAGCTCATCTTCCTCAAGCAAAGCGACATCATTAGCAAAATATAAGATGACAAGGCATTCTTGGTCAGACCAAAGGATACCCATTCCAGTGCATGCTGCTCATTGCATAACATATTCAAGGATATGAATGGAGATAGAATACAGGCTTGTCTAACCCCATAATATCAAAGAAGTCTGTATGGCCATTCTCAGTCTTAAAACAGCAGCTTAATCATAGGTATAGGTCTTTGAAGATGGTAATGATATTTGCTGGCATTCCATATAGATGCAGGATCCAGAAATCCAGAGATGCAGAACTTTGCCATTGCCGGTCCCAAGCCTGGATGAGAAAGGAGGAGGGTTGTATATCAGGCTAGCAGCCTGTCCCTGTAAAACCTATAATTGCTACAGAAGCAGAAAGAGGAATCTCAAACACCTGGCATAGGTAAAGGTAAATCCAGCTGTATCCAGCTCTAGGGTTCAGTGCTCATCTTTGTTTATAGCCAAAAAGCCTGCACTGTCTGCATCTTCAGATGCTTCCATAGACATGTGGCAAGCATAACTAGACACCGGAGTGAACAGAACACTGTTTACCTTCCCACCAAAGTGGTACCTGTTTATCTACTTGCAGTTTCTTGCTTTCAAATTGCTAGGTTGGCAAGAGCTGGGACAGAGATGGAAGCTCACTCTGTCATGCAGCACTCGGGCCCTGAACTGCTGACCTGCCAACCTTCCAGTCATCAAGTTCAGCATCTTAACCACTAAGCCACCGCAGTCCCAACTCCTGGCATACCTTGCATTAAATTAAATTGTAAGTTTACACAAAGTAGGTAAATTATATATATAGTTTTGCCATAACCAAACAATACAATAACATGTCATGCAAATGCTGTTAAGAGATGAAATTTACAGGGGCAGCTGGCAGAAGAGAATGGAATCAACAAGGTGAAAAGGCAGAATGTCAACATCTCATGATGTGTTTCTGCAACTGTCATGTATGGGAAGAAGAAATTATCTCAAGGATTTGCACACAAAAATTAACACCTCCTTAGACTGTTTTGGTAGATAATTTCTCAGGTATTAAGTGCCAATCCACAGATACATCAAGACAATCTAATGCAATATCCAAACTAATTGAGAACAAAGATGTGAAAATGCAACACCACAGTGAGTATGTCTTTCCACAGTTTTGTCTCTTTTCATCATATTCAAATGATGCTAATTCGTTTGGAAGCCTGGAGAAAAAAACATAATATGTTTTCATGTACAGTTTTTCTAACTGCTGATTTTTAAAGATTGGGAAGTGGTCTTACAATATTTATATTGTAACATTAAAATTCAGGAGTTACTCTTTAAGGTACCACAATGCTTTTTGTCTTTTCTTTTGTTTACTCTCTGATATGCCTGCACAGACTAACACAGCTACTGCTTTAAAAAATTCTTGCCTTCTGTTTGTTCCCTAAATTCATTTAGATCAGGAGCCACATATACCCATTGGCAAATTGTTACAAACAATCTATAACTCTGTGTGGCAGAGGAAACACTTCAGATTTCCTCTTTTTCTTTCTTTCTTTCTTTCTTTCTGTCTGTCTGTGTCTTTCTCTCTCACTCTCTCTCTCTCTCTCCCTTTCTTCCTTCCTTCCTTTCTCAGAACATTTCCTTAGTTTTCAAGAAATATAAAACAGATGAATACAGCTGGATATATTTGTATATATGGAAAGAAAGAGAAAAAGGAAAGGGAAAGTTGGGCAGGAAAATGTAACCCAAAAAAAGAAAAGAAAAAGGAGGAGAAAGAAACCTTATGAATACGGAAAACAAGAAAAAAAGGATACAATGTTAGTCAGACCTCAATGAACCAACATCCCTCAATTCCACAGTGCTTCATGCCTACACATCCATATATGCATCCCAAACAACCTTGTACACAATTAATCTTAGCCTAAGTTGATAAAATACACACTCAAAAGTTGCAAGAGGGTTTAGGTTTTTTGACTGGGCATTAATTGATGGAGTGGATTTCACTTTCCATCCCTGCAAGATGAGGCAATCAGAAAAACCTGATGAAATCCATCTGGGCAGTCCCACAGAGGGCTTCCACACTGCTGGGAAGTGGTCTGATGACAGGGACTGAAGGTCTGATTTCCAAATGATGTGGCCTTTTGATCCCTTTCTTTTCCTCACTATGTTCCAACTCTCTCTCTCTCCCCCCGCCCCCCGATTATCTCAATCCACAAGTTACAGAAACAAAGATGATTTTATAAACTAAACTATGAAACTGTAGCCAAACTGTTATGTCCAGCTCTTGTGAGCAATAGTCCAGACAATAATGAACAAAACAGCAACAAGTCTTTATTTAACAGTCTATTCAAGATGAGCTTACAAGGCATTCCAGACACAGAGATGGCTGTACAGTCCCATGGAATTGGTCCCTCCGGATTGTGCCAAGGAAGGAGGCAATACCTAGCTACTTTAGGATTGTAGCATAATGGAGTAGACCCAGGCTAGCACGTTGCTGGCTACCTGTATGGAGAGGGAAGTATAGATCCGGTCCGGCCCCACCCTTGTTTACCCGTGGGGTTTATATAGTGTCTCCCCAGCGGTGGCTTTGTGATACAAAGTAGTTGTTGTGTATGTACAATGTTGCTTTATATGTATGTACAATGTCGCTTTAAGAAATGTATGAATGTAACCTGGCCACAATCACAATGTAACCCAGCTGTTAAAGGAACGCGAGCAAGCTGCCCATAGAGGGCAGCTGCGAGTGTTCAACTCACATGGTTCTCATTCCTCAAATCACCTGCAGCCACGGGAAGTCCCCGCAACAACAAACTACTACCGATCCACCACCAAAGATGGGCGTGACCCAGACGACGTCACGGCGGTAGCAACCAATGAGCTACCGTGCAGGAAGATTCAAATGTATTGTACCACTGTATATAATGTGAGGTATCTCCGCCATTACCACATGTTCGTTCTGATCATCAACCAATAAACCTGTGTTAGTCCTTACTGCGACTCCTTCTATGTCTCCCGGAAAAGACACTAAATTGGCGACGAAGGTGGGATTGATGGCGAATCCCAAGGTCAAGGCGTACCAATTCGATGTGAGCGAGCCTGAACAATGGGAGCTCTACGAGTGCCAGTTTCGGCACGCGATGGAAGCCGCGGGCGTCGACGACGACGCGAAGATGCGCTCCCACTTCCTGGCCCAAGTGGGGCCGGCCACGCTGCGGATCCTGATGACCCTGGTGGCCCCCCGGAAGGTAGATGAGGTGCCCATCGACCGTATCCTGGAAAGGCGGGGCGAGCATTTCCAGCCGCCCGTCTCGATCTTCCCAGCCCGGTTCGCGTTCCACAGGCGAGACCAGCGACCGGGCGAGTCCGTGTCCGCCTATGCGGCGGCCCTCAGGCTTACGGCGGTCCACTGCCAGTGGGATGACCTGGACCAGGCCCTCCGTGACTGCATGTTGTGTGGTTTGAGGGACGAGGAGCTGCAGAGGAGGCTGATGACCCGTGACCAATGCCTCATGTTCAACGAGGTACTGCGGGAGGCCCAAGCAGCCGAGGAGGCCAGGAGCGGGGCTAGACTGTTCAAGTCCCGAGGGGCCGCGTCCGAGAGGGCCAAGTCACCAGTACAGGCGGCCCGGCGGACACCAGCGAAGGTGGCCTGGCGGGCCCCCAAGCCGCCCGCCGGCACGCCAACGTCGTCCGAGGAGTCGTCCATGACAGCGGACCCCTACTCCAGCGAGGACGTCGACGTCCAGAGGATCAAGAAGTGTGGTGAGAAGCGGCAGACCCGAGAATGGCAGGACCGCCGTTGCGACGGTTGTGGAGCGTCCCACGACCGCACGAGGTGCCCGTTTCGAAAGGCCGAGTGTCACAACTGCGGCTGAAAGGGGCACATCGCCCGAGTATGCAGGCGCGGGCGAGTCGAGGACAAGGGGAGTTCCAGCCATCCCCAGGCGCACCAACGGAAGGCGGCCGGCACCAGGAAGGTCGCAGCCAGCTACAGTGAGGAAGGCGTGAACCGCGTGGGCCTGGAGCACCGGCGGTTTTTCGTAGAGGTACTGTTGCAAGGGGTCCCAGTGAGGATGGAGATAGACTCGGGGTCATCTTATTCCATCCTGTCCCAAAAGGAGTTTATGCGTATTCCCCCTGATAAGCGGCCCAAGCTCCGGGCCATGAGGTCACACCTTTGAGATGTGCAGGGGAATGGGATCCCGGTGTTGGGGGTGGGGAACTTCAAGGTGAAGTTCAAGAACTACTCCGAGAAACTGCCCTTAGTGGTCCTCAAGGGGGGGAGGTGCTGCCTTTTGGGAACGCAGTGGTTTGCTCCCCTGGGAATTGAACTGTCCGGCATTAATGCCATCGAGACTGACCCAATGCGGGACGTGTGCAACGCGCACCCGGACGTTTTCAAGAAGGGGCTTGGGAGATACAAGGGGCCCCCGGTTTCCTTCGAGCTGGACCCAGAAATCCGGCCCATCTGCCTCAAACCAAGGAGAGTGCCCTTCGCACTCAAGGACAAGATCGAGGCGGAACTGGACAAATTGGTGGGGCAGGGGATTTTGGTTCCAGTTGACTCGGTGGAGTGGGAAACGCCGATTGTTACAGCCCTTAAGTCAAACGGGGAGGTCAGGATTTGTGCGGACTATAAATGTACCATCAACAAGGCCATTCGGCCAAATGCATATCCGGTGCCCGTGGTCAGCCACTTGCTGGCCACGTTACATGGGGGGAAGTGCTTTGCAAAATTAGACCTGGCCCAGGCATATCAGCAGCTCTCTGCAACCCCGGCTGCTGCCGCTGCGCAAACAATAGTGATGCACAAGGGGGCGTTTAAGGTAACGCGCCTTCAGTTTGGCGTGAATTCGGCCCCCGGAATCTTCCAGTCCCTCGTGGAATGCCTTTTAAAGGGGCTTCCAGGCGTCCTCCCATACTTCGACGATGTGTTGATAATGGCGGGGAGCGAATTAGAGTTAGCAAAGAGGCTAGATGGGGTCCTTTCAGTGGTCGAGAGGGCAGGTCTTCAACTGAGGAGGGACAAATGCGTATTCTTTGCGAGGGAGGTCGAGTTTCTAGGTTTTAAGGTAACCCCGGACGGGATCAAACCCTCTGAGTCAAAGGTTGCAGCCGTAAAAAACGCCCCTCGCCCCACCGCGAAACCGGAGCTACAGTCATTCCTAGGGCTCCTAAATTTCTATCATACCTTCCTGCCTCGGAAGGCATCGGTCGCGGAGCCACTGCACGCGCTGCTTAAAAAGGACGCGGTTTGGCGGTGGGGGGACAGGCAGGAGAGAGCGTTCAAGGAGCTCAAGTCACTCCTGTCCTCGGACGCTGTCCTGACCCATTTCGACCCCAAGAAGCCAGTGGTCTTAGTTTGTGATGCGTCCCCAGTGGGGGTGGGGGTGGTCCTATGCCACGTGTTAGAGAGCGGGAGGGAAGCCCCGGTGGCGTACTACTCAAGGTCCCTCTCGAAAGCTGAGCGCAATTACGCGCAAACAGATAGGGAGGCCCTGGCCATAATCGCGGGAACGAAGAAGTTCCACGATTTCCTATACGGCCGCAAGTTTACGGTAGTGACTGATCACAAGCCACTTCTGGGGATCTTCACTACCGGTAAACCCACCCCACAAACCCTATCCCCCAGAATGTTGCGATGGACCATTTTCCTCAACGCCTACCAGTATGAGCTGGTCTACCGCCCAGGGAAGGAGATCTCCCATGCGGATGCACTGTCCCGGTCTCCCCTCCCTAGTCTAGGGGACCCCGCTTGCGAGGTAGAGCAGGACCACCAGGTCCTGCTGATCGAGTCCCTCGACTCACCCCCCCCATTGTCCCGGCCGACCTCGCCAAGGCCATGGCGGCCGACAAGATGCTGGCCCAAGTTAGTTCCTGGGTTAGGAAAGGCTGGCCCACTACTCCCCCCGATGAAAAGTTCAGGCCATTTTTTAGGTGCAGAGTAGAGCTTTCGCTGGAAAGGGGCTGCGTACTCTGGGGCCAGCGGGTAGTTATCCCAGAGAAGCTAAGGGCCAAGGTGCTGAGACTACTGCACACCAGTCACCCCGGGATCGTGCGCTCCAAGGCTCTGGCCAGGAGTTTCTTTTGGTGGCCCCAGATAGACGGGGACATAGAGTGTTTAGTGGGCACGTGTGAGAGCTGCCAGAGCTCTCGGCCCGAGGAGTCCCGGTTGCCCCATAGGGAATGGGATACGGCCCGCGGGCCATGGTCCCGGATTCATGTTGACTTCGCTGGCCCCTTCCGCGGGTCCATGTTTCTGCTGGTAGTCGACTCCTACTACAAGTGGTTGGAGGTAATCCCCAGGAACAGCACCTCCTCTGCGGCAACCATCAAACAGTTGCGCAAGCTTTTTGCCTGTTTCGGCCTGCCAGACGTCCTTGTTAGCGACAACGCTAGTACCTTCACGTCTGCAGAGTTCAAGACGTTCATTGAGCGAAACGCCATCAGGCACATTACCGCTGCACCGTTTCATCCCACCACAAACGGTCAGGTAGAGCGCCAAGTGCGCACTACGAAAGACGCACCTGTGTCAGTTCCTCATCTGCTACAGGACAACCCCCCTAGCTTCAGGATTTTCCCCAGCCGAACTCCTCATGACAGTCTCTGGATGGTTCACAAGTTGATTAGCATTTTGTCCCCAACATGCCGGGCATACCTGTCAAGTATCCTGGATTGGCTGGGATTTCCCGTATTTCCGCACTCGTTCGGCCCCTTTCCCGCTGCCAACCCGTATTTTCAACGGCGGGAAAGTAGCTACTGTGCATGCGCGCTGCTGCCTCTGATGGCCACGCATGTGCAGTAACCCATTTTCTGGCCAAAGGGGTTTCTGCGCACGTGGACAGAGGTTTCTGCGCAGGCGCGCCGCTGCGTAGTAACCCATTTCCTGCCCAGCGCCTGGAAACATACTGCGCATGCATGCCCGGCTCCCAGATTTCCAAAACCACGACTTGATGGGTATGATGCCAGGTACTCATTTTACTGACCTTGGAAGGCTGAGTCAACCTTGATCCCTATCAGGATTGAACTCACAATGTTTTGACTGCAGTATAGCAGTTTAACTATTGCACCAGCAGGCCTCTATAGCAGGGATTCTCAACCTGTGGTCCATAGGCTGGACACAGCCTGTGGCACCATTTCATGTGACCCCCACCCCACTGCCGCTACCACACCCGGAAGTGCCATGTGAGGGAGAAAGGGCAAAATGGCTGTCTGGCCCCCAAAGCTGTCTGAGGGAGCGTGACCTGGCCCCTGGCTTAAAGAGGTTGAGAACCTCTGTATAGTATTCTAGCGTATTGGTGCCCGGCCAGCCGGGCATTTTTAAAGTGTGTGTTGGTGGTTAGGGGTGGTTTTGGGTGTGCACAACCACCACCACCCATTCAATATCACTCCAACCACCAACATACACTTTAAAAATTCCTGGCAAGGCAGGAGTATCGTGTATGTGTGTGTGTGTGTGTGTGTGTGTGAGAGAGAGAGAGAGAGAGAGAGAGAGTAGCAGTGTGTGTGTGTGTGTGTGTGTGTGTGTGTTTCTTCTCTTTAAAAATGGAGTGTTGGGGGGGGGAATTGATCCCTTCTCCTGGGTCTCCTGTTTCCGGGAGGGTTGGGGGGACAAAAGGGGTCTGTCCCCACAACCCTTCCAGAGCCTGGGGACCATGCAGAGAGGGGATCCCCCTGCAGGACACCCCGTTATTAAAGAGAAGAAACCAAGCGGTTTCTTCTCTTTAAAAACTGAGTGTATGGGAGGGGGGTGGATTCAATCCCTTCTCCCTGGTCCCCTGGGTTTGGAAGGGCTGGGGGGACAAAAAGGGTCTGTTCCCACAACCCTTCCCATTTTCCAACCACCAACACACACATTAAAAATTCCTGGCAAGGCAGGAGTATCTCATGTGTGTATGTGTGTCTGTGTGTGTGTGTGTGTGTGAGAGAGAGAGAGAGAGAGAGAAGCAGTGTGTGTGTGTGTGTGTGTGTGTGTGTGTGTGTGTGTGTGTGTGTGTTGTCCCCAACCACCACCCCAAACCCAGGGGACCATGCAGAGAGGGGATCCCCCTGCAGGACACCCCATTATTAAAGAGAAGAAACCAAGCGGTTTCTTCTCTTTAAAAATGGAGTGTTGCGGGGGGGGGGGGAATTGATCACCTCTCCCGGGTCTCCTGTTTCCGGGAGGGTTGGGGGGACAAAAGGGGTCTGTCCCCACAACCTTTCCAGAGCCAGGGGACCCTGCAGAGAGGGGATCCCCCCGCAGGACACCCCGTTAATAAAGAGAAGAAACCAAGTGGTTTCTTCTCTTTAAAAACAGAGTGTTTGGGAGGGGGTGGAATCGATCCCCTCTCCCTGGGCCCCTGGGTTTGGGAGGTTTGGGGGGACAAATGGGGTCTGTCTCCCCAACCCTCCTGAACCCAGGGGACCCAGTGGAGAGGGGGGGCTAGGTGGTGGGGCAGAGGGGGCATCGTCGTTACTGGGGCTGTGCCTCCCCCCCACTCCCTAACCCCCACCAACTGCACTTACCTTTTCCTGGCTCCGGCTGGGTCTTTCAAAGTCTTTCCCTCTGGCTCCTGGCATTTTTTTTAAGTCAGCGCACGCGTTCCCGGCCTCCTCTGCACTCGCATCCCTCAGCCTGATTGGCTGATTATTATTATTTTTTGGTCACGTTCATGGGGCAGCTGCCCCACTGGCGACCACCAAAACCCCACGGCGTTGGGAAGGCAGGGGTTACGGTGAGTGCAGAGTGCTATGTCAGGGATGGTTGGGCCTGGTGCGGGAGCCTTTGAACGAACCTAAAGGTTAAGGGGGCTTTTTTATAGGTATAGATGAGGCTAAGAAAGGGCATGGCAGTAAAAATATAGGCAGTCTTCAGAAGAGAGAATACTGTACCTTATGTACTGGGATCAGCACACAACCATGGCAAGAATTTTGCACAACTCTAATAATTTAGCCTGCTTTGTTTTGTGTTTGGTCATGGGGGAGGATTTGCCAGTATGATTGCTCAGTCATAATGATAATAATAATTTCATGTCAGAAATTATTCTGGATTGAAAGGATTTTTTGCTGGAAAAACTCCACTCAGGGGACACCTGAATGTGGCTCCTTTCATGTCCCCATGATCATTCATGCTCAGTCATTAATGTCTTTTTTCTGATGAAGTCTAGTAGTTCTCCATTTTTTTCCTTTGGTTCCTTTATGACAAACAGAAGATGAAATTATGTTGCATCTCACAGTACTTTTTAATGCCTGGGTTTTTTACCACTGTTTCTTATTGATATTAAAATCACCCACAGGGATGGAAGTAGATTGTGATCTGAGCAAGGAATTGTTTTTCATCACAAAATTCCCTTCACCCTGTTCTGGTTACAAGCTGTCTATGTTGAGGCAAAAAGAGAGAGAAAATTACATAGGAAAACAACAAAGCTCTGGGTTCAGAGGAAACAAAGATTTGTTTTTTCAAATTATTTTCCTGCCTTGGGAAGGAAGGAAGAAAGACTTTTTATAGAATTGACAACAAAATCTTTTGATGTATTAAAGACTTAATAGTGCTTCCAGATTCAACTTTTATAATGTAATGTCTCTGCCTTAAATGTGGCTATACTATCATTTTTTTTCTTGACATAGAAAAAACCTATTAAGGAAGAAAAGATTGAATAGCTGCATGGTGTCATTTGCTTGGTAACAACAGGAACCATCTGGTCTGGGAGCGTGCAAATATTGTGACTAACTTGTTCGTCTTTAAATTAGCACATGATTCTTAGTGATTTTTAATACAACATACAGTGATACCTCATACAACGTCCAAACTTGGTTCCATAAGTTTGGACTTTATATGGATTTGGACTTTGTATGAGGCATGCAAAATCCTAGCCGCGATGCCTCTTACAACGTCCAAATCCTTGCCGCGATGCCTCATACAACGTCGTTTCCATAGACTGTAACAGCACGGACTTCAGGGCAAAGTCAAGGAAACAGACAGAAAACTGACAGAAATCATTTTCTAAAGGCTAAATACATTAGAAAAACATGTCAAACAACCCTGATTTTAGGGGACAAACCATACAACAAGTTTTTAACTTGAAAACTTTATGAAGTGCAGGTTTAAAAGTTAACATGTCCCATCATGCAGCACAGTGTTAATTGCAGCCATTTTGTACAATCTACTATAAACAATTACCGGATGGAAGCAAGGATAAATTGGATGCAAACATGTCCCATCATGCAGCACAGTGTTAATCATCCAAACAGCAGCAAACACCAAACAATTGCCCACCCCACCAAAAAATTGCCCTCCCCCATCCACCTCCCCACTCTTCGCCTCATGCAAAACCCACAAGAACAATGTACGCATGCGATCTGCCTTTTATACTGCCCAGGCACAATGCAACCTGAGAAAAATCCCAATGCCTCCTACAAAGTCGCAGCGACTTTGTATGAGGCAACTTTTTTCAAGGAATTAGGCAATGTTGTATGAATTTGATGTTGTACGAAGCGGACTTTGTATGAGGTATTAGTGTACTAACATAGCTATTCTTACAGAGTTCTTAAGCTATCATTCTAAATGATCTTGCAAAATTAAAATTTATTTTGCTTTCTGTGGATACTGTATATTTCCACACAAATGCAACAGGAATAATGAACCATCCACTAATGCAGAATCAGTCTGAGTATATGTTTGCACACATATGAAGCTCAACCATGTGGTGAAGTCTTATAGTGAGGGGAGCTTATCTGTTTGTTTGTTTATTTATTTATTTTCTTAGATTTATATCACTGCCAGGGCGACTCTGGGCGGCTTACAACAAATATTACAAACCCAACATAAAAACAACCCCATACAAATAATCATAAAAATTTCAAGTTAAAATCATTAAAACCTTAAAAGTCCTCTACCTCCAGTTCCCCATTAGAACTAGAAGCTAAAAACCCACCCCCGGACAGCCCTTATATCAACCAACAGGGGGCGCTGCCATATCGACCGCATCCCTCACCATGTTTTTAGTCCCTTTCTTAAAGGCAATAGCTCTGTCTGGAGGTGCAACTCAACTGGTAAGAGGTTCCACAGGGCCGGAGCAGATACGGAGAAGACTCTCCTTCTAGTGCCAGAGAGACAAGCCTCTCTGGCAGATGGAACCCTTAGGGAGCCCCTCCAATCTGCTCTGGTGGTACGGGACAATGTCCTTGGAATGATGCAGTCTCTTAAGTACCCTGATCCACTACCATGTAGGGCTTTAAAGGTCATTACCAGCACCTTGAATTGCACCCGGAGGCACACTGGCAGCCAATGCAGCTCCCACAGTAGTGGAGAGGCGTGGGCATAACGCCCACACCCCATCACCATTCTGCACCTGTTGCAGCCTCCAAATGGTCTTCAAGGGCAGCCCCATGTAGAGCGCATTGCAATAGTCTAGTCTTGTGACCAGGGCATGTGTGACCATGAGTAGGGAGTCCCGGTCCAGGAGTGGACATAACTGGTGGATTACGCAAAGTTACGCAAAAGCCCTCCTGGCCACGCCTGCCACCTGCTCATTGAGCAGGAGCCGTGAGTCCAGGAGGACCCCCAAGTTATGAACTGGGTCTGTCTGAGGCAAAGGAGCCCCATCCAGAACCAAAGATGGTAACTCCCGGGATAACACAACCCACAGCCACTCAGTCTCTTCGGCTTTGAAACAGAGATGAGCACTGCACCCTAGAGGCAGATACAACTGGCTTTCGAGCAAGGGAAACCTTTACCTTAAAATTGTCAGGACTTAAGCTTGGAACCTGTGAACAGAAAGTATGTATTCTGCTAAGGAAGCTGTTCCACACCACTCATTCAAGGCTTCTTTCAAGAGTGTTTGTGAACATAAGTTTCAGTAACGGAAGGAATTATTTATCTTTGTCAATAGGCTAGGCTATGTTAGATTAGTTATGTAGGAGAAGAGGGGCTCCTTGGTCCAGTGGTGGAATTCAGCAGGTTCACCCTAGTTCGCCAGAACCGGTAGCAGAAATTCCGGCTGGCCCCGCCCATCCGTGTTTTGAAATAAAGTAGTCCTAATTCAGGTGCAACACAGGGCTATCCCCCTGGCCACACCCACCATACCATGCCCACAGAGTAGGTAATAATTTTTTTTTTATTCCGCCACTGCCTTGGTCATATGCCTGCCAGCTTCAACATTCTTCATCCTTCTGTGTATGATGTTGTTCATGCAGGCCTGTCACTTCTCGTGTGCCCTTTATTGCGATTTCGTCCCCTATGGCAGTGTTCCCCAACCTTTGAGTTTTGGACTTAAATTCCCAGAAGCCTAAGTCAGTACATTGGCTGATCAGTGCTCTGGGGAATTGAGTTAGTCTTCTAGGAATTGAAGTCCAAAACCCAGAGGTTGGGCAATACTGGCTAACAGTGCTTTTGTATCTCCTATATAATATTTGGTTCAGCCCAATGGGAAATACCCATGGAATGACCAGCAGCACTGTGGTGGCTTAGTAGTTAAGACATTGAGCTTGATGATTGAAAGGTCAGGGTTCGATACCCGAGTGCTGCATGAGGATCTTGGGGACATGAAAGGAGCCTCATTTGGGCATCCCCTGAGTGAAGTTTCTCCAGCAAAAATCCTTTCAACCCAGAGAATTTCTGACACAAAATTTATTATTTACCAGAAGCCAATGCATGGTTTTTCCTAAAGTCACCAGAACAGGCATTTCATTTCTTGGAATGCATTTGAAAGTCTGTGTTCTTTCTTGGCATATAAAACCTGTTTCTTCCCCCAAAAGCTCCTCTAGCAGGCAAATATTTATTTGAATGTTATATTACAAGAAAACCACATGTTTCTGCTAAAAATACAGGAGAGTCTCTCCTAAATGCAAGCCCCAACTATGTATGGCCACAGTTCCTATTGAGAAAACATAATGGTCAACTATTCTACTCATTATATCCTATAGACTCCAGATAACCTGGCCAGGTTATCCTTCTGTGGCAATAGAGTAAACCATACTGTCAGTGACTCAAAACCGAGTGTCAGCCAACAGGTAACTAACCTGATCACCCTGAGGACTAATGGCCTTGGGTGGCAAAGTCCACAGAGAAGGGTGACAGTCCCCAAGAGGATTAAATCCCACTTGAGTCCATCTTGATGGAGGGCAGCAGCTTCATCAATACTGGCCTGGGGCAGATGAGGACTTTGTGTGCCAAAAGGGCTTGGGACCAGAAAGTGACTCATGGAACTGGATAAGTGGTACAGGTATCATGCTGCGATGAGGAAGGCAGATGAAAAGCTACTGCATTACATTTTCAGGACAGTCTTCATGGCTGATCACCCTGATGATCACCTATATTGTATTTGGATATGGAAGAAGATGAAGATAGAAGAAGAGCATTGTGTTTGGGGTGGGGCGGGGATTATTAAACTACAAGAATATTTTCTACAACACACTAGCTTTGAAAAGTGACTCTTTTGATGAGATAAATTTATACCAATTAATTATTAATACATTTTATTATATTAAAAATAATCACCAATTCATCACTTTATGAAAACAATACAAATTATTTCCTGTAACCTTTCACTCCTTATCCTTTTGAACACATTTGTGGAGCCCTGGAGTATCCCTGGTTGCACTGGGGCTACAGAATTCTCTTCCAATCCAGATTATTAAATTTTGCTGTTGTTCTTCAGTCACTAGTTACAAGCATGTTTAATTTTGTGAGCATTCAGAGTGTATGTAAATATTTCATTTATTTTTCTGCTCATTGCCCAATGAGACCGCATCATCCCAAGAGTGTCTGCCCGTCCAACCAGAGCGGACCGGAGGGGCTCTCTGATGGTGCCATCAACTAGGGGTGTACATCTATCCAGCACCCGTAGGAGAGCCTTCTCCATGTCCGCACCAACCCTCTGGAACCTCCTGCCAACAGAACTAAGACTTGAAAGAGAATTGCTGCCCTTCAGGAAAGGATTGAAGACCTGACTGGCAGGGCAGGTGTGGGGCCTTTAGTGTATGAGAGTCAAGACACAGGAAACAGCCAAGGGCTGGGTTAACTCAGGTTTATTGCATGGTGGACAGAGGGAACATGAGGTAATGGCGGACGAACAGCTCTATATATATGGTAGTAACGTATTTGAATGTGGCTCCACGATAGCCCATTGGCTACTGCCCGCGTGATGTCATGGCTGGTCACGCCCTTCTTGTCCAGGTGTAGGTAGCGGCAGGAAACTTCCCGCGCTGTGGCCTTTGATGGGTTTGAACCAAGAGAGCTTGGACGCTCGCTGCTGCCAGCTGGTGGTCATTAGCTCGCGTCCATTTACAGGGTTTATAGTGATCAGCTGAGGGTTACATTGTTACTCGTAGGCAAGGTTACATTGGTTCAGATACATTGTTATCACATGTAGAAGGGTACACTGTTAGAACACAACACTCCTCCCCCCTAGGATGAGACGAAGTCTCTCAGCCAAGATGGCTTATTTCGAACACGCTGGGGTCTCGGCGCGGGCTGCCCTGCCCCGGCTTCGCTCCCTCCTCCTTGCTCCCTGGCTTCCTGCCCTGTAATCGGAGAGGATGACTCGTTAGTAGCTTGCCGCGGCTCTGCGGCTTTGTTGGGCGGTGTGTGCTTTGTTTGGGAAGAACCGGGGGCACTGGGGGCTAACGAAAAACCCCTCTTCTCGCTTGGATGGGTGGGGGAACACTCCAAAAAACCCCCCCGGCTCGCAAAATTAAAATCGTAATCGAATTCGGGGGAAGCGGCAGCGGCGGCCGCAAGCTCCTTTTCCCCCTCCCCGGGCTCTGATAGAACTGGCGTGTCAAAAGGATATGAGTCGGGATCACTGCTTTCCCCCCTGGCTTCGGACTGGTGTCCTTCTCTGTCTCCCCCTTGGGCTAAACGGGTGGGGGAGAACCCTATCGCTGAATCCGGTTGCTGAGCCCCACTGATCGGACCCTCACTCACTCGGCGCCGCAGTTGGTCCGCGTGCCTCCTCCAGAGGAGACCGGTGTTCGTTTCCACCCGGTACGACACTGGTCCCGTCTGTTCTACTATCGTCCCTGGCACCCAGACTGGGCCTGCGTTGGCATAGTTCCTACAGTGTACAGGATCGCCTACGCCGAACCCTTTCGAGACCGCTAAACCTATGTTCTTCCCTTTGTCCTCGACCCTCGTCGGGTCTAACCTGGACAAGATCGTGGTCAGTTTCCTCCGCATCAGCAGCTCAGCCGGCGAGTATCCGGACGCTAAGGGGGTCACTCTGTACGCTAATAGAAATTGACAGACTTGGTGATTTAGATCCCCCGAGCCCATGCGCCGCAGCGCATCTTTTGTTGTGCGCACCAACCGTTCCACTTGGCCATTCGTGGCCGGGTGAAACGGGGCGGATGTGATGTGCCGAATTGCATTTGCCTCCATGAATGCCGCGAACTCAGCGGACGTGAAACAGCTAGCGTTATCGCTGACCAGAGTGTCGGGTAAACCGAACGTGGAAAAGACCCTCCTTAGCTGGCCAATGGTAGTGGCGGAGGATGTGCTCTTTACCGGAATGACCTCCAGCCACTTCGAGTACGCATCCACTACCAGGAGAAAAATGGTTCCTCGGAACGGGCCAGCAAAATCTACGTGCACCCTGGACCACGGTCCCCTTGCTGCGTCCCATTCCCTATGCGGGAGACGGGCTACCTCCGGTCGGGAGCCCTGACATGCCTCACAAGTGCCAATCATATGCTCTATGTCGGCGTCCAGCTGGGGCCACCAGAAATAACTCCGGGCCAGTGCCTTGGAACGGACGATTCCCGGGTGGCTGACGTGCAGCAGCTTTAGCACCTTCGGTCGCAGGGACGTAGGAACCACCACCCGTTGGCCCCATAAGAGGCACCCCCTCTCTAAAGACAATTCTATTCGTTTTCAAAAAAATGGGTCGAATTCCATGCTTGGGGATGACGCCGGCCACCCCTTCTGTACCCACGAGCATACCTTCTCCAGTGTTCTATCCTTTCCCGTCGCCTTGGCAATGTCGGCCGGTACTATTGGGGGTGAATCTAAGACCTCTATTAGCAATACCTGGCGGTCTCTTCCTACCCCTGCCTTCTGATCGTCCGACAAGGGCAACGGCGACCGTGAGAGCGCGTCTGCATGGCTGATCTCCTTCCCGGGCCGGTATTCCAACTCATGTTGGTATGCGTTAAGAAAAATAGCCCACCGCAGCATCCTCGGGGACAGGATCTGTGGCGTGGGCTTATTTGCAGTGAAGATTCCTAACAGGGGCTTGTGATCAGTCACGATCTTGAACGGGCGACCATACAGAAAATCGTGAAATTTTTTGGTTCCCGCTACTATCGCTAATGCCTCCCTGTCGGTCTGTGCGTAATTCCGCTCTGCTTGGGACAGGGACCTTGAATAAAACGCTATCGGGGCCTCCCTTCCGTCGTTCAACACGTGGCAAAGCACCGCCCCCACCCCCACCGGGGATGCGTCGCAGACTAAAACTACTGGCCGTTTGGGATCGAAATGAGTTAGGATTGCCTCGGATGTTAGGAGTTGCTTTAACTCTGTGAACGCCCTCTCTTGCTCGCCACCCCACAGCCATTTTTCCTCTTTTTTAAGTAACTGATGGAGCGGCTCGGCAACAGATGCCTTCCGTGGAAGGAAGGTATGGTAGAAATTGAGAAGCCCCAGAAATGACTGTAGTTCGGTTTTGGATGTGGGGCGAGGAGCTTTCTTGATAGCGGCTACCTTAGATTTGGACGGCCTAATTCCCTCGGGCGTGACACGGAACCCTAAAAACTCAACCTCTGTTTCGAAAAATACACATTTGTCTTTTCTCAATCGCGGCCCCGCTTTCTCGAACACGGTCAGAACTTTATCCAATCTATGTGCCAGCTCGGCCTTACTCCCCCCCGTTATCAACACGTCATCAAAATATGGCAACACCCCCTCCAGCCCCTTCAGGAGGCGTTCCACGAGCGACTGAAAAAGGCCAGGTGCCGAGTTCACGCCGAACTGTAAACGCGACACCTGGAACGCCCCCTTATGTGTAACTATTGTTTGTGCCGCCGCTGTGGCGGGGGTTACAGGGAGTTTCTGGTAGGCCTGTGCTAAATCGAGCTTAGCGAAACTCTTTCCCCCATTCAACCTGGCCAGGAGGTGGCTGACCACTGGCACCGGGTATGCATTAGGGCGGATCGCCTTGTTAATTGTACACTTATAATCAGCGCAAATGCGCACCTCCCCGTTAGCCTTCAGTGCTGTTACAATTGGAGTCTCCCACTCCGCGGAATCCACAGGCACAAGAATCCCCTGACCCACCAGTTTGTCCAGTTCCGCCTCTATTTTGTCCTTTAGTGCGAACGGCACCCTGCGCGGTTTGAGTCTTATCGGGCGGACCTCCGGGTCTAGGTCGAAGGCTACAGGGGGTCCCTTGAACTTTCCCAGTCCACTTTTAAAAACGGCGGGGTGTGCGTCGCACACCGCTTGTATTGGGTCCACGCCTACGGCATGCACCCCCCCTATGAACAAACCTAAAGGCTGAAACCATTGCGTCCCGAGGAGGCTACAACTCCCCCCTTTTAGCACCACTAGGGGAAGTTCCGCAGAATGTCTCTTAAAACGAACCCGGAATGTCCCGACCCCCAACACTGGAATGTTGTTCCCCTGTACGTCCCGTAGTGTGGCCCTCAACGCTTTAAGTTTGGGCCGCATGTGGGGGTCGATTTTCAAGAACTCTCTCTCGGGAATTATAGAATAGGAGGACCCCGAGTCAATTTCCATCCTAATAGGGGTCCCTTGTACTAGTACCTCAACGTAGTAATGGGGCTGTCCCGCAGACACGCTGAACACAGGAGCGTCGCCCTCGCTGTCGTCCGAGATGCGGCCCACGCTGTCCTGCTTCCTCGTGGTCCGGGCGCCATCTTTGGACCTCGCTGGACGGTCCGGTCTGGCCGAACGGTCTTGTGACTGTCTCTGGCCCTCTTTCCCTTTCCTGCACGCCTTGGCGATGTGCCCCCGACGGCCGCAGTTGTAGCACTCGGCTTTTCTGAATGGGCACCTCACACGCTCATGGGCCGCTCCGCACCCATCGCAACGGCGCCCTCCCCTTCGGACCTTCTGGACCTCCTCGCCGTCGCTGCTTTCCGAAGACGACTTCGAGGTCCGTCGGGTTGCGTGTACCGACTGTCCGGACTTTCCGTGCAACGAGTTTTCCGCTTTGCCGGCCCTCGGACGCCACTCACGCCACTTGTGCATCTCATCTACTCCAGCATTCGTGGATTCCGCGGCTTCCGCGGCCTCTACAACCTCTGTCAGTGTGGGTGGTGGCTCCTTGTTCATCAGGCTGCGCTGCACTTCCTTGTCCTTCAGGCCACACAGAACTCCGTCCCTGAGGGCCATCTCTAGAAATTGGTCCCATCTGCAGGGGGTGGCGGCTACTCTCATAGCTGTTACGAAGGCTTCTACCGACTCGTCCGGCGCTTGAACTCGCCTCCAAAACGCGCTCCGAGCGGGAAACATTGCCCTCGAGGGTCGGAAACGCTCACGCAGCAGTTTCATGATGTCATCGGCTTTGAACTCACCCATCTTCTTCGGCGCAATAATGCCCACCAGCGTTCGCTTGGTCTCCATCCCAAGCATGCGGGTGAGGATGGCCCTCTTCCTTTCCTCGTCGTCTTCTTTGACTTTGAGTTCCACCAATGCCGCCTGGAAGTCCATCTCAAAAAGCTCCCAGTCTTGCGGTTTGGTAATGTTGAACCCGCTCTGTGCCCTGGCTCCTTGGGGATCCATGATCCCACCTTCGTCGCCAGTTTAGTGTATGAGAGTCAAGACACAGGAAACAGCCAAGGGCTGGGTTAACTCAGGTTTATTGCATGGTGGACAGAGGGAACATGAGGTAATGGCGGACGAACAGCTCTATATATATGGTAGTAACGTATTTGAATGTGGCTCCACGATAGCCCATTGGCTACTGCCCGCGTGACGTCATGGCTGGTCACGCCCTTCTTGTCCAGGTGTAGGTAGCGGCGGGAAACTTCCCGCGCTGTGGCCTTTGATGGGTTTGAACCAAGAGAGCTTGGACGCTCGCTGCTGCCAGCTGGTGGTCATTAGCTCGCGTCCATTTACAGGGTTTATAGTGATCAGCTGAGGGTTACATTGTTACTCGTAGGCAAGGTTACATTGGTTCAGATACATTGTTATCACATGTAGAAGGGTACACTGTTAGAACACAACAGGGCCCTAATGGGAACACGGGCCCTGCCTGTTGGATTATGTAAACAACTAAGAACTCTCTCTTCTTTTTAAAGTGGGTGGGATGGGTGGGTCTTTTAAAGTGGGTGGGATATGGGTTTTTTAAAGTGTTTTTATCTGTTTTAGAACTTGTTGTAATGCCGCCCTGAGTTGGGTTCAACCTGAGTGGGCGGCATATATAAATATGACTAATAAATAAATAAATAAATAAATAAATAAATATGCCGCAGTGGTGGAGACAGGCGCCGTGCAGCATGAGAAGAAACTAGTGCGATCAGCCATGAAGATTTTCTTGGGAAAACTATAATGCAGCGGCCTTCCATTTGCCTTCCACATCACAGCGTACCACTGATCCAGTTCCGCAAGTCACTTTTTGGTCCAGAGCCCTTTTGGCACACTAAGTCCTCCTCATCTCCAGGTCAGTATTGATGAAGCTGCTGGATAACAGGGCCAGACACCACCACCATCACTAGTAGTACTATTTAGTTTTATTACCATTTTCTTGTATTTTATTATGCAGTTTTACAGTTCTTATGCTTTATTGTTTCTAAGTAGGTTGATAATTACCATGGGTTCCTGTGAGGAAGGGTGGGATGCAAGTCAAGTCAAGTCAAACCAATCAATCAATCAATAAAATATAAAGCAAAAATGTAAGGAAACATATTTCATTGTCAACTTCGGCTTCCACTCCCCTCTGTCTCCCTCCTTCCAATACATCTTCCTTACCAATTCTAGCAGCAAAGGGGCCCTGCCATGAATGAATGTATGATGCACTCTAGAATAGTGCAAAGAGGAAAGAACAGGAGGAAAGCACCATATTTTATTAAGTACAAGGGCAAAAAGGAAAGTTGCTGCCCATGAAAATACCATTTTCAAGAAAATAAATTCTTGGAACAATAATGTAAATCTGATACACGTAATAAGTCCTGGAGTTGGGTTTTTTGTTTGTTTGTTTGTTTGTTTGAGGGTGGTGTTGGTGTTAGGTTAAATGATACCATTTTTAAAAACCTGATAATGTATTTATCTTTCAGTAATATATGCCTAGGGTCCACTCACTTAAACACTTGTTGAGTTTCACAGTGAGGAAGCTTATAGAAAAGTAGTTACCAACATCCTCCTGTTAAACAGCACAATTTGGGTCACCAAGCAGGAAGGAAGTTTTGGAGGCACAAAGTTCAGCTTTGTGGAGCACTCAGCGATAGAAGCTTCCTATTCAGGAGAAAGGGAGCTATAAATTGTGCCTACATAAATATACCCTCATTGTGGTATTTTCTGATTATTTCTTAGTTGTACACTTTAGCTAATTTTTCCATTTTATATTTCTACCATTCTACATTCGAAATCAGAAGGTTCAGCTACCAAAATAATACATAGTGTACTCTCTCTCATACCTGTTTACTCAGACAGGCATTCTTCTATGTTCAGTGGTACTGACTTCTAAGAAATGATACATAGGATTGTGTTATGTATGTTAACTGTATTTTCTGACAGGAGCAGAATGTATCTTTTCTCATGTATCTATTCTTATGCAAATAAGTGGATCAAAAATGTGCACACTCTGTTAGCCAATGGGCTTGTTGTATTATTGTTACTGTTTATAGGAGCGGGATGTATCTTGTCTCATGTATCTATTCTTATGCAAATAAATGGATCAAAATGTGCACACTCTGTTAGCCAATGGGCTTATTGTATTATTGTTACTGTTACTGTTTATAGTGTATATAAGTCAGAGTTTTGCCCCATCCAAACTGTGTTCAAACCCCACTATTAAAGAGATGAATTTTACTACTTCACTCGTCTGCTTCTTCATTCCCTGAACACAAAACTGGCGACGAAGGTGGGATGGCATCCCCACACGGCAGCAACATCGGCCCATTTGACCCAGCGCGTCCAGAGTAAAGGGCAACATACGAACGCTGATTCCGCCACGCAATGGCCTCGCAGAAGATCACCGCCGGAAACCAAAAGCGCTCCTGTTTCCTTGCTCAGTGCGGTTCTGAGACGCTTGAGCTGGCAACCCACCTCATTCTCCCAAGGGATGTGGATGTGGTGCCGCTCGTAGAAATCGTGTCTGCACTGAGGAAACACCTGCAGCCAGAGGTCTCGATCTTCCCGGCCAGGGTGGCCTTCCACAGAAGGGAGCAGTGACCTGGGGAGTCCATTGCAGACTATGGC